>CM062293.1:397453539-397824600 GCA_031216915.1 Pictodentalium vernedei
AACTTTTGTGTAAAAGAACACAGTCAGAGAATATCATATCAACCCCCACCAGAATAAAACCAAACCTGGATATAATATGATATAAACTTTTGTGCATCAGAACACAGTCAGAGAATATCATTCCAAACCACACCATAATAAAAGCAAACCCGGATATAATATGATATAAACTTTTGTGCATAAGAACACAGTCATAGAATATCATACCAAACCCCACCAGAATAAAACCAAACCTGGATATAATATGATATAAACTTGTGTGCATAAAAACAAAGTCAGAGAATATCATACCAAACCCCACCAGAATAAAACCAAACCTGGATATACTCTTTTATAAACTTTTGTGCATAAAAACACAGTCAGAGAATATCATACCACCAAACACCACCAGAATAAAACCAAACCTGGATAAACTATGATATTAACTTTTGTGTATAAGAACACAGTCAGAGAATATCATAGCAAACCCCACCAGAATAAAACCAAACCTGGATATAATACGATATAAACTTTTGTGTATAAGAACACAGTCAGAGAATATCATACCAAACCCCACCAGAATAAAAACAAACCTGGATATAATATGATATAAACTTTTGTGCATAAGAACACAGTCAGAGAATATCATTCCAAACCCCAGCAGAAAAAAACCAAACCTGGATATAATATGATATAAACGTTTGTGCATAAAAACACAGTCAGAGAATATCATACCAAACACCACCAGAATAAAACCAAACCTGGATAAAATATGACATAAACTTTTGTGCATATGAACACAGTCAGCGAATATAATACCAAACCCCACCACAATAAAACCAAACCTGGATATACTATGATATAAACTTTTGTGTATAAGAACACAGTCAGAGAATATCATACCAAACCCCACCAGAATAAAACCAAACCTGGATATAATTTGATATCAACATTTGCTGCGTAAGAACACAGTCAGAGAATATCATATCAACCCCCCCCCCCCAAGAATAAAACAAAACCTGGATAATCTATGATATAAACTTTTGTGTATAAGAACACAGTCTGTGAATATCATACCAAACCCCACCACAATAAAACCAAACCTGGGTAAACTATGATATAAACTTTTGTGTATAAGAACACAGTCAGAGAATATCATACCAAACTCCACCAGAATAAAAACAAACCTGGATATAATATGATGTAAACTTTTGTGTTTTAGAACAGTCATAGAATATCATACCAAACCCCACCAGAATAAAACAAAACCTGGATATAATATGATATAAACTTTTGTGCATACGAACGCTGTCGGAGAATATCATAGCAAGCCCCACCAGAATAAAACCAAACCTGGATATTCTATGATATAAACGTTTGTGTATAAGAAAACAGTCAGAGAATATCATACCAAACCCCACCAGAATAAAATCAAACCTCGGTTTAATATGATATAAATTTTGAGCATAAAAACACAGTCACGGAATATCATACCAAACCCCACCAGAATAAAACCAAACCTGGATATACTATGATATAAACTTTTGTGTATAAAAGAACACAGTCAAAGAATATCATACCAAACCCCACCAGAATAAAACCAGACCTGGATATAATATGATATACACTTTTGTGTATAAGAACAGTCAAAGAATATCACACCAAACCCCACAAGATAAAAACCAAACCTTGATATAATATGATATAAACGTTTGTGCAAAAGAACACAGTCAGAGAATATCATACCAAACCCCACCAGAATAAAACCAAACCTGGATATAATACGATATAAACTTTTGTACAAAAGAACACAGTCAGAGAATATCATACCAAACCCCACCAGAAAAAAAAAGCCTGGATATAATATCATATAAACTTTTCTGCATAAGAACACAGTCAGAGAATATCATACCAAACCCCACCAGAATAAAACCAAACCTGGATATAATATGATATATACTTTTGTGCATAAGAACACACTCAGAGAATATCATACCAAACCCCACCAGAATAAAACCAAACCTGGATATAATATGATATAAACTTTTGGGCATAAGAACACAGTCAGAGAATATCATAAACTCCACCTGAATAAAACCAAACCTGGATATAATATGATATAGACTTTTGTGAATAAAAGAACACAGTCAGAGAATATCATACCAAACCCCACCAGCCAGAATAAAACAAAACCTGGATATAATATGATATAAACTTTTGTGTATAAGAACATAGTCAGAGATTATCATACCAAACCCCAACAGAATAAAACCAAACTTGGATAAAATATGATATAAAGTTTTGTGCATAAAAACAGTCAGAGAAGATTATACTAAACCCCACCAGAATAAAACCAAACCTAGATATAGTGTGATATAAACTTTTGTGCATAAAAGAACACAGTCAGAGAATGTCATACCAAACCCCACCAGAATAAAACCAAACCAGGATATAATATGATTTAAACTTTTTTGTATTAGAACACAGTCAGAGAATATTATACCAAACCCAAGCACAATAAAACCAAACCTAGATATACTATGATACAAACTTTTGTGAATAAGAACACAGTCAGAGAATATCATACCAAACTCCACCAGAATAGAACCAAACCTGGATATAATTTGATATAAAGATTGCTGCGTCAGAACACAGTCAGAGAATACCATACCAAACCCAACCACAATCAAACCAAAACTGGATACAATATGATATAAACTTTTGTGCATAAAAACACAGTCAGAGAATATCATACCAAACCCCACCAGAATAAAACCAAACCTGTATATAATATAATATAAAATTTTGTGTATAAGAACAATGTCAAAGAATATCATACCAAACCCCTCCAGAATAAAACCAAACCTGGATATAATATGATATAAACTTTTGTGTAAAAGAACACAGTCAGAGAATATTATATCAACACCTCCCCCCACCCCCCCCCCCCCCCCAGAATAAAACCAAACGTGGATATACTATGATATAAACTTTTGTGTATAAGAACACAGTCAGAGAATATCATACCAAACCCCACCAGAAAAAAAAACAAGCCTGGATATAATATCATATAAACTTTTGTGCATAAGAACACAGTCAGAGAATATCATACCAAACCCCACCAGAATAAAACCAAACCTGTATATAATATAATATAAAATTTTGTGTATAAGAACAATGTCAAAGAATATCATACCAAACCCCTCCAGAATAAAACCAAACCTGGATATAATATGATATACACGATTTGTGTAAAAGAACACAGTCAGAGAATATTATATCAACACCTCCCCCCCCCCCTCCCCCCCAGAATAAAACCGAACGTGGATATACTATGATATAAACTTTTGTGTATAAGAACACAGTCAGTGAAAATCATACCAAACCCCACCAGAATGAAACCAAACCTTGATATAATACGATATAAACTTTTGTGCATAAGAACACAGTCAGAGAAGATCATTCCAAACCACACCAGAATAAAACGAAACATGGATATAATATGATATAAACTTTTTTGCATAAGAACAAAGTCAGAGAATGTCATACCAAACCCCATCTGAATAAAACCAAACCTGGATAAAATATGATATCAACTTTTGTGCATAAAAACACAGTCAGAGAATATCATACCAAACCCCACCAGAATAAAACCCAACCTGGATATAATATGATATAAACTTGTATGCATAAAAACACAGAAAGAGAATATCATTCCAAACCCCACCAGAATAAAACCAAACCTGGATATACTATTTTATAAACTTTTGTGCATAAAAACAGAGTCAGAGAAAATCATACCAAACCCCACCAGAATAAAACCAAACCTGGATATAATATGATATAAACTTTTGTGTATAAGAACACAGTCAGAGAATATCATACCAAACCCCACCAGAATAAAAACAAACCTGGATATAATATGATATAAACTTTTGTTCATAAGAACACAGTGAGAGAATATGATTCCAAACCCCAGCAGAATAAAACCAAACCTGGATATAATATGATATAAACTTTTGTGCATAAAAACACAGTCAGAGAATATCATACCAAACCCCACCAGAATAAAACCAAACCTGGATTTAATATGACATAAACTTTTGTGTATAAGAACACAGTCAGAGAATATCATTCCAAACACCACCACAATAAAACCAAACCTGGATATACTATGATATAAACTTTTGTGTATATGAACACAGTCAGAGAATATCATACCAAACCCCTCCAGAGTAAAACCAAACCTGGATATAATATGATATTAACTTTTGTGCATACGAACACAGTCAGAATATATCATACCAAACCCCTCCAGAATAAAATCAGACCTGGATATAATATGATATAAACTTTTGTGTATGAGAACACAGTCCGTAAATATCATCCCAAACCCAACCACAACAAAACCAAACCTGGATATACTATGATATAAACTTTTGTGTATAAGAACACAGTCAAAGAATATCATACCAAACCCCACCAGAATAAAACCAAACCTGGATATAATATGATGTAAACTTTTGTGTTTTAGAACAGTCAGAGAACATCATACCAAACCCCACCAGAATAAAACAAAACCTGCATATAATATGATATAAACTTTTGTGCATATGAACGCTGTCGGAGAATATCATAGCAAACCCCACCAGAATGAAACCAAACCTGGATATACTATGATATAAACTTTTGCGTATAAGAACACAGTCAGAGAATATCATACCAAACCCCACCAGAATAAAATCAAACCTGGATATAATATGACATAAATTTTTGAGCAGAAAAACACAGTCACAGAATATCATACCAAACCCCACCAGAATAAAACCAAACCTGGATATACTATGATATAATCTTTTGTGCATAAAAGAACACAGTCAGAGAATATCATACCAAACCCCACCAGAATAAAACCAAACCTGGATATAATATGATATACACTTTTGTGTATAAGAACACAGTCAAAGAATATCACACCAAACCCCACAAGATGAAAACCAAACCTGAATATAATATGATATAAACGTTTGTGAATAAGAACACAGTCAGAGAATATCACACCAAACCCCACAAGATAAAAACCAAACCTGGATATAATACGATATAAACTTTTGTGCATAAGAACACAGTCACAGAATATCATTCCAAACCCCAACAGAATAAAACCAAACTTGGATAAAATATGATATAAAGCTTTGTGCATAAAAACACAGTCAGAGAAGATTATACCCAACACCACCGGAATAAAACCAAACCTAGATATAGTATGATATAAAGTTTGTGTATAAAACAACACAGTCAGAGAATGTCATACCAAACCCCACCAGAATAAAACCAAACCTGGATATAATACGAAATAAACTTTTGTGTATAAGAACACATTCAGAGAATATCATACCAAACCCTACCACAATAAAACCAAACCTAGATATACTATGATATAAACTTTTGTGAAAAAGAACAGAGTCCGAGAATATCATACCAAACTCCACCCGAATAGAACCAAACCTGGATATAATTTGATACAAAGATTGCTGCGTCAGACCACAGTCAGAGAATATCATACCAGACCCAACCAGAATAAAACCAAACCTGTATATAATATGATATAAAATTTTGTGTATAAGAACACAGTCAACGAATATCATACCAAACCCCTCCCGAATAAAACCAAACCTGGATATAATATGATATAAACTTTTGGGAAAAAGAACACAATCAGACAATATCATATCAACCCCCCCAGAATAAAACCAAACCTGGATATAATATGATATAAACTTGTGTGAATAAAAACACAGTCAAAGAATATCATACCAAACCCAACAGAATAAAACCAAACCTGGATATACTATTTTTTAAACTTTTGTGCATAAAAACACAGTCAGAGAATATCATACCAAACCCCACCAGAATAAAACCAAACCTGGATATAATATGATATAAACTTTTGTGCATAAGAACACAGTCAGAGAATATCATACCAAACCCCACCAGAATAAAACCAAACCTGGATATAATATGATATAAACTTTTGTCCATAAGAAGACAGTCAGAGAATATCATACTAAACCACACCAGAATAAAACCAAACCAGGATATAATATGATATAAACTTGTGCATAAAAACACAGTCAGAGAATATCATACCAAACCCCACCAGAATAAAACCAAACATGGATATACTATTTTACAAACTTTTGTGCATAAAAACGCAGTCAGAGAATATCATACTCCCAAACCCCCACCAGAATAAAATCAAACCTGGATATAATATGATATAAAATTTTGTGCATAAGAACACAGTCACAGAATATCATACCAAACCCCCACCAGAATAAAATCAAACCTGGATATACTATGATATAAACTGTTGTGTATAAGAACACAGTCAGAGAATATCATTCCAAACCCCAGCAGAATAAACCCAAACCTGGATATAATATGATATAAACTTTTGTGCATAAAAACACAGTCAGAGAATATCATACCAAACCCCACCAGAATAAAACCAAACCTGGATATAATATGATATAAACTTTTGTGTATAAGAACACAGAGAATATCATTCCAAACCCCACCAGAATAAAACCAAACCTGGATATAATATGATATAGAGTTTTGTGTATAAGAACACAGTCAGAGAATATCATACCAAACCCCACCAGAATAAAACCAAACCTGGATATAATATGATATAAACTTGTGTGAATAAAAACACAGTCAAAGAATATCATACCAAACCCAACAGAATAAAACCAAACCTGGATATACTATTTTATAAACTTTTGTGCATAAAAACACAGTCAGAGAATATCATACCAAACCCCACCAGAATAAAACCAAACCTGGATATAATATGATATAAACTTTTGTGCATAAGAACACAGGCAGAGAATATCATACCAAACCCCACCAGAATAAAACCAAACCAGGACATAATATGATATAAACTTTTGTGTATAAGAACACAGTCAGAGAATATCATACCAAACCCCACCAGAATAAAACCAAACCTGGATATAATATGATATAAACTATTGAGCATAAGAACACAGTCAGGGAATATCATTCCAAACCCCAGCAGAATAAATCCAAACCTGGATATAATATGATATAAACTTTTGTGCATAAAAACACAGGCAGAGAATATCATACCAAACCCCATCAAAATAAAACCAAACCTGGATATAATATGACATAAACTTTTGTGTATAAGAACACAGTCAGAGAATATCATTCCAAACCCCACCAGAATAGAACCAAACCTGGATATAATATGATATAAACTTTTGTGTATAAGAACACAGTCAGCGAATATCATGCCAAACCCCACCACAATATAACCAATCCTGGATATACTATGATATAAACTTTTGCGTATAAGAACACAGTCAGAGAATATCATACCAAACCCCACCAGAATAAAACCAAACCTGGAAATAATTTGATATAAACATTTGCCACGTAAGAACACACTCAGAGAATATCATACCAAACCCCCACTAGAATAAAATGAAACCTGGATATAATATGATATAAACTTTTGTGCATAAGAACACAGTCACAGAATATCATTCCAAACCCCACCAGAATAAAACCAAACCTGGATATCCTATGATATACACTTTTGTGTATAAGAACAGAGTCAGAGAATATCATACCAAACCCCACCAGAATAAAACCAAACCTGTTTTTAATATAATATAAAATTTTGTGTATAAGAACACAGTCAAAGAATATCATACCAAACCCCTCCAGAATAAAACCAAACCTGGATATACTATGATATAAACTTTTGTGTATAAGAACACAGTCAAAGAATATCATACCAAACCCCTCCAGAATAAAACCAAACCTGGAAATAATATGATATAAACTTTTGTGTAAAAGAACACAGTCAGAAAATATCATATCAACCCCCACCAGAATAAAACCAAACCTGGATATAATATGATATAAACTTTTGTGCATCAGAACACAGTCAGAGAATATCATTCCAAACCACACCATAATAAAAGCAAACCCGGATATAATATGATATAAACTTTTGTGCATAAGATCACAGTCAGAGAATATCGTACCAAACCCCATCAGAATAAAACCAAACCTGGATATAATACGATATAAACTTTTGTGCATAAAAACACAGTCAGAGAATATCATACCAAACCCCACCAGAATAAAACCAAACCTGGATATAATATGATATAAACTTGTGTGCATAAAAACACAGTCAGAGAATATCATACCAAACCCCACCAGAATAAAACCAAACCTGGATATACTCTTTTATAAACTTTTGTGCATAAAAACACAGTCAGAGAATATCATACCACCAAACCCCACCAGAATGAAACCAAACCTGGATAAACTATGATATTAACTTTTGTGTATAAGAACACAGTCAGAGAATATCATAGCAAACCCCACCAGAATAAAATCAAACCTGGATATAATACGATATAAACTTTTGTGTATAAGAACACACTCAGAGAATATCATACCAAACCCCACCAGTATAAAAACAAACCTGGATATAATATGATATAAACTTTTGTGCATAACAACACAGTCAGAGAATATCATACCAAACCCCACCAGAATAAAACCAAACCTGGATAAAATATGACATAAACTTTTGTGCATAAGAACACAGTCAGCGAATATCATACCAAACCCCACCACAATAAAACCAAACCTGGATATACTATGATATAAACTTTTGTGTATAAGAACACAGTCAGAGAATATCATACCAGACCCCACCAGAATAAAACCAAACCTGGATATAATTTGATATAAACATTTGCTGCGTAAGAACACACTCAGAGAATATCATACCAAACCCCCACCAGAATAAAATCAAACCTGGATATAATATGATATAAACGTTTGTGCATCAGAACACAGTCACAGAATATCATTCCAAACCCCACCAGAATAAAACCAAACCTTGATATACTATGATATACACTTTTTTGTATAAGAATAGAGTCAGAGAATATCATACCAAACCCCACCAGAATAAAACCAAACCTGGATATACTATGATATAAACTGTTGTGTATAAGAACACACTCAGAGAATATCATCCCAAACCACCACCAAAATAAAACCAAACCTGGATATAATATGGTATAAACTGTTGTGTTTTAGCACACAGTCAGAGAATATCATACCAAACCCCACCAGAATAAAACCAAACCTGTATATAATATAATATAAAATGTTGTGTATAAGAACACAGTCAGAGAATATCATACCAAACCCCTCCAGAATAAAACCAAACCTGAATATAATATGATATAAACTTTTGTGCATACGAACAGTCAGAGAATATCATACCATACCCCACCAGAATAAAATCAAACCTGGATATAATATGATATAAACTTTTGTGTATAAGAACACAATCTGTGAATATCATACCAAACCCCACCACAATAAAACAAAACCTGGATAAACTATGATATAAACTTTTGTGTATAAGAACACAGTCAGAGAATATCATACCAAACTCCACCAGAATAAAACCAAACCTGCATATACTATGATATAAACTTTTGTGTATAAGAACACAGTCAGAGAATATCATATCAACCCCCCCCCCCCCCCCCCAAGAATAATACAAAACCTGGATAATCTATGATATAAACTTTTGTGTATAAGAACACAGTCTGTGAATATCATACCAAACCCCACCACAATAAAACCAAACCTGGATAAACTATGATATAAACTTTTGTGTATAAGAACACAGTCAGAGAATATCATACCAAACTCCACCAGAATAAAAACAAACCTGGATATAATATGATGTAAACTTTTGTGTTTTAGAACAGTCATAGAATATCATACCAAACCCCACCAGAATAAAACAAAACCTGGATATAATATGATATAAACTTTTGTGCATACGAACGCTGTCGGAGAATATCATAGCAAACCCCACCAGAATAAAACCAAACCTGGATATTCTATGATATAAACGTTTGTGTATAAGAAAACAGTCATAGAATATCATACCAAACCCCACCAGAATAAAACAAAACCTGGATATAATATGATATAAACTTTTGTGCATAAGAACACAGTCAGAGAATATCATACCAAACCTCAACAGAATAAAACCAAACTTGGGTAAAATATGATATAAAGTTTTGTGCATAAAAACAGTCAGAGAAGATTATACTAAACCCCACCAGAATAAAACCAAACCTGGATATAGTGTGATATAAACTTTTGTGTATAAAAGAACACAGTCAGAGAATGTCATACCAAACCCAACCACAATCAAACCAAAACTGGATACAATATGATATAAACTTTTGTGCATAAAAACACAGTCAGAGAATATCATACCAAACCCCACCAGAATAAAACCAAACCTGTATATAATATAATATAAAATTTTGTGTATAAGAACAATGTCAAAGAATATCATACCAAACCCCTCCAGAATAAAACCAAACCTGGATATAATATGATATAAACTTTTGTGTAAAAGAACACAGTCAGAGAATATTATATCAACACCTCCCCCCACCCCCCCCCCCCCCCAGAATAAAACCAAACGTGGATATACTATGATATAAACTTTTGTGTATAAGAACACAGTCAGAGAATATCATACCAAACCCCACCAGAAAAAAAAACAAGCCTGGATATAATATCATATAAACTTTTGTGCATAAGAACACAGTCAGAGAATATCATACCAAACCCCACCAGAATAAAACCAAACCTGTATATAATATAATATAAAATTTTGTGTATAAGAACAATGTCAAAGAATATCATACCAAACCCCTCCAGAATAAAACCAAACCTGGATATAATATGATATACACGATTTGTGTAAAAGAACACAGTCAGAGAATATTATATCAACACCTCCCCCCCCCCCTCCCCCCCAGAATAAAACCGAACGTGGATATACTATGATATAAACTTTTGTGTATAAGAACACAGTCAGTGAAAATCATACCAAACCCCACCAGAATGAAACCAAACCTTGATATAATACGATATAAACTTTTGTGCATAAGAACACAGTCAGAGAAGATCATTCCAAACCACACCAGAATAAAACGAAACATGGATATAATATGATATAAACTTTTTTGCATAAGAACAAAGTCAGAGAATGTCATACCAAACCCCATCTGAATAAAACCAAACCTGGATAAAATATGATATCAACTTTTGTGCATAAAAACACAGTCAGAGAATATCATACCAAACCCCACCAGAATAAAACCCAACCTGGATATAATATGATATAAACTTGTATGCATAAAAACACAGAAAGAGAATATCATTCCAAACCCCACCAGAATAAAACCAAACCTGGATATACTATTTTATAAACTTTTGTGCATAAAAACAGAGTCAGAGAAAATCATACCAAACCCCACCAGAATAAAACCAAACCTGGATATAATATGATATAAACTTTTGTGTATAAGAACACAGTCAGAGAATATCATACCAAACCCCACCAGAATAAAAACAAACCTGGATATAATATGATATAAACTTTTGTTCATAAGAACACAGTGAGAGAATATGATTCCAAACCCCAGCAGAATAAAACCAAACCTGGATATAATATGATATAAACTTTTGTGCATAAAAACACAGTCAGAGAATATCATACCAAACCCCACCAGAATAAAACCAAACCTGGATTTAATATGACATAAACTTTTGTGTATAAGAACACAGTCAGAGAATATCATTCCAAACACCACCACAATAAAACCAAACCTGGATATACTATGATATAAACTTTTGTGTATATGAACACAGTCAGAGAATATCATACCAAACCCCTCCAGAGTAAAACCAAACCTGGATATAATATGATATTAACTTTTGTGCATACGAACACAGTCAGAATATATCATACCAAACCCCTCCAGAATAAAATCAGACCTGGATATAATATGATATAAACTTTTGTGTATGAGAACACAGTCCGTAAATATCATCCCAAACCCAACCACAACAAAACCAAACCTGGATATACTATGATATAAACTTTTGTGTATAAGAACACAGTCAAAGAATATCATACCAAACCCCACCAGAATAAAACAAAACCTGGATATAATATGATGTAAACTTTTGTGTTTTAGAACAGTCAGAGAACATCATACCAAACCCCACCAGAATAAAACAAAACCTGCATATAATATGATATAAACTTTTGTGCATATGAACGCTGTCGGAGAATATCATAGCAAACCCCACCAGAATGAAACCAAACCTGGATATACTATGATATAAACTTTTGCGTATAAGAACACAGTCAGAGAATATCATACCAAACCCCACCAGAATAAAATCAAACCTGGATATAATATGACATAAATTTTTGAGCAGAAAAACACAGTCACAGAATATCATACCAAACCCCACCAGAATAAAACCAAACCTGGATATACTATGATATAATCTTTTGTGCATAAAAGAACACAGTCAGAGAATATCATACCAAACCTCACCAGAATAAAACCAAACCTGGATATAATATGATATACACTTTTGTGTATAAGAACACAGTCAAAGAATATCACACCAAACCCCACAAGATGAAAACCAAACCTGAATATAATATGATATAAACGTTTGTGAATAAGAACACAGTCAGAGAATATCACACCAAACCCCACAAGATAAAAACCAAACCTGGATATAATACGATATAAACTTTTGTGCATAAGAACACAGTCACAGAATATCATTCCAAACCCCAACAGAATAAAACCAAACTTGGATAAAATATGATATAAAGCTTTGTGCATAAAAACACAGTCAGAGAAGATTATACCCAACACCACCGGAATAAAACCAAACCTAGATATAGTATGATATAAAGTTTGTGTATAAAACAACACAGTCAGAGAATGTCATACCAAACCCCACCAGAATAAAACCAAACCTGGATATAATACGAAATAAACTTTTGTGT
Organism: Pictodentalium vernedei; assembly: GCA_031216915.1. NCBI lineage: Eukaryota > Metazoa > Mollusca > Scaphopoda > Dentaliida > Dentaliidae > Pictodentalium > Pictodentalium vernedei. Next base: position 397,466,498 of record CM062293.1, read on the forward strand.
ATAAGAACACATTCAGAGAATATCATACCAAACCCTACCACAATAAAACCAAACCTAGATATACTATGATATAAACTTTTGTGAAAAAGAACAGAGTCCGAGAATATCATACCAAACTCCACCCGAATAGAACCAAACCTGGATATAATTTGATACAAAGATTGCTGCGTCAGACCACAGTCAGAGAATATCATACCAGACCCAACCAGAATAAAACCAAACCTGTATATAATATGATATAAAATTTTGTGTATAAGAACACAGTCAACGAATATCATACCAAACCCCTCCCGAATAAATCCAAACCTGGATATAATATGATATAAACTTTTGGGAAAAAGAACACAATCAGACAATATCATATCAACCCCCCCAGAATAAAACCAAACCTGGATATAATATGATATAAACTTGTGTGAATAAAAACACAGTCAAAGAATATCATACCAAACCCAACAGAATAAAACCAAACCTGGATATACTATTTTTTAAACTTTTGTGCATAAAAACACAGTCAGAGAATATCATACCAAACCCCACCAGAATAAAACCAAACCTGGATATAATATGATATAAACTTTTGTGCATAAGAACACAGTCAGAGAATATCATACCAAACCCCACCAGAATAAAACCAAACCTGGATATAATATGATATAAACTTTTGTCCATAAGAAGACAGTCAGAGAATATCATACTAAACCACACCAGAATAAAACCAAACCAGGATATAATATGATATAAACTTGTGCATAAAAACACAGTCAGAGAATATCATACCAAACCCCACCAGAATAAAACCAAACATGGATATACTATTTTACAAACTTTTGTGCATAAAAACGCAGTCAGAGAATATCATACTCCCAAACCCCCACCAGAATAAAATCAAACCTGGATATAATATGATATAAAATTTTGTGCATAAGAACACAGTCACAGAATATCATACCAAACCCCCACCAGAATAAAATCAAACCTGGATATACTATGATATAAACTGTTGTGTATAAGAACACAGTCAGAGAATATCATTCCAAACCCCAGCAGAATAAACCCAAACCTGGATATAATATGATATAAACTTTTGTGCATAAAAACACAGTCAGAGAATATCATACCAAACCCCACCAGAATAAAACCAAACCTGGATATAATATGATATAAACTTTTGTGTATAAGAACACAGAGAATATCATTCCAAACCCCACCAGAATAAAACCAAACCTGGATATAATATGATATAGAGTTTTGTGTATAAGAACACAGTCAGAGAATATCATACCAAACCCCACCAGAATAAAACCAAACCTGGATATAATATGATATAAACTTGTGTGAATAAAAACACAGTCAAAGAATATCATACCAAACCCAACAGAATAAAACCAAACCTGGATATACTATTTTATAAACTTTTGTGCATAAAAACACAGTCAGAGAATATCATACCAAACCCCACCAGAATAAAACCAAACCTGGATATAATATGATATAAACTTTTGTGCATAAGAACACAGGCAGAGAATATCATACCAAACCCCACCAGAATAAAACCAAACCAGGACATAATATGATATAAACTTTTGTGTATAAGAACACAGTCAGAGAATATCATACCAAACCCCACCAGAATAAAAACAAACCTGGATATAATATGATATAAACTATTGAGCATAAGAACACAGTCAGGGAATATCATTCCAAACCCCAGCAGAATAAATCCAAACCTGGATATAATATGATATAAACTTTTGTGCATAAAAACACAGGCAGAGAATATCATACCAAACCCCATCAAAATAAAACCAAACCTGGATATAATATGACATAAACTTTTGTGTATAAGAACACAGTCAGAGAATATCATTCCAAACCCCACCAGAATAGAACCAAACCTGGATATAATATGATATAAACTTTTGTGTATAAGAACACAGTCAGCGAATATCATGCCAAACCCCACCACAATATAACCAATCCTGGATATACTATGATATAAACTTTTGCGTATAAGAACACAGTCAGAGAATATCATACCAAACCCCACCAGAATAAAACCAAACCTGGAAATAATTTGATATAAACATTTGCCACGTAAGAACACACTCAGAGAATATCATACCAAACCCCCACTAGAATAAAATGAAACCTGGATATAATATGATATAAACTTTTGTGCATAAGAACACAGTCACAGAATATCATTCCAAACCCCACCAGAATAAAACCAAACCTGGATATCCTATGATATACACTTTTGTGTATAAGAACAGAGTCAGAGAATATCATACCAAACCCCACCAGAATAAAACCAAACCTGTTTTTAATATAATATAAAATTTTGTGTATAAGAACACAGTCAAAGAATATCATACCAAACCCCTCCAGAATAAAACCAAACCTGGATATACTATGATATAAACTTTTGTGTATAAGAACACAGTCAAAGAATATCATACCAAACCCCTCCAGAATAAAACCAAACCTGGAAATAATATGATATAAACTTTTGTGTAAAAGAACACAGTCAGAAAATATCATATCAACCCCCACCAGAATAAAACCAAACCTGGATATAATATGATATAAACTTTTGTGCATCAGAACACAGTCAGAGAATATCATTCCAAACCACACCATAATAAAAGCAAACCCGGATATAATATGATATAAACTTTTGTGCATAAGATCACAGTCAGAGAATATCGTACCAAACCCCATCAGAATAAAACCAAACCTGGATATAATACGATATAAACTTTTGTGCATAAAAACACAGTCAGAGAATATCATACCAAACCCCACCAGAATAAAACCAAACCTGGATATAATATGATATAAACTTGTGTGCATAAAAACACAGTCAGAGAATATCATACCAAACCCCACCAGAATAAAACCAAACCTGGATATACTCTTTTATAAACTTTTGTGCATAAAAACACAGTCAGAGAATATCATACCACCAAACCCCACCAGAATGAAACCAAACCTGGATAAACTATGATATTAACTTTTGTGTATAAGAACACAGTCAGAGAATATCATAGCAAACCCCACCAGAATAAAATCAAACCTGGATATAATACGATATAAACTTTTGTGTATAAGAACACACTCAGAGAATATCATACCAAACCCCACCAGTATAAAAACAAACCTGGATATAATATGATATAAACTTTTGTGCATAACAACACAGTCAGAGAATATCATACCAAACCCCACCAGAATAAAACCAAACCTGGATAAAATATGACATAAACTTTTGTGCATAAGAACACAGTCAGCGAATATCATACCAAACCCCACCACAATAAAACCAAACCTGGATATACTATGATATAAACTTTTGTGTATAAGAACACAGTCAGAGAATATCATACCAGACCCCACCAGAATAAAACCAAACCTGGATATAATTTGATATAAACATTTGCTGCGTAAGAACACACTCAGAGAATATCATACCAAACCCCCACCAGAATAAAATCAAACCTGGATATAATATGATATAAACGTTTGTGCATCAGAACACAGTCACAGAATATCATTCCAAACCCCACCAGAATAAAACCAAACCTTGATATACTATGATATACACTTTTTTGTATAAGAATAGAGTCAGAGAATATCATACCAAACCCCACCAGAATAAAACCAAACCTGGATATACTATGATATAAACTGTTGTGTATAAGAACACACTCAGAGAATATCATCCCAAACCACCACCACAATAAAACCAAACCTGGATATAATATGGTATAAACTGTTGTGTTTTAGCACACAGTCAGAGAATATCATACCAAACCCCACCAGAATAAAACCAAACCTGTATATAATATAATATAAAATGTTGTGTATAAGAACACAGTCAGAGAATATCATACCAAACCCCTCCAGAATAAAACCAAACCTGAATATAATATGATATAAACTTTTGTGCATACGAACAGTCAGAGAATATCATACCATACCCCACCAGAATAAAATCAAACCTGGATATAATATGATATAAACTTTTGTGTATAAGAACACAATCTGTGAATATCATACCAAACCCCACCACAATAAAACAAAACCTGGATAAACTATGATATAAACTTTTGTGTATAAGAACACAGTCAGAGAATATCATACCAAACTCCACCAGAATAAAACCAAACCTGCATATACTATGATATAAACTTTTGTGTATAAGAACACAGTCAGAGAATATCATATCAACCCCCCCCCCCCAAGAATAATACAAAACCTGGATAATCTATGATATAAACTTTTGTGTATAAGAACACAGTCTGTGAATATCATACCAAACCCCACCACAATAAAACCAAACCTGGATAAACTATGATATAAACTTTTGTGTATAAGAACACAGTCAGAGAATATCATACCAAACTCCACCAGAATAAAAACAAACCTGGATATAATATGATGTAAACTTTTGTGTTTTAGAACAGTCATAGAATATCATACCAAACCCCACCAGAATAAAACAAAACCTGGATATAATATGATATAAACTTTTGTGCATACGAACGCTGTCGGAGAATATCATAGCAAACCCCACCAGAATAAAACCAAACCTGGATATTCTATGATATAAACGTTTGTGTATAAGAAAACAGTCATAGAATATCATACCAAACCCCACCAGAATAAAACAAAACCTGGATATAATATGATATAAACTTTTGTGCATAAGAACACAGTCAGAGAATATCATACCAAACCTCAACAGAATAAAACCAAACTTGGGTAAAATATGATATAAAGGTTTGTGCATAAAAACAGTCAGAGAAGATTATACTAAACCCCACCAGAATAAAACCAAACCTGGATATAGTGTGATATAAACTTTTGTGCATAAAAGAACACAGTCAGAGAATGTCATACCAAACCCCACCAGAATAAAACCAAACCAGGATATAATATGATTTAAACTTTTTTGTATTAGAACACAGTCAGAGAATATTATACCAAACCCAAGCACAATAAAACCAATCCTAGATATACTATGATACAAACTTTTGTGAATAAGAACACAGTCAGAGAATATCATACCAAACTCCACCAGAATAGAACCAAACCTGGATATAATTTGATATAAAGATTGCTGCGTCAGAACACAGTCAGAGAATACCATACCAAACCCAACCACAATCAAACCAAAACTGGATACAATATGATATAAACTTTTTTGCATAAAAACACAGTCAGAGAATATCATACCAAACCCCACCAGAATAAAACCAAACCTGTATATAATATAATATAAAATTTTGTGTATAAGAACAATGTCAAAGAATATCATACCAAACCCCTCCAGAATAAAACCAAACCTGGATATAATATGATATAAACTTTTGTGTAAAAGAACACAGTCAGAGAATATTATATCAACACCTCCCCCCACCCCCCCCCCCCCCCAGAATAAAACCGAACGTGGATATACTATGATATAAACTTTTGTGTATAAGAACACAGTCAGTGAAAATCATACCAAACCCCACCAGAATGAAACCAAACCTTGATATAATACGATATAAACTTTTGTGCATAAGAACACAGTCAGAGAATATCATTCCAAACCACACCAGAATAAAACCAAACATGGATATAATATGATATAAACTTTTGTGCATAAGAACAAAGTCAGAGAATGTCATACCAAACCCCATCTGAATAAAACCAAACCTGGATAAAATATGATATAAACTTTTGTGCATAAAAACACAGTCAGAGAATATCATACCAAACCACACCAGAATAAAACCCAACCTGGATATAATATGATATAAACTTGCATGCATAAAAACACAGAAAGAGAATATCATTCCAAACCCCACCAGAATAAAACCAAACCTGGATATACTATTTTATAAACTTTTGTGCATAAAAACACAGTCAGAGAAAATCATACCAAACCCCACCAGAATAAAACCAAACCTGGATATAATGTGATATAAACTTTTGTTTATAAGAACACAGTCAGAGAATATCATACCAAACACCACCAGAATAAAAACAAACCTGGATATAATATGATATATACTTTTGTTCATAAGAACACAGTCAGAGAATATCATTCCAAACCCCAGCAGAATAAAACCAAACCTGGATGTAATATGATATAAACTTTTGTGCATAAAAACACAGTCAGAGAAAATCATACCAAACCCCACCAGAATAAAACCAAACCTGGATATAATGTGATATAAACTTTTGTGTATAAGAACACAGTCAGAGAATATCATACCAAACCCCACCACAATAAAACTAAACCTGGATATACTATGATATAAACTTTTGTGTATATGAACACAGTCAGAGAATATCATACCAAACCCAACCAGAATAAAACCAAACCTGGATATAATTTGATATAAACATCTCCTGCGTAAGAATACACTCAGAGAATATCATACCAAACCCCTCCAGAATAAAACCAAACCTGGATATAATATGATATAAACTGTTGTGTATAAGAACACAGTCAGAGAATATCATACCAAACCCCCACCAGAATAAAACCAAACCTGGATATAATATGATATAAACTTTTGTGTTTTAAAACACAGTCAGAGAATATCATACCAAACCCCACCAGAATAAAACCAAACCTGTATTTAATATAATATAAAATTTTGTGTATAAGAACACAGTCAGAGAATATCATACCAAACCCCACCAGAATAAAACCAAACCTGGATATAATATGATATAAACTGTTGTGTATAAGAACACAGTCAGAGAATATCATACCAAACCCCCACCAGAATAAAACCAAACCTGGATATAATATGATATAAACTTTTGTGTTTTAAAACACAGTCAGAGAATATCATACCAAACCCCACCAGAATAAAACCAAACCTGTATTTAATATAATATAAAATTTTGTGTATAAGAACACAGAGTATATCATACCAAACCCCTCCAGAATAAAATCAGACCTGGATATAATATGATATAAGCTTTTGTGTATGAGAACACAGTCCATAAATATCATACCAAACCCAACCACAACAAAACCAAACCTGGATATACTATGATATAAACTTTTGTGTATAAGAACACAGTCAAAGAATATCATACCAAACCCCACCAGAATAAAACCAAACCTGGATATAATATGATGTAAACTTTTGTGTTTTAGAACAGTCAGAGAACATCATACCAAACCCCACCAGAATAAAACAAAACCTGCATATAACATGATATAAACTTTTGTGCATATGAACGCTGTTGGAGAATATCATAGCAAACCCCACCAGAATGAAACCAAACCTGGATATACTATGATATAAACTTTTGCGTATAAGAACACAGTCAGAGAATATCATACCAAACCCCACCAGAATAAAATCAAACCTGGATATAATATGACATAAATTTTTGAGCAGAAAAACACAGTCACAGAATATCATACCAAACCCCACCAGAATAAAACCAAACCTGGATATACTATGATATAATCTTTTGTGCATAAAAGAACACAGTCAGAGAATATCATACCAAACCCCACCAGAATAAAACCAAACCTGGATATAATATGATATACACTTTTGTGTATAAGAACACAGTCAAACTATATCACACCAAATCCCACAAGATAAAAACCAAACCTGGATATAATATGATATAAACGTTTGTGCATAAGAACACAGTCAGAGAATATCACACCAAACCCCACAAGATAAAAACCAAACTTGGATATAATACAATATAAACTTTTGTGCATAAGAACACAGTCAGAGAATATCATACCAAAGCCCACCAGAATAAAACCAAACCTGGATATAATATGATATAAACTTTTGTGCAAAAGAACACAGTCAGAGAATATCGTACCAAACCCCACCAGAAAAAAAAAAACAAACCTGTATATAATATCATATAAACTTTTGTGCTTAAGAACACAGTCAGAGAATATCATACCAAACCCCACCAGAATAAAACCAAACCTGGATATAATATGATATATACTTTTGTGCATAAGAACACAGTCAAAGAATATCATACCAAACCCCACCAGAATAAAACCAAACTTGGATATAATATGATATAAACTTTTGGGCATAAGAACACAGTCAGAGAATATCATACCAAACCCCACCAGAATAAAACCAAACTTGGATATAATATGATATAAACTATTGTGTATAAAAGAACAGAGTCAGAGAATATCATACCAAACCCCAACAGAATAAAATCTAAATTGGATAAAATATGATATAAAGTTTTGTACATAAAAACACAGTCAGAGAAAATTATACCAAACCCCACCGGAATAAAACCAAACCTGGATATAGTATGATATAAACTTTTGTTTATAAAAGAACACAGGCAGAGAATGTCATACCAAACCCCACCAGAATGAAACCAAACCTGGATATAATATGATATAAACTTTTGAGTATAAGAACACAGTCAGAGAATATCATACCAAAACCTACCACAATAAAACCAAACCTAGATATACTATGATATAAACTTTTGTGAATAAGAACACAGGCAGAGAATATCATACCAAACTCCACCAGAATAAAACCAAGCCTGGATATAATTTGATATAAAGATTGCTGCGTCAGAACACAGTCAGAGAATATCATACCAAACCCAACCAAAATAAAACCAAAACTGGATACAATACGATATCAACTTTTGTGCATGAAAACACAGTCAGAGAATATCATACCAATCCCCACCAGAATAAAACAAAACCTGGATATAATAAGATAAAAACTTTTCTGCATAAGAACACAGTCAGAGAATATCATACCAAACCCCACCAGAATAAAACGAAACCTCGATATACTATGATATAAACATTTGTGTATAAGAACACAGTCAGAGAATATCATACCAACCCCCACCAGAATAAAACCAAACCTAGATATAATATGATATAAACTTTTGTGTTTTAGAATGCAGTCAGAGAATATCATACCAAACCCCACCACAATAAAACCAAACCTGGGTATAATATGATATAAACTTTTGTGTATAAAAGAACACAGTCTGAGAATATCATTCGAAACCCCACCAGAATAAAACAAACCTGGATATAATATGATATAAACTTTTGTGTATAAAAGAACACAGTCAGAGAATATTATACCAAACCCCAGCAGAATAAAACCAAACCTGGATATACTATGATATAAACTCTTGTGTATAAGAACACAATCAGAGAATATCATACCAAACCCCACCAAAATAAAACCAAACCAGGATATACTATGATATAAACTTTTGTGTATAAGAACACAGTCAGAGAATATCATACCAAACCCCACCAGAATAAAACCAAACCAAGATATACTATAATACAAAAAGTTGTGTACTACAATATAAACTGCTGTGTACAAGAAGACAGTCAGTGAATATCAATTGGAAGACTTTAACAATCTCCACCGGAAAAAAAAACAAACCTGTACGTACTATAATATAAACTATTGTGTACAAAACACAGTCAGTGAATATCATAACAAATTCCACCAGAAAAAAAACAAACATGGAAATACAATATAAATTGTTGTATACAAGAACATAGTCAGTGAATGTCATAACATCCTCCACCCCTCCCCCACCCCCCACCCCCAACCCTGTGAATATCATAACAAACCCCACAAGAATAAAACCAAACTTGGATATACTGTAATTTAAACAATTGTTCACAAAACCACATTCAGTGAATATCATAGCAACCCCCACTAGAATAAATCCAAACCTGGATATAATATGATATAAACTTTTGTGAATAAGAACACAGTCAGCGAATATCATACCAAACCCCACCAGAATAAAACCAAACCTGGATATACTATGATATAAACTTTTGTGTATAAGAACACAGTCAGAGAATATCATATCAACCCCCCCCCCCCCGCACCCCCCACCCCAGAATAAAACCAAACCTGGATATACTATGATATAAACTTTTGTGTATAAGAACACAGTCAGAGAATATCATACCAAACTCCACCAGAATAAAACCAAACCTGGATATAATTTGATATAAATATTGCTGAGTCAGAACACAGTCAGAGAATATCATACCAAACCCAACCAGAATAAAACCAAAACTGGATACAATATGATATAAACTTTTGTGTGAAAATCATACCAAACCCCACCAGAATAAAAGCAAACCTGGAAATAATATGATATAAACTTTTGTGAATAAGAACACAGTCAGAGAATATCATACCAAACTCCACCAGAATAAAACCAAACCTGGATATAATTTGATATAAATATTGCTGAGTCAGAACACAGTCAGAGAATATCATACCAAACCCAACCAGAATAAAACCAAAACTGGATACAATATGATATAAACTTTTGTGCATAAAAACACAGTCAGAGAATATCATACCAAACCCCACCAGAATAAAACCAAACCTGGATATAATATGATATAAACTTCTCTGCATAAGAACACAGTCAGAGAATATCATACCAAACCCCACCAGAATAAAACGAAACCTGGATATACTATGATATAAACTTTTGTGTATAAGAACACATTCAGAGAATATCATACCAACCCCCACCAGAATAAAACCAAACCTGGATATAATATGATATAAAATTTTGTGTATAAGAACACAGTCAGAATATATCATACCAAACCCCTCCAGAATAAAATCAGACCTGGATATAATATGATATAAGCTTTTGTGTATGAGAACACAGTCCATAAATATCATACCAAACCCAACCACAACAAAACCAAACCTGGATATACTATGATATAAACTTTTGTGTATAAGAACACAGTCAAAGAATATCATACCAAACCCCACCAGAATAAAACCAAACCTGGATATAATATGATGTAAACTTTTGTGTTTTAGAACAGTCAGAGAACATCATACCAAACCCCACCAGAATAAAACAAAACCTGCATATAACATGATATAAACTTTTGTGCATATGAACGCTGTTGGAGAATATCATAGCAAACCCCACCAGAATGAAACCAAACCTGGATATACTATGATATAAACTTTTGCGTATAAGAACACAGTCAGAGAATATCATACCAAACCCCACCAGAATAAAATCAAACCTGGATATAATATGACATAAATTTTTGAGCAGAAAAACACAGTCACAGAATATCATACCAAACCCCACCAGAATAAAACCAAACCTGGATATACTATGATATAATCTTTTGTGCATAAAAGAACACAGTCAGAGAATATCATACCAAACCCCACCAGAATAAAACCAAACCTGGATATAATATGATATACACTTTTGTGTATAAGAACACAGTCAAACTATATCACACCAAATCCCACAAGATAAAAACCAAACCTGGATATAATATGATATAAACGTTTGTGCATAAGAACACAGTCAGAGAATATCACACCAAACCCCACAAGATAAAAACCAAACTTGGATATAATACAATATAAACTTTTGTGCATAAGAACACAGTCAGAGAATATCATACCAAAGCCCACCAGAATAAAACCAAACCTGGATATAATATGATATAAACTTTTGTGCAAAAGAACACAGTCAGAGAATATCGTACCAAACCCCACCAGAAAAAAAAAACAAACCTGTATATAATATCATATAAACTTTTGTGCTTAAGAACACAGTCAGAGAATATCATACCAAACCCCACCAGAATAAAACCAAACCTGGATATAATATGATATATACTTTTGTGCATAAGAACACAGTCAAAGAATATCATACCAAACCCCACCAGAATAAAACCAAACTTGGATATAATATGATATAAACTTTTGGGCATAAGAACACAGTCAGAGAATATCATACCAAACCCCACCAGAATAAAACCAAACTTGGATATAATATGATATAAACTATTGTGTATAAAAGAACAGAGTCAGAGAATATCATACCAAACCCCAACAGAATAAAATCTAAATTGGATAAAATATGATATAAAGTTTTGTACATAAAAACACAGTCAGAGAAAATTATACCAAACCCCACCGGAATAAAACCAAACCTGGATATAGTATGATATAAACTTTTGTTTATAAAAGAACACAGGCAGAGAATGTCATACCAAACCCCACCAGAATGAAACCAAACCTGGATATAATATGATATAAACTTTTGAGTATAAGAACACAGTCAGAGAATATCATACCAAAACCTACCACAATAAAACCAAACCTAGATATACTATGATATAAACTTTTGTGAATAAGAACACAGGCAGAGAATATCATACCAAACTCCACCAGAATAAAACCAAGCCTGGATATAATTTGATATAAAGATTGCTGCGTCAGAACACAGTCAGAGAATATCATACCAAACCCAACCAAAATAAAACCAAAACTGGATACAATACGATATCAACTTTTGTGCATGAAAACACAGTCAGAGAATATCATACCAATCCCCACCAGAATAAAACAAAACCTGGATATAATAAGATAAAAACTTTTCTGCATAAGAACACAGTCAGAGAATATCATACCAAACCCCACCAGAATAAAACGAAACCTCGATATACTATGATATAAACATTTGTGTATAAGAACACAGTCAGAGAATATCATACCAACCCCCACCAGAATAAAACCAAACCTAGATATAATATGATATAAACTTTTGTGTTTTAGAATGCAGTCAGAGAATATCATACCAAACCCCACCACAATAAAACCAAACCTGGGTATAATATGATATAAACTTTTGTGTATAAAAGAACACAGTCTGAGAATATCATTCGAAACCCCACCAGAATAAAACAAACCTGGATATAATATGATATAAACTTTTGTGTATAAAAGAACACAGTCAGAGAATATTATACCAAACCCCAGCAGAATAAAACCAAACCTGGATATACTATGATATAAACTCTTGTGTATAAGAACACAATCAGAGAATATCATACCAAACCCCACCAAAATAAAACCAAACCAGGATATACTATGATATAAACTTTTGTGTATAAGAACACAGTCAGAGAATATCATACCAAACCCCACCAGAATAAAACCAAACCAAGATATACTATAATACAAAAAGTTGTGTACTACAATATAAACTGCTGTGTACAAGAAGACAGTCAGTGAATATCAATTGGAAGACTTTAACAATCTCCACCGGAAAAAAAACAAACCTGTACGTACTATAATATAAACTATTGTGTACAAAACACAGTCAGTGAATATCATAACAAATTCCACCAGAAAAAAAACAAACATGGAAATACAATATAAATTGTTGTATACAAGAACATAGTCAGTGAATGTCATAACATCCTCCTCCCCTCCCCCACCCCCCACCCCCAACCCTGTGAATATCATAACAAACCCCACAAGAATAAAACCAAACTTGGATATACTGTAATTTAAACAATTGTTCACAAAACCACATTCAGTGAATATCATAGCAACCCCCACTAGAATAAATCCAAACCTGGATATAATATGATATAAACTTTTGTGAATAAGAACACAGTCAGCGAATATCATACCAAACCCCACCAGAATAAAACCAAACCTGGATATACTATGATATAAACTTTTGTGTATAAGAACACAGTCAGAGAATATCATATCAACCCCCCCCCCCCGCACCCCCCACCCCAGAATAAAACCAAACCTGGATATACTATGATATAAACTTTTGTGTATAAGAACACAGTCAGAGAATATCATACCAAACTCCACCAGAATAAAACCAAACCTGGATATAATTTGATATAAATATTGCTGAGTCAGAACACAGTCAGAGAATATCATACCAAACCCAACCAGAATAAAACCAAAACTGGATACAATATGATATAAACTTTTGTGTGAAAATCATACCAAACCCCACCAGAATAAAAGCAAACCTGGAAATAATATGATATAAACTTTTGTGAATAAGAACACAGTCAGAGAATATCATACCAAACTCCACCAGAATAAAACCAAACCTGGATATAATTTGATATAAATATTGCTGAGTCAGAACACAGTCAGAGAATATCATACCAAACCCAACCAGAATAAAACCAAAACTGGATACAATATGATATAAACTTTTGTGCATAAAAACACAGTCAGAGAATATCATACCAAACCCCACCAGAATAAAACCAAACCTGGATATAATATGATATAAACTTCTCTGCATAAGAACACAGTCAGAGAATATCATACCAAACCCCACCAGAATAAAACGAAACCTGGATATACTATGATATAAACTTTTGTGTATAAGAACACATTCAGAGAATATCATACCAACCCCCACCAGAATAAAACCAAACCTGGATATAATATGATATAAACTTTTGTGTTTTAGAACACAGTCAGAGAATATCATACCAAATCCCACCACAACAAAACCAAACCTGGGTATAATATGATATAAACTTTTGTGCATAAAAACAGTCAGAGAAGATTATACCAAACCCCACCAGAATAAAACCAAACCTGGATATAGTATGATTTAAACTTTTGTGTATAAAAGAACACAGTCAGAGAATGTCATACCAATCCCCACCAGAATAAAACCAAACCTGGATATAATATGATTTAAACTTTTGTGTATAAGAACACAGTCAGGGAATATCATACCAAACCCTACCACAATAAAACCAAACCTAGATATACTATGATATAAACTTTTGTGAATAACAACACAGTCAGAGAATATCAAACCAAACTCCACCAGAATAAAAGAACTCTGGATATAATATGATATAAACTTTTGTGTTTAAAAGAACACAGTCAGAGAATATTATAACAAACCCCAGCTTAATAAAACCAAACATGTATATGCTGTGATATAAACTGTTGTGTATAAGAACACAGTCAGAGAATATCATACCAAACCCCTCCAGAATAAAACCAAACCAGGATATACTGTGATGTAAACTTTTGTGTATAAGAACACAGTCAGAGAATATCATACCAAACAACACCAGAATGAAACTAAACCCGGATATACTATAATACAAAAAGTTGTGTACTACAATATGAACTGCTGTGTACAAGAAGGCAGTCAGTGAATATCAATTGGAAGACTTTAACAATCCCCACCGGAATAAAACCAAACCTGTACGTACTATAATATAAACTATTGTGTACAAAACACAGTCAGTGAATATCATAACAAATTCCACCAGAAAAAAAACAAACATGGAAATACAATATAAATTGTTGTATACAAGAACATAGTCAGTGAATGTCATAACATCCTCCTCCCCCCCGCCACCCCCCCCCCCACCCCCAACCCTGTGAATATCATAACAAACCCCACTAGAATAAAACCAAACTTGGATGTACTGTAATTTAAACAATTGTTCACGAAACCACATTCAGTGAATATCATAGCAACCCCCACTAGAATAAATCCAAACCTGGATATAATATGATATAAACTTTTTTCAATAAGAACACAGTCAGCGAATATCATACCAAACCCCACCAGAATAAAACCAAACCTGCATATACTATGATATAAACTTTTGTGTATAAGAACACAGTCAGAGAATATCATATCAACCCCCCCCCCCCCCCCAGAGTAAAACCAACCTGGATATACTATGATATAAACTTTTCTGTATAAGAACACAGTCAGAGAATATCATTCCAAACCCCACCAGAATAAAACCAAACCTGGATATAATATGATATAAACTTTTGTGTATAAGAACACAGTCACCGAATATCATACCAAACCCCACCACAATAAAACCAAACCTGGATATACTATGATATAAACTTTTGTGTATAAGAACACAGTCAGAGAATATCATACCAAACGCCGATCAGAATAAAATAAAACCTGGATATAATATGATATAAACTTTTGTGCATAAGAACACAGTCACAGAATGTCATTCCAAACCCCACCAGAATAAAACCAAACCTGGATATACTATGATGTACACTTTTGTGTATAGGAACAGAGTCAGAGAATATCATTCCAAACCCCACCAGAATAAAACCAAACCTGTATATAATATAATATAAAATTTTGTGTATAAGAACACAGTCAAAGAATATCATACCAAACCCCTCCAGAATAAACCAAACCTGGATATATGATATAAACGTTTGTGTAAAAGAACACAGTCAGAGAATATCATATCAACCCCCACCAGAATAAAACCAAACCTGGATATAATATGATATAAAGTTTGTGCATAAGAACACAGTCAGAGAATATCATTCCAAACCCCACCAGAATAAAACCAAACCTGTATATAATATGATATAAACTTTTGTGCATAAGAACACAGTCAGAGAATATCATACCAAACCCCACCAGAATAAAACCAAACCAGGATATAATATGATATAAACTTTTGTGTATAAGAACACAGTCAGAGAATATCATACCAAACCCCACCAGAATAAAAACAAACGTGGATATAATATGATATAAACTTTTGTGCATAAGAACACAGTCAGAGAATATCATACCAAACCCCATCAAAATAATACGAAACCTGGTATAATATGACAGAATATATCATTCCAAACCACACCAGAATAAAAGCAAACCTGGATATAATATGATATAAACTTTTGAGCATACGAACACAGTCAGAGAATATCGTACCAAACCCCATCAGAATAAAACCAAACGTGGATATAATATGATATCAACTTTTGTGCATAAAAACACAGTCAGAGAATATCATACCAAACCCCACCCGAATAAAACCAAACCTGGATATAATATGATATATACTTGTGTGCATAAACACACAGTCAAAGAATATCATACCAAACCCCACCAGAATAAAACCAAACCTGGATAAACTATGATATAAACTTTTGTGAATAAGAACACAGTCAGAGAATATCATACCAAACCCCACCAGAATAAAACCAAACCTGGATATAATATGATATAAACATTTGTGTATAAGAACACAGTCAGAGAATATCATACCAAACCCCACCAGAATAAAAACAAACATGGATATAATATGATAGAAACTTTTGTGTATAAGAACATAGTCAGAGAATATCATACCAAACCCCAACAGAATAAAACCAAACTTGGATAAAATATGATATAAAGCTTTGTGCATAAAAACACAGTCAGAGAAGATTATACCCAACACCACCGGAATAAAACCAAACCTAGATCTAGTATGATATAAAGTTTGTGTATAAAAGAACACAGTCGGAGAATGTCATACCAAACCCCACCTGAATAAAACCAAACCTGGATATAATATGATATATACTTGTGTGCATAAAAACACAGTCAGAGAATATCATACCAAACCCCACCAGAATAAAACCAAACCTGGATATACTATTTTATAAACTTTTGTGCATGAAAACACAGTCAGAGAATATCATACCCCCAAACCCCACCAGAATAAAACCAAACCTGGATAAACTATGATATAACCTTTTGTGTATAAGAACACAGTCAGAGAATATCATACCAAACCCCACCAGAATAAAACCAAACCTGGATATAATATGATATAAACATTTGTGTATAAGAACACAGTCAGAGAATATCATACCAAACCCCACCAGAATAAAAACAAACCTGGATATAATATGATATAAACTTTTGTGCATAAGAACACAGTCAGGGAATATCATACCAAACCCCACCAAAATAAAAGCAAACCTGGATATAATATGATATAAACTTGTGTGCATAAAAACACAGTCTGAGAATATCATACCAAACCTCACCAGAATAAAACCGAACCTGGATATACTATTTTATAAACTTTTGTGCATAAAAAACAGTCATAGAATATCATACCCCCAAACCCCACCAGAATAAAACCAAACCTGGATAATCTATGATATAAACTTTTGCGTATAAGAACACAGTCAGAGAATATCATACCAAACCCCAGAAGAATAAAACCAAACCTGGATATAATATGATATAAACTTTTGTGTATAAGAACACAGTCAGAGAATATCATACCAAACCCCACCACAATAAAACCAAACCTGGATATACTATGATATAAACTATTGTGTATAAGAACACAGTCAGAGAATATCATACCAAACCCCACCAGAATAAAACCAAACCTGGATATAATTTGATATAAACATTTCCTGCGTCAGAACACACTCAGAGAATATCATACCAAACCCCCACCAGAATAAAATCAAACCTGGATATAATATGATATAAACATTTGTGCATAAGAACACAGTCAGAGAATATCATTCCAAGCCCCACCAGAAAAGAACCAAACCTGGATATACTATGATATACACTTTTGCGTATAAGAACAGAGACAGAGAATATCATGCCAAACCCCACCAGAATAAAACCAAACCTGGATATACTATGATATAAACTGTTGTGTAAAAAAACACAGTCCGAGAATATGATACCAAACCCCAACCACAATAAAACCAAACCTGGATATAATATGATATAAACTTTTGTGCATGCGAACAGAGTCAGAGAATATCATACCAAACCCCACCAGAATAAAATCAAACCTGGATATAATATGATATAAACTTTTGTGTATAAGAACACAGTCCGTGAATATCATACCAAACCCCACCACAATAAAACCAAACCTGGATATACTATGATATAAACTTTTGTGTATAAGAACACAGTGAAAGAATATCACACCAAACCCCACAAGATAAAAACCAAACCTGGATATAATATGATATAAACGTTTGTGCATAAGAACACAGTCAGAGAATATCACACCAAACCCCCACCAGAATAAAACCAAACATGGATATAATATGATATAAACTGTTGTGTATAAGAACACAGTCAGAGAATATCATACCAAACTCCCACCAGAATAAAATCAAATCTGGATATAATATGATATAAACTGTTGTGTATAAGAACACAGTCAGAGAATATCATACCAAACTCCCACCAGAATAAAACCAAATCTGGATATAATATGATATAAACTGTTGTGTATAAGAACACAGTCAGAGAATATCATACCAAACCCCACCAGAATAAAATCAAACCTGGATATAGTATGATATAAACTTTTGTGTATAAGAACACAGTCCGTGAATATCATACCAAACCCCACTACAATAAAACCAAACCTGGATATAATATGATATACACTTTTGTGTATAAGAACACAGTCAAAGAATATCACACCAAACCCCACAAGATGAAAACCAAACCTGGATATAATATGATATAAACGTTTGTGCATAAGAACACAGTCAGAGAATATCACACCAAACCCCACAAGATAAAAACAAAATCTGGATATAATACGATATAAACTTTTGTGCATAAGAACACAGTCAGAGAATATCATACCAAACCCCACCAGAATAAAACCAAACCTGGATATTATATGATGTTAACTTTTGTGTATAAAAGAACACAGTCAGGGAATATCATACCAAACCCCACCAGAATAAAACCAAACCTGGATATAATATGATATAAACTTTTGTGTATAAGAACATAGTCAGAGAATATCATACCAAACCCCAACAGAATAAAACCAAACTTGGATAAAATATGATATAAAGCTTTGTGCATAAAAACACAGTCAGAGAAGATTATACCCAACACCACCGGAATAAAACCAAACCTAGATCTAGTATGATACAAAGTTTGTGTATAAAAGAACACAGTCGGAGAATGTCATACCAAACCCCACCAGAATAAAACCAAACCTGGATATAATATGATATATACTTGTGTGCATAAAAACACAGTCAGAGAATATCATACCAAACCCCACCAGAATAAAACCAAACCTGGATGTACTATTTTATAAACTTTTGTGCATGAAAACACAGTCAGAGAATATCATACCCCCAAACCCCACCAGAATAAAACCAAACCTGGATAAACTATGATATAAACTTTTGTGTATAAGAACACAGTCAGAGAATATCATACCAAACCCCACCAGAATAAAACCAAACCTGGATATAATATGATATAAACATTTGTGTATAAGAACACAGTCAGAGAATATCATACCAAACCCCACCAGAATAAAAACAAACCTGGATATAATATGATATAAACTTTTGTGCATAAGAACACAGTCAGGGAATATCATACCAAACCCCACCAAAATAAAACCAAACCTGGATATAATATGATATAAACTTGTGTGCATAAAAACACAGTCTGAGAATATCATACCAAACCTCACCAGAATAAAACCGAACCTGGATATACTATTTTATAAACTTTTGTGCATAAAAAACAGTCATAGAATATCATACCCCCAAACCCCACCAGAATAAAACCAAACCTGGATAAACTATGATATAAACTTTTGCGTATAAGAACACAGTCAGAGAATATCATACCAAACCCCAGAAGAATAAAACCAAACCTGGATATAATATGATATAAACTTTTGTGTATAAGAACACAGTCAGAGAATATCATACCAAACCCCACCACAATAAAACCAAACCTGGATATACTATGATATAAACTATTGTGTATAAGAACACAGTCAGAGAATATCATACCAAACCCCACCAGAATAAAACCAAACCTGGATATAATTTGATATAAACATTTGCTGCGTCAGAACACACTCCGAGAATATCATACCAAACCCCCACCAGAATAAAATCAAACCTGGATATAATATGATATAATCTTTTGTGCATAAGAACACAGTCAGAGAATATCATTCCAAGCCCCACCAGAAAAGAACCAAACCTGGATATACTATGATATAAACTATTGTGTATAAGAACACAGTCAGAGAATATCATACCAAACCCCACCAGAATAAAACCAAACCTGGATATAATTTGATATAAACATTTGCTGCATCAGAACACACTCCGAGAATATCATACCAAACCCCCACCAGAATAAAATCAAACCTGGATATAATATGATATAAACTTTTGTGCATAAGAACACAGTCAAAGAATATCATTCCAAGCCCCACCAGAAAAGAACCAAACCTGGATATACTATGATATACACTTTTGTGTATAAGAACAGAGACAGAGAATATCATGCCAAACCCCACCAGAATAAAACCGAACCTGGATATACTATGATATAAACTGTTGTGTAAAAAAATACAGTCCGAGAATATGATACCAAACCCCAACCACAATAAAACCAAACCTGGATATAATATGATATAAAATTTTGTGTCTTAGACCACAGTCAGAGAATATCATACCAAACCCCACCGGAATAAAACCAAACCTGTATATAATATAATATGAAATTTTGTGTATAAGAACACAGTCAGAGAATATCATACCAAACCCCTCCAGAATAAAACCAAACCTGGATATAATAAGATATAAACTTTTGTGCATGCGAACAGAGTCAGAGAATATCATACCAAACCCCACCAGAATAAAATCAAACCTGGATATAATATGATATAAACTTTTGTGTACAAGAACACAGTCCGTGAATATCATACCAAACCCCACCACAATAAAACCAAACCTGGATATACTATGATATAAACTTTTGTGTATAAGAACACAGTGAAAGAATATCACACCAAACCCCACAAGATAAAAACCAAACCTGGATATAATATGATATAAACGTTTGTGCATAAGAACACAGTCAGAGAATATCACACCAAACCCCCACCAGAATAAAACCAAACCTGGATATAATATGATATAAACTGTTGTGTATAAGAACACAGTCAGAGAATATCATACCAAACTCCCACCAGAATAAAATCAAATCTGGATATACTATGATATAAACTGTTGTGTATAAGAACACAGTCAGAGAATATCATACCAAACTCCCACCAGAATAAAACCAAATCTGGATATAATATGATATAAACTGTTGTGTATAAGAACACAGTCAGAGAATATCATACCAAACTCCCACCAGAATAAAACCAAATCTGGATATAATATGATATAAACTTTTGTGTTTTAGAACACAGTCAGAGAATATCATACCAAACACCACTGGAATAAAACCAAACCTGTATATAATGTAATATAAAATTTTGTGTATAAGAACACAGTCTGAGAATATCACACCAAACCCCTCCAGAACAAAGGCAAACCTGGATAAAATATGATAAAAACTTTTGTGCATACAAACACAATCAGCGAATATCATACCAAACCCCACCAGAATAAAATCAAACCTGGATATAGTATGATATAAACTTTTGTGTATAAGAACACAGTCCGTGAATATCATACCAAACCCCACTACAATAAAACCAAACCTGGATATAATATGATATACACTTTTGTGTATAAGAACACAGTCAAAGAATATCACACCAAACCCCACAAGATGAAAACCAAACCTGGATATAATATGATATAAACGTTTGTGCATAAGAACACAGTCAGAGAATATCACACCAAACCCCACAAGATAAAAACAAAATCTGGATATAATACGATATAAACTTTTGTGCATAAGAACACAGTCAGAGAATATCATACCAAACCCCACCAGAATAAAACCAAACCTGGATATAATATGATGTTAACTTTTGTGTATAAAAGAACACAGTCAGGAAATATCATACCAAACCCCACCAGAATAAAACCAAACCTGGATATAATATGTTATAAACTTTTGTGTACAAGAACATAGTCAGAGAATATCATACCAAACCCCAACAGAATAAAACCAAACTTGGATAAAATATCATATAAAGCTTTGTGCATAAAAACTCAGTCAGAGAAGATTATACCCAACACCACCGGAATAAAACCAAACCTAGATCTAGTATGATATAAAGTTTGTGTATAAAAGAACACAGTCGGAGAATGTCATACCAAACCCCACCAGAATAAAACCAAACCTGGATATAATATGATATAAACTTTTGTGTATAAGAACACATTCAGAGAATATCATACCAAACCCTACCACAATAAAACCAAACCTAGATATACTATGATATAAACTTTTGAGAATAAGAACAGAGTCAGAGAATATCATACCAAACTCCACCCAAATAGAACCAAACCTGGATATAATTTCATACAAAGATTGCTGCGTCAGACCACAGTCAGAGAATATCATATAAGACCCAACCAGAATAAAACTAAAACTGGATACAATATGATATAAACTTTTGTGCATAAAAACAAAGTCAGAGAATATCATACCAAACCCCACCCGAAGAAAACCAAACCTGGATATAATATGATATATACTTTTCTGCATAAGAACACAGTCAGAGAATATCATACCAAACCCCACCAGAATAAAACCAAACCTGGATATACTATGATATAAACTGTTGTGTATAAGAACACAGACAGAGAATATCATACCAAATTCCCACCAGAATAAACCAAACCTGGATTTAATATGATATAAACTTTTGTGTTTTAGAACACAGTCAGAGAATATCATACCAAACCCCACCAGAATAAAACCAAACCTGTATATAATATGATATAAAATTTTGTGTATGAGAACACAGTCAACGAATATCATACCAAACCCCTCCCGAATAAAACCAAACCTGGATATAATATGATATAAACTTTTGGGAAAAAGAACACAATCAGAGAATATCATATCAACCCCCCCCGCCCCCCAGAATAAAACCAAACGTGGATATAATATGATATAAACTTTTGTGTATAAGTATAAGAACACAGTCAGTGAAAAACATACCAAACCCCACCAGAATAAAACCAAACCTGGATATAATATGATGTAAACTTTTGTGCATAAGAACACAGTCAGAGAATATCATACTAAACCCCACCAGAATAAAACCAAACCTGGATATAATATGATATAAACTTGTGCATAAAAACACACTCAGAGAATATCATACCAAACCCCACCAGAATAAAACCAAACATGGCTATACTATTTTACAAACTTTTGTGCATAAAAACACAGTCAGAGAATATCATACTCCCAAACACCCACCAGAATAAAATCAAACCAGGATATAATATGATATAAACTTTTGTGTATAAGAACACACTGAGAGAATATCATACCAAACCCCACCAGAATAAAATCAAACCTGGATATACTATGATATAAACTGTTGTGTATAAGAACACAGTCAGAGAATATCATTCCAAACCCCAGCAGAATAAACCCAAACCTGGATATAATATGATATAAACTTTTGTGCATAAAAACACAGTCAGAGAATATCATACCAAACCCCACCAGAATAAAACCAAACCTGGATATAATATGATATAAACTTTTGTGTATAAGAACACAGTCAGAGAATATCATTCCAAACCCCACCAGAATAAAACCAAACCTGGATATAATATGATATAAAGTTTTGTGTATAAGAACACAGTCAGAGAATATCATACCAAACCCCACCAGAATAAAACCAAACCTGGATATAATATGATATAAATTTGTGTGCATAAAAACACAGTCAAAGAATATCATACCAAACCCAACAGAATAAAACCAAACCTGGATATACTATTTTATAAACTTTTGTGCATAAAAACACAGTCAGAGAATATCATACCAAACCCCACCAGAATAAAACCAAACCTGGATATAATATGATATTATAAACTTTTGTGCATAAGAACACAGTCAGAGAATATCATACCAAACCCCACCAGAATAAAACCAAACCAGGATATAATATGATATAAACTTTTGTGTATAAGTACACAGTCAGAGAATATCATACCAAACCCCACCAGAATAAAAACAAACCTGGATATAATATGATATAAACTTTTGTGCATAAGAACACAGTCAGGGAATATCATTCCAAACCCCAGCAGAATAAATCCAAACCTGGATATAATATGATATAAACTTTTGTGCATAAAAACACAGGCAGAGAATATCATACCAAACCCCATCAAAATAAAACCAAACCTGGATATAATATGACATAAACTTTTGTGTATAAGAACACAGTCAGAGAATATCATTCCAAACCCCAACAGAATAAAACCAAACCTGGATATAATATGATATAAACTTTCGTGTATAAGAACACAGTCAGCGAATATCATACCAAACCCCACCACAATATAACCAATCCTGGATATACTATGATATAAACTTTTGCGTATAAGAACACATTCAGAGAATATCATACCAAACCCCACCAGAATAAAACCAAACCTGGATATAATTTGATATAAACATTTGCCGCGTAAGAACACACTCAGAGAATATCATACTAAACCCCCACCAGAATAAAATGAAACCTGGATATAATATGATATAAACTTTTGTGCATAAGAACACAGTCACAGAATATCATTCAACCCCACCAGAATAAAACCAAACCTGCATATCCTATGATATACACTTTTGTGTATAAGAACAGAGTCAGAGAATATCATGCCAAACCCCACCAGAATAAAAACCAAACCTGGATATACTATCATATAAACTGTTGTGTATAAGAACACAGTCCGAGAATATCATACCAAACCCCACTAGAATAAAACCAAACCTGGATATACTCTTTTATAAACCTTTTGTGCATAAAAACACAGTCAGAGAATATCATACCCCCAAACCCCACCAGAATAAAACCAAACTTGGATAAACTATGATATAAACTTTTGTGTATAAGAAGACAGTCAGAGAATATCATAGCAAACCCCACCAGAATAAAACCAAACCTGGATATAATAAGATATAAACTTTTGTGCATAAGAACACAGTCAGAGAATATCATTCCAAACCCCAGCAGAAAAAAACAAACCTGGATATAATATGATATAAACTTTTGTGCATAAAAACACAGTCAGAGAATATCATACCAAACCCCACCAGAATAAAACCAAACCTGGATAAAATATGACATAAACTTTTGTGCATAAGAACACAGTCAGCGAATATCATACCAAACCCCACCACAATAAAACCAAACTTGAATATACTATGATATAAACTTTTGTGTATAAGAACACAGTCAGAGAATATCATACCAAACCCCACCAGAATAAAACCAAACCTGGATATAATTTGATATAAACATTTGCTGCGTAAGAACACACTCAGAGAATATCATACCAAACTCCCACCAGAATAAAATCAAACCTGGATATAATATGATATAAACTTTTGTGCACAAGAACACAGTCACAGAATATCATTCCAAACCCCACCAGAATAAAACGAAACCTGGATATACTATGATATACACTTTTTTGTACAAGAATAGAGTCAGAGAATATCATACCAAACCCCCACCACAATAAAACCAAACCAGGATACTATATGATATAAACTGTTGTGTTTTAGCACACAGTCAGAGAATATCATACCAAACCCCACCAGAATAAAACCAAACCTGTATATAATATAATATAAAATTTTGTGTATATGAAAACAGTCAGAGAATATCATACCAAACCCCTCCAGAATAAAACCAAACCTGGATATAATATGATATAAACTGTTGTGCATACGAACACAGTCAGAGAATATCATACCAAACCCCACCAGAATAAAATCAAACCTTGATATAATATTATAAAAACTTTTGTGTATAAGAACACAGTCTCTGAATATCATACCAAACCCCACCACAATAAAACGAAACCTGGAAAAACTATGATATAAACTTTTGTGTATAAGAACACAGTCAGAGAATATCATACCAAACCCCACATGCCAGAATAAAACAAAACCTGGATATAATATGATATAAACTTTTGTGTATAAGAACATAGTCAGAGATTATCATACCAAACCCCAACAGAATAAAACCAAACTTGGATAAAATATGATATAAAGTTTTGTGCATAAAAACAGTCAGAGAAGATTATACCAAACCCCACCAGAATAAAACCAAACCTGGATATAGTATGATATAAACTTTTGTGTATAAAAGAACACAGTCAGAGAATGTCATACCAAACCCCACCAGAATAAAACCAAACCAGGATATAATATGATTTAAACTTTTTTGTATAAGAACACAGTCAGAGAATATTATACCAAACCCAAGCACAATAAAACCAAACCTAGATATACTATGATATAAACTTTTGTGAATAAGAACACAGTCAGAGAATATCATACCAAACTCCACCAGAATAAAACCAAACCTGGATATAATTTGATATAAAGATTGCTGCGTCAGAACACAGTCAAAGAATATCATACCAAACCCCTCCAGAATAAAACCAAACCTGGATATAATATGATATAAACTTTTGTGTAATAGAACACAGTCAGAGAATATTATATCAACACCCCCCCCCCCCCCCAGAATAAAACCGAACGTGGATATACTATGATATAAACTTTTGTGTATAAGAACACAGTCAGTGAAAATCATACCAAACCACACCAGAATAAAACCAAACATGGATATAATATGATATGAACTTTTGTGCATAAGAACAAAGTCAGAGAATATCATACCAAACCCCATCTGAATAAAACCAAACCTGGATAAAATATGATATAAACTTTTGTGCATAAAAAGACAGTCAGAGCATATCATACCAAACCCCACCAGAATAAAACCCAACCTGGATATAATATGATATAAACTTGTATGCATAAAAACACAGAAAGAGAATATCATACCAAACCCCACCAGAATAAAACCAAACCTGGATATACTGTTTTATAAACTTTTGTGCATAAAAACACAGTCAGAGAAAATCATACCAAACCCCACCAGAATAAAACCAAACCTGGATATAATATGATACAAACTTTTGTGTATAAGAACACAGTCAGAGAATATCATACCAAACCCCACAAGAATAAAAACAAACCTGGATATAATATGATATAAACTTTTGTGCATAAGAACAGAGTCAGAGAATATCATTCCAAACCCCAGCAGAATAAAACCAAACCTGGATATAATATGATATAAACTTTTGTGTATCAGAACAGAGTCAGAGAATATCATACCAAACCCCACCAGAATAAAACCAAACCTGGATATACTATGATATAAACTGTTGTGTATAAGAACACAGTCAGAGAATATCATACCAAACCCCCACCAGAATAAAACCAAACCTGGATATAATATGATATAAACTTTTGTGTTTTAGAACACAGTCAGAGAATATCATACCAAACCCCACCAGAATAAAACCAAACCTGTATATAATATAATATAAAATTTTGTGTATAAGAACAGAGTCAGAGAATATCATACCAAACCCCCCCAGAGTAAAACCAAACCTGGATATAATATGATATTAACTTTTGTGCATACGAATACAGTCAGAATATATCATACCAAACCCCACCAGAATAAAATCAGACTTGGATATAATATGATATAAATTTTGTGTATAAGAACACAGTCCGTGAATATCATACCAAACCCAACCACAATAAAACCAAACCTGGATATAATATGATGTAAACTTTTGTGTTTTAGAACAGTCCGAGAATATCATACCAAACCCCACCAGAATGAAACAAAACCTGGATATAATATGATATAAACTTTTGTGCATATGAACGCTGTCAGAGAATATCATAGCAAACCCCACCAGAATGAAACCAAACCTGGATATACTATGATATAAACTTTTGCGTATAAGAACACAGTCAGAGAATATCATACCAAACCCCACCAGAATTAAATCAAACCTGGATATAATATGATATAAATTTTTGAGCAGAAAAACACAGTCACAGAATATCTTACCAAACCCCACCACAATAAAACCAAACCTGGATATACTGTGATATAATCTTTTGTGCATAAAAGAACACAGTCAGAGAATATCAGACCAAACCGCACCAGAATAAAACCAAACCTGGATATAATAAGATATACACTTTTGTGTATAAGAACACAGTCAAAGTATATCACACCAAATCCCACAAGATAAAAACCAAACCTGGATATAATATGATATAAACGTTTGTGCATAAGAACACAGTCAGAGAATATCATACCAAACCCCAGCAGAATAAAACCAAACCTGGATATAATATGACATAAACTTTTGTGTATAAGAACACAGTCAGAGAATATCATTCCAAACCCCACCAGAATAAAACCAAACCTGGATATAATATGATATAAACTTGTGTGTATAAGAACAAAATCAGAGAATATCATACCAAACACCACCACAATAAAACCAAACCTGGATATACTATGATATAAACTTTTGTGTATATGAACACAGTCAGAGAATATCATACCAAACCCAACCAGAATAAAAACAAACCTGGATATAATTTGATATAAACATCTGCTGCATAAGAATACACTCAGAGAATATCATACCAAACCCCACCAGAATAAAACCAAACCTGGATATAATATGATATAAACTTTTGTGCAAAAGAACACAGTCAGAGAATATCATACCAAACCCCAACAGAAAAAAAAAACCTGTATGTAATATCATATAACCTTTTGTGCATAAGAACACAGTCAGAGAATATCATACCAAAACCTACCACAATAAAACCAAACCTAGATATACTATGATATAAACTTTTGTGAATAAGAACACAGACAGAGAATATCATACCAAACTCCACCAGAATAAAACCAAGCCTGGATATAATTTGATATAAAGATTGCTGCGTCAAAACACAGTCAGAGAATATCATACCAAACCCAACCAGAATAAAACCAAAACTGGATACAATACGATATCAACTTTTGTGCATGAAAACACAGTCAGAGAATATCATACCAATCCCCACCAGAATAAAACCAAATCTGGATATAATATGATATAAACTTTTCTGCATAAGAACACAGTCAGAGAATATCATACCAAACCCCACCAGAATAAAACGAAACCTGGATATACTATGATAAAAACTTTTGTGTTTTAGAACGCAGTCAGAGAATATCATACCAAACCCCACCACAATAAAACCAAACCTGGGTATAATATGATATAAACTTTTGTGTATAAAAGAACACAGTCTGAGAATATCATTCGAAACCCCACCAGAATAAAACAAAACTGGATATAATATGATATAAACTTTTGTGTATAAAAGAACACAGTCAGAGAATATTATACCAAACCCCAGCAGAATAAAACCAAACCTGGATATACTATGATATAAACTCTTGGGTATAAGAACACAATCAGAGAATATCATACCAAACCCCACCAGAATAAAACCAAACCAGGATATACTATGATATAAACTTTTCTGTATAAGAACACAGTCAGAGAATATCATACCAAACCCCACCAGAATAAAACCAAACCAAGATATACTATAATACAAAAAGTTGTATACTACAATATAAACTGCTGTGTACAAGAAGACAGTCAGTGAATATCAATTGGAATACTTTAACAATCGCAACCGGAAAAAAAACCCAAACCTGTACGTACTATAATATAAACTATTGTGTACAAAACACAGTCAGTGAATATCATAACAAATTCCACCAGAAAAAAAACAAACATGGAAATACAATATAAATTGTTGTATACAAGAACATAGTCGGTGAATGTCATAACATCCTCCTCCCCCCGCCCCCCAACCCTGTGAATATCATAACAAACCCCACTAGAATAAAACCAAACTTGGATATACTGTAATTTAAACAATTGTTCACAAAACCACATTCAGTGAATATCATAGCAACCCCCACCAGAATAAAACCAAACCTGGATATAATATGATATAAACTTTTGTGAATAAGAACACAGTCAGCGAATATCATACCAAACCCCACCAGAATAAAACCAAACCTGCACATACTATGATATAAACTTTTGTGTATAAGAACACAGTCAGAGAATATCATATCAACCCCCCCCCCGCCCCCCCCCCCCAGAATAAAACCAAACCTGGATATACTATGATATAAACTTTTGTGTATAAGAACACAGTCAGTGAAAATCATACCAAACCCCACCAGAATAAAAGCAAACCTGGATATAATATGATATAAACTTTTGTGAATAAGAACACAGTCAGAGAATATCATACCAAACTCCACCAGAATAAAATCAAACCTGGATATAATTTGATATAAATATTGCTGCGTCAGAACACAGTCAGAGAATATCATACCAAACGCAACCAGAATAAAACCAAAACTGGATATAATATGATATAAACTTTTGTGCATAAAAACACAGTCAGAGAATATCATACCAAACCCCACCAGAATAAAACCAAACCTGGATATAATATGATATAAACTTTTCAGCATAAGAACACAGTCAGAGAATATCATACCAAACCCCTCCAGAATAAAACGAAACCTGGATATACTATGATATAAACTTTTGTGTATAAGAACACATTCAGAGAATATCATACCAACCCCCACCAGAATAAAACCAAACCTGGATATAATATGATATAAACTTTTGTGTTTTAGAACACAGTCAGAGAATATCATACCAAACCCCACCACAATAAAACCAAACCTGGGTATAATAGAATATAAACTTTTGTGCATAAAAACAGTCAGAGAAGATTATACCAAACCCCACCAGAATAAAACCAAACCTGGATATAGTATGATATAAACTTTTGTGTATAAAAGAACACAGTAAGAGAATGTCATACCAAGCCCCACCAGAATAAAACCAAACCTGGATATAATATGATTTAAACTTTTGTGTATAAGAACACAGTCAGAGAATATCATACCAAACCCTACCACAATAAAACCAAACCTAGATATACTATGATATGAACTTTTGTGAATAACAACACAGTCAGAGAATATCATACCAAACTCCACCAGAATAAAACAAACCTGGATATAATATGATATAAACTTTTGTGTTTAAAAGAACACGGTCAGAGAATATTATAACAAACCCCAGCTTAATAAAACCAAACATGGATATACTATGATATAAACTGTTGCGTATAAGAACACAGTCAGAGAATATCATACCAAACCCCACCAGAATAAAACCAAACCAGGATATACTATGATGTAAACTTTTGTGTATAAGAACACAGTCAGAGAATATCATACCAAACAACACCAGAATGAAACTAAACCCGGATATACTATAATACAAAAAGTTGTGTACTACAATATGAACTGCTGTGTACAAGAAGGCAGTCAGTGAATATCAATTGGAAGACTTTAAGAATCCCCACCGGAATAAAACCAAACCTGTACGTACTATAATATAAACTATTGTGTACAAAACACAGTCAGTGAATACCATAACAAATTCCACCAGAAAAAAAACAAACATGGAAATACAATATAAATTGTTGTATACAAGAACATAGTCAGTGAATGTCATAACATCCTCCTCCCCCCCGACCCCCCCCCCACCCCCAACCCTGTGAATATCATAACAAACCCCACTAGAATAAAACCAAACTTGTATATACTGTAATTTAAACAATTGTTCACGAAACCACATTCAGTGAATATCATAGCAACCCCCACTAGAATAAATCCAAACCTGGATATAATATGATATAAACTTTTGTCAATAAGAACACAGTCAGCGAATATCATACCAAACCCCACCAGAATAAAACCAAACCTGCATATACTATGATATAAACTTTTGTGTATAAGAACACAGTCAGAGAATATCATATCAACCCCCCCCCCCCCTCCGCCCCCCCCCCCCCCCCCAGAATAAAACCAAATCTGGATATACTGTGATATAAACTTTTGTGTATAAGAACACAGTCAGTGAAAATCATACCAAACTCCACCAGAATAAAAACAAACCCGGATATAATATGATATAAACTTTTGTGAATAAGAACACAGTCAGAGAATATCATACCAAACTCCACCAGAATAAAACCAAACCTGGATATAATTTGATATAAATATTGCTGCGTCAGAACACAGTCAGAGAATATCATACCAAACCCAACCAGAATAAAACCAAAACTGGATATAATATGATATAAACTTTTGTGCATAAAAACACAGTCAGAGAATATCATACCAAACCCCACCAGAATAAAACCAAACCTGGATATAATATGATATAAACTTTTCGGCATAAGAACACAGTCAGAGAATATCATACCAAACCCCTCCAGAATAAAACGAAACCTGGATATACTATGATATAAACTTTTGTGTATAAGAACACATTCAGAGAATATCATACCAACCCCCACCAGAATAAAACCAAACCTGGATATAATATGATATAAACTTTTGTGTTTTAGAACACAGTCAGAGAATATCATACCAAACCCCACCAGAATAAAACCAAACCTGGATATAATTTGATATAAACATTTGCTGCGGAAGAACACACTCAGAGAATATCATACCAAACCCCGATCAGAATAAAATGAAACCTGGATATAATATGATATAAACTTTTGTGCATAAGAACACAGTCACAGAATATCATTCCAAACCCCACCAGAATAAAACCAAACCTGGATATACTATGATGTACACTTTTGTGTATAGGAACAGAGTCAGAGAATATCATACCAAACCCCATCAGAATAAAACCAAACCTGTATATAATATAATATAAAATTTTGTGTATAAGAACACAGTCAAAGAATATCATACCAAACCCCTCCAGAATAAAACCAAACCTGGATATAATATGATATAAACGTTTGTGTAAAAGAACACAGTCAGAGAATATCATATCAACCCCCACCAGAATAAAACCAAACCTGGATATAATATGATATAAACTTTTGTGCATAAGAACACAGTCAGAAAATATCATTCCAAACCCCACCAGAATAAAACCAAACCTGTATATAATATGATATAAACTTTTGTGCATAAGAACACAGTCAGAGAATATCATACCAAATCCCACCAGAATAAAACCAAACCAGGATTTAATATGATATAAACTTTTGTGTATAAGAACACAGTCAGAGAATATCATACCAAACCCCACCAGAATAAAAACAAACGTGGATATAATATGATATAAACTTTTGTGCATAAGAACACAGTCAGAGAATATCATACCAAACCCCATCAAAATAAAACCAAACCTGGATATAATATGACAGAAAATATCATTCCAAACCACACCAGAATAAAAGCAAACCTGGATATAATATGATATAAACTTTTGTGCATAAGAACACAGTCAGGGAATATCATACCAAACCCCACCAGAATAAAACCAAACCTGGATATAATATGATATATACTTGTGTGCATAAAAACACAGTCAGAGAATATCATACCAAACCCCACCAGAATAAAACCAAACCTGGATATACTATTTTATAAACTTTTGTGCATAAAAACACAGTCAGAGAATATCATACCCCCAAACCCCACCAGAATAAAACCAAACCTGGATAAACTATGATATAAACTTTTGTGTATAAGAACACAGTCAGAGAATATCATACCAAACCCCACCAGAATAAAACCAAACCTGGATATAATATGATATAAACATTTGTGTATAAGAACGCAGTCAGAGAATATCATACCAAACCCCACCAGAATAAAAACAAACCTGGATATAATATGATATAAACTTTTGTGCATAAGAACACAGTCAGAGAATATCATACCAAACCCCACCAGAATAAAACCAAACCTGGATATAATATGATATAAACTTGTGTGCATAAAAACACAGTCTGAGAATATCATACCAAACCCCACCAGAATAAAACCGAACCTGGATATACTATTTTATAAACTTTTGTGCATAAAAAACAGTCAAAGAATATCATACCCCCAAACCCCACAAGAATAAAACCAAACCTGGATAAACTATGATATAAACTTTTGCGTATAAGAACACAGTCAGAGAATATCATACCAAACCCCAGCAGAATAAAACCAAACCTGGATATAATATGATATAAACTTTTGTGTATAAGAACACAGTCAGAGAATATCATACCAAACCCCACCACAATAAAACCAAACCTGGATATACTATGATATAAACTATTGTGTATAAGAACACAGTCAGAGAATATCATACCAAACCCCACCAGAATAAAACCAAACCTGGATATAATTTGATATAAACATTTGCTGCGTCAGAACACACTCAGAGAATATCATACCAAACCCCCACCAGAATAAAATCAAACCTGGATATAATATGATATAAACTTTTGTGCATAAGAACACAGTCAGAGAATATCATTCCAAACCCCACCAGAAAAGAACCAAACCTGGATATACTATGATATACACTTTTGTGTATAAGAACAGAGTCAGAGAATATCATGCCAAACCCCACCAGAATAAAAACCAAACCTGGATATACTATGATATAAACTGTTGTGTATAAGAACACAGTCCGAGAATATGATACCAAACCCCAACCACAATAAAACCAAACCTGGATATAATATGATATAAACTTTTGTGTCTTAGAACACAGTCAGAGAATATCATACCCAACCCCACCGGAATAAAACCAAACCTGTATATAATATAATATGAAATTTTGTGTATAAGAACACAGTCAGAGAATATCATACCAAACCCGTCCAGAATAAAACCAAACCTGGATATAATATGATATAAACTTTTGTGTATAAGAACAGGGTCCGTGAATATC
This sequence comes from Pictodentalium vernedei, assembly GCA_031216915.1. Classification (NCBI taxonomy): domain Eukaryota; kingdom Metazoa; phylum Mollusca; class Scaphopoda; order Dentaliida; family Dentaliidae; genus Pictodentalium; species Pictodentalium vernedei. The sequence goes on from CM062293.1 coordinate 397,501,903, forward strand.
ATACCAAACCCCACCACAATGAAACCAAACCTGGATATACTATGATATAAACTTTTGTGTATAAGAACACAGTGAAAGAATATCACACCAAACCCCACAAGATAAAAACCAAACCTGGATATAATATGATATAAACGTTTGTGCATAAGAACACAGTCAGAGAATATCACACCAAACCCCACAAGATAAAAACCAAACCAGGATATAATACGATATAAACTTTTGTGCCTAAGAACACAGTCAGAGAATATCATACCAAACCCCACCAGAATAAAACCAATCCTGGATGTAATATGATATAAACTGTTGTGTATAAGAACACAGTCAGAGAATATCATACCAAACTCCCACCAGAATAAAACCAAATCTGGATATAATATGATATAAACTTTTGTGTTTTAGAACACAGTCAGAGAATATCATACCAAACACCACTGGAATAAAACCAAACCTGTATATAATGTAATATAAAATTTTGTGTATAAGAAGACAGTCAGAGAATATCACACCAAACCCCTCCAGAATAAAGCCAAACCTGGATATAATATGATAAAAACTTTTGTGCATACGAACACAGTCAGAGAATATCATACCAAGCCCCACCAGAATAAAATCAAACCTGGATATAGTATGATATAAACTTTTGTGTATAAGAACACAGTCCGTGAATATCATACCAAACCCCACCACAATAAAACCAAACCTGGATATAATATGATATACACATTTGTGTATAAGAACACAGTCAAAGAATATCACACCAAACCCCACAAGATGAAAACCAAACCTGGATATAATATGATATAAACGTTTGTGCATAAGAACACAGTCAGAGAATATCACACCAAACCCCACAAGATAAAAACCAAACCTGGATATAAGACGATATAAACTTTTGTGCATAAGAACACAGTCAGAGAATACCGTACCAAACCCCACCAGAATAAAACCAAACCTGGATATAATATGATATAAACTTTTGTGTTTTAGAACGCAGTCAGAGAATATCATACCAAACCCCACCACAATAAAACCAAACCTGGGTATAATATGATATAAACTTTTGTGTATAAAAGAACACAGTCTGAGAATATCATTCGAAACCCCACCAGAATAAAACAAACCTGGATATAATATGATATAAACTTTTGTGTATAAAAGAACACAGTCAGAGAATATTATACCAAACCCCAGCAGAATAAAACCAAACCTGGATATACTATGATATAAACTCTTGGGTATAAGAACACAATCATAGAATATCATACCAAACCCCACCAGAATAAAACCAAACCAGGATATACTATGATATAAACTTTTCTGTATAAGAACACAGTCAGAGAATATCATACCAACCCCCACCAGAATAAAACCAAACCAAGATATACTATAATACAAAAAGTTGTGTACTACAATATAAACTGCTGTGTACAAGAAGACAGTCAGTGAATATCAATTGGAAGACTATAACAATCGCAACCGGAAAAAAAACCCAAACCTGTACGTACTATAATATAAACTATTGTGTACAAAACACAGTCAGTGAATATCATAACAAATTCCACCAGAAAAAAAACAAACATGGAAATACAATATAAATTGCTGTATACAAGAACATAGTCAGTGAATGTCATAACATCCTCCTCCCCCCCCCCCACCCCCCCCCAACCCTGTGAATATCATAACAAACCCCACTAGAATAAAACCAAACTTGGATATACTGTAATTTAAACAATTGTTCACAAAACCACATTCAGTGAATATCATAGCAACCCCCACTAGAATAAAACCAAACCTGGATATAATATGATATAAACTTTTGTGAATAAGAACACAGTCAGCGAATATCATACCAAACCCCACCAGAATAAAACCAAACCTGCATATACTATGATATAAACTTTTGTGAACAAGAACACAGTCAGAGAATATCATACCAAACTCCACCAGAATAAAACCAAACCTGGATATAATTTGATATAAATATTGCTGCGTCAGAACACAGTCAGAGAATATCATACCAAACCCAACCAGAATAAAAGCAAAACTGGATATAATATGATATAAACTTTTGTGCATAAAAACACAGTCAGAGAATATCATACCAAACCCCACCAGAATAAAACCAAACCTGGATATAATATGATATAAACTTTTCGGCATAAGAACACAGTCAGAGAATATCATACCAAACCCCACCAGAATAAAACGAAACCTGGATATACTATGATATAAACTTTTGTGTATAAGAACACATTCAGAGAATATCATACCAACCCCCACCAGAATAAAACCAAACCTGGATATAATATGATATAAACTTTTGTGTTTTAGAACACAGTCAGAGAATATCATACCAAACCCCACCACAATAAAACCAAACCTGGGTATAATAGAATATAAACTTTTGTGCATAAAAACAGTCAGAGAAGATTATTCCAAACCCCACCAGAATAAAACCAAACCTGGATATAGTATGATATAAACTTTTGTGTATAAAAGAACACAGTCAGAGAATGTCATACCAAGCCCCGCCAGAATAAAACCAAACCTGGATATAATATGATTTAAACTTTTGTGTATAAGAACACAGTCAGAGAATATCATACCAAACCCTACCACAATAAAACCAAACCTAGATATACTATGATATGAACTTTTGTGAATAACAACACAGTCAGAGAATATCATACCAAACTCCACCAGAATAAAACAAACCTGGATATAATATGATATATACTTTTGTGTTTAAAAGAACACAGTCAGAGAATATTATAACAAACCCCAGCTTAATAAAACCAAACATGGATATACTATGATATAAACTGTTGCGTATAAGAACCTAGTCAGAGAATATCATACCAAACCCCACCAGAATAAAACCAAACCAGGATATACTATGATGTAAACTTTTGTGTATAAGAACACAGTCAGAGAATATCATACCAAACAACACCAGAATGAAACTAAACCCGGATATACTATAATACAAAAGGTTGTGTACTACAATATGAACTGCTGTGTACAAGAAGGCAGTCAGTGAATATCAATTGGAAGACTTTAAGAATCCCCACCGGAATAAAACCAAACCTGTACGTACTATAATATAAACTATTGTGTACAAAACACAGTCAGTGAATACCATAACAAATTCCACCAGAAAAAAACAAACATGGAAATACAATATAAATTGTTGTATACAAGAACATAGTCAGTGAATGTCATAACATCCTCCCCCCCCCCCCCCCACACCAACCCTGTGAATATCATAACAAACCCCACTAGAATAAAACCAAGCTTGGATATACTGTAATTTAAACAATTGTTCACGAAACCACATTCAGTGAATATCATAGCAACCCCCACTAGAATAAATCCAAACCTATATATAATATGATATAAACTTTTGTCAATAAGAACACAGTCAGCGAATATCATACCAAACCCCACCAGAATAAAACCAAACCTGCATATACTATGATATAAACTTTTGTGTATAAGAACACAGTCAGAGAATATCATATCAACCCCCCCCCCCCCCCAGAGTAAAACCAAACCTGGATATACTATGATATAAACTTTTGTGTATAAGAATACAGTCAGGGAATATCATTCCAAACCCCACCACAATAAAACCAAACGTGGATATAAAATGATATAACCTTTTGTGAATAAGAACACAGTCACCGAATATCATACCAAACCCCACCACAATAAAACCAAACCTGGATATACTATGATATAAACTTTTGTGTATAAGAACACAGTCAGAGAATATCATACCAAACCCCACCAGAATAAAACCAAACCTGGATATAATTTGATATAAACATTTGCTGCGTAAGAACACACTCAGAGAATATCATACCAAACCCCGATCAGAATAAAATGAAACCTGGATATAATATGATATAAACTTTTGTGCATAAGAACACAGTCACAGAATATCATTCCAAACTACACCAGAATAAAACCAAACCTGGATATACAATGATGTACACTTTTGTGTATAGGAACAGAGTCAGAGAATATCATACCAAACCCCATCAGAATAAAACCAAACCTGTATATAATATAATATAAAATTTTGTGTATAAGAGCACAGTCAAAGAATATCATACCAAACCCCTCCAGAATAAAACCAAACCTGGATATAATATGATATAAACGTTTGTGTAAAAGAACACAGTCAGAGAATATCATATCAACCCCCACCAGAATAAAACCAAACCTGGATATAATATGATATAAACTTTTGTGCATAAGAACACAGTCAGAAAATATCATTCCAAACCCCACCAGAATAAAACCAAACCTGTATATAATATGATATAAACTTTTGTGCATAAGAACACAGTCAGAGAATATCATACCAAATCCCACCAGAATAAAACCAAACCAGGATATAATATGATATAGACTTTTGTGTATAAGAACGCAGTCAGAGAATATCATACCAAACCCCACCAGAGTAAAAACAAACGTGGATATAATATGATATAAACTTTTGTGCATAAGAACACAGTCAGAGAATATCATACCAAACCCCATCAAAATAAAACCAAACCTGGATATAATATGACAGAAAATATCATTCCAAACCACACCAGAATAAAAGCAAACCTGGATATAATATGATATAAACTTTTGAGCATAAGAACACAGTCAGAGAATATCGTACCAAGCCCCATCAGAATAAAACCAAACGTGGATATAATATGATATAAACTTTTGTGCATAAAAACACAGTCAGAGAATATCATACCAAACCCCACCCGAATAAAACCAAACCTGGATATAATATGATATATACTTGTGTGCATAAAAACACAGTCAGAGAATATCATACCAAACCTCACCAGAATAAAACCAAACCTGGATATACTATTTTATAAACTTTTGTGCATAAAAACACAGTCAGAGAATATCATACCCCCAAACCCCACCAGAATAAAACCAAACCTGGATAAACTATGATATAAACTTTTGTGTATAAGAACACAGTCAGAGAAAATCATACCAAACCCCACCAGAATAAAACCACACCTGGATATAATATGATATAAACATTTGTGTATAAGAACGCAGTCAGAGAATATCATACCAAACCACACCAGAATAAAAGCAAACCTGGATATAATATGATAGAAACTTTTGTGCATAAGAACACAGCCAGAGAATATCATACCAAACCCCACCAGAATAAAACCAAACCTGGATATAATATGATATAAACTTGTGTGCATAAAAACACAGTCTGAGAATATCATACCAAACCCCACCAGAATAAAACCGAACCTGGATATACTATTTTATAAACTTTTGTGCATAAAAAACAGTCAAAGAATATCATACCCCCAAACCCCACAAGAATAAAACCAAACCTGGATAAACTATGATATAAACTTTTGCGTATAAGAACACAGTCAGAGAATATCATACCAAACCCCAGCAGAATAAAACCAAACCTGGATATAATATGATATAAACTTTTGTGTATAAGAACACAGTCAGAGAATATCATACCAAACCCCACCACAATAAAACCAAACCTGGATATACTATGATATAAACTATTGTGTATAAGAACACTGTCAGAGAATATCATACCAAACCCCACCAGAATAAAACCAAACCTGGATATAATTTGATATAAACATTTGCTGCGTAAGAACACACTCAGAGAATATCATACCAAACCCCCACCAGAATAAAATCAAACCTGGATATAATATGATATAAACTTTTGTGCATAAGAACACAGTCAGAGAATATCATTCCAAACCCCACCAGAAAAGAACCAAACCTGGATATACTATGATATACACTTTTGTGTATAAGAACAGAGTCAGAGAATATCATGCCAAACCCCACCAGAATAAAAACCAAACCTGGATATACTATGATATAAACTATTGTGTATAAGAAAACAGTCCGAGAATATGATACCAAACCCCAACCACAATAAAACCAAACCTGGATATAATATGATATAAACTTTTGTGTCTTAGAACACAGTCAGAGAATATCATACCAAACCCCACCGGAATAAAACCAAACCTGTATATAATATAATATGAAATTTTGTGTATAAGAACACAGTCTGAGAATATCATACCAAACCCCTCCAGAATAAAACCAAACCTGGATATAATATGATATAAACTTTTGTGTATAAGAACACAGTCCGTGAATATCATACCAAACCCCACCACAATGAAACCAAACCTGGATATACTATGATATAAACTTTTGTGTTTAAGAACACAGTGAAAGAATATCACACCAAACCCCACAAGATAAAAACCAAACCTGGATATAATATGATATAAACGTTTGTGCATAAGAACACAGTCAAGGAATATCACACCCCACCCCACAAGATAAAAACCAAACCAGGATATAATACGATATAAACTTTTGTGCCTAAGAACACAGTCAGAGAATATCATACCAAACCCCACCAGAATAAAACCAATCCTGGATGTAATATGATATAAACTGTTGTGTATAAGAACACAGTCAGAGAATATCATACCAAACTCCCACCAGAATAAAACCAAATCTGGATATAATATGATATAAACTTTTGTGTTTTAGAACACAGTCAGAGAATATCATACCAAACACCACTGGAATAAAACCAAACCTGTATATAATGTAATATAAAATTTTTGTGTATAAGAACACAGTCAGAGAATATCACACCAAACCCCTCCAGAATAAAGCCAAACCTGGATATAATATGATAAAAACTTTTGTGCATACGAACACAGTCAAAGAATATCATACCAAGCCCCACCAGAATAAAATCAAACCTGGATATAGTATGATATAAACTTTTGTGTATAAGAACACAGTCCGTGAATATCATACCAAACCCCACCACAATAAAACCAAACCTGGATATAATATGATATACACATTTGTGTATAAGAACACAGTCAAAGAATATCACACCAAACCCCACAAGATGAAAACCAAACCTGGATATAATATGATATAAACGTTTGTGCATAAGAACACAGTCAGAGAATATCACACCAAACCCCACAAGATAAAAACCAAACCTGGATATAAGACGATATAAACTTTTGTGCATAAGAACACAGTCAGAGAATACCGTACCAAACCCCACCAGAATAAAACCAAACCTGGATATAGTATGATATAAACTTTTGTGTTTTAGAACGCAGTCAGAGAATATCATACCAAACCCCACCACAATAAAACCAAACCTGGGTATAATATGATATAAACTTTTGTGTATAAAAGAACACAGTCTGAGAATATCATTCGAAACCCCACCAGAATAAAACAAACCTGCATATAATATGATATAAACTTTTGTGTATAAAAGAACACAGTCAGAGAATATTATACCAAACCCCAGCAGAATAAAACCAAACCTGGATATACTATGATATAAACTCTTGGGTATAAGAACACAATCATAGAATATCATACCAAACCCCACCAGAATAAAACCAAACCAGGATATACTATGATATAAACTTTTCTGTATAAGAACACAGTCAGAGAATATCATACCAACCCCCACCAGAATAAAACCAAACCAAGATATACTATAATACAAAAAGTTGTGTACTACAATATAAACTGCTGTGTACAAGAAGACAGTCAGTGAATATCAATTGGAAGACTTTAACAATCGCAACCGGAAAAAAAAACCAAACCTGTACGTACTATAATATAAACTATTGTGTACAAAACACAGTCAGTGAATATCATAACAAATTCCACCAGAAAAAAAACAAACATGGAAATACAATATAAATTGCTGTATACAAGAACATAGTCAGTGAATGTCATAACATCCTCCTCCCCCCCCACCCCCCCCCCCCCTCCCCAACCCTGTGAATATCATAACAAACCCCACTAGAATAAAACCAAACTTGGATATACTGTAATTTAAACAATTGTTCACAAAACCACATTCAGTGAATATCATAGCAACCCCCACTAGAATAAAACCAAACCTGGATATAATATGATATAAACTTTTGTGAATAAGAACAGAGTCAGCGAATATCATACCAAACCCCACCAGAATAAAACCAAACCTGCATATACTATGATATAAACTTTTGTGTATAAGAACACAGTCAGAGAATATCATATCACCCCCCCCCCCGCCCCCCCCCCCCCCCCAGAATAAAACCAAACCTGGATATACTATGATATAAACTTTTGTGTATAAGAACACAGTCAGTGAAAATCATACCAAATCCCACCAGAATAAAAGCAAACCTGGATATAATATGATATAAACTTTTGTGAACAAGAACACAGTCAGAGAATATCATACCAAACTCCACCAGAATAAAACCAAACCTGGATATAATTTGATATAAATATTGCTGCGTCAGAACACAGTCAGAGAATATCATACCAAACCCAACCAGAATAAAACCAAAACTGGATATAATATGATATAAACTTTTGTGCATAAAAACACAGTCAGAGAATATCATACCAAACCCCACCAGAATAAAACCAAACCTGGATATAATATGATATAAACTGTTCGGCATAAGAACACAGTCAGAGAATATCATACCAAACCCCACCAGAATAAAACGAAACCTGGATATACTATGATATAAACTTTTGTGTATAAGAACACATTCAGAGAATATCATACCAACCCCCACCAGAATAAAACCAAACCTGGATATAATATGATATAAACTTTTGTGTTTTAGAACACAGTCAGAGAATATCATACCAAGCCCCACCACAGTAAAACCAAACCTGGGTATAATAGAATATAAACTTTTGTGCATAAAATCAGTCAGAGAAGATTATTCCAAACCCCACCAGAATAAAACCAAACCTGGATATAGTATGATATAAACTTTTGTGTATAAAAGAACACAGTCAGAGAATGTCATACCATGCCCCGCCAGAATAAAACCAAACCTGGATATAATATGATTTAAACTTTTGTGTATAAGAACACAGTCAGAGAATATCATACCAAACCCTACCACAATAAAACCAAACCTAGATATACTATGATATGAACTTTTGTGAATAACAACACAGTCAGAGAATATCATACCAAACTCCACCAGAATAAAACAAACCTGGATACAATATGATATAAACTTTTGTGTTTAAAAGAACACAGTCAGAGAATATTATAACAAACCCCAGCTTAATAAAACCAAACATGGATATACTATGATATAAACTGTTGCGTATAAGAACCTAGTCAGAGAATATCATACCAAACCCCACCAGAATAAAACCACACCAGGATATACTATGATGTAAACTTTTGTGTATAAGAACACAGTCAGAGAATATCATACCAAACAACACCAGAATGAAACTAAACCTGGATATACTATAATACAAAAAGTTGTGTACTACAATATGAACTGCTGTGTACAAGAAGGCAGTCAGTGAATATCAATTGGAAGACTTTAAGAATCCCCACCGGAATAAAACCAAACCTGTACGTACTATAATATAAACTATTGTGTACAAAACACAGTCAGTGAATACCATAACAAATTCCACCAGAAAAAAAACAAACATGGAAATACAATATAAATTGTTGTATACAAGAACATAGTCAGTGAATGTCATAACATCCTCCTCCCCCCCCCCCCCACCCCCAACCCTGTGAATATCATAACAAACCCCACTAGAATAAAACCAAGCTTGGATATACTGTAATTTAAACAATTGTTCACGAAACCACATTCAGTGAATATCATAGCAACCCCCACTAGAATAAATCCAAACCTGGATATAATATGATATAAACTTTTGTCAATAAGAACACAGTCAGCGAATATCATACCTAACCCCACCAGAATAAAACCAAACCTGCATATACTATGATATAAACTTTTGTGTATAAGAACACAGTCAGAGAATATCATATCAACCCCCCCCCCCCCCCCCAGAGTAAAACCAAACCTGGATATACTATGATATAAACTTTTGTGTATAAGAATACAGTCAGGGAATATCATTCCAAACCCCACCAGAATAAAACCAAACGTGGATATAATATGATATAAACTTTTGTGAATAAGAACACAGTCACCGAATATCATACCAAACCCCACCACAATAAAACCAAACCTGGATATACTATGATATAAACTTTTGTGTATAAGAACACAGTCAGAGAATATCATACCAAACCCCACCAGAATAAAACCAAACCTGGAAATAATTTGATATAAACATTTGCTGCGTAAGAACACACTCAGAGAATATCATACCAAACCCCGATCAGAATAAAATGAAACCTGGATATAATATGATATAAACTTTTGTGCATAAGAACAAAGTCACAGAATATCATTCCAAACCCCACCAGAATAAAACCAAACCTGGATATACTATGATGTACACTTTTGTGTATAGGAACAGAGTCAGAGAATATCATACCAAACCCCATCAGAATAAAACCAAACCTGTATATAATATAATATAAAATTTTGTGTATAAGAGCACAGTAAAAGAATATCATACCAAACCCCTCCAGAATAAAACCAAACCTGGATATAATATGATATAAACGTTTGTGTAAAAGAACACAGTCAGAGAATATCATATCAACCCCCACCAGAATAAAACCAAACCTGGATATAATATGATATAAACTTTTGTGCATAAGAACACAGTCAGAAAATATCATTCCAAACCCCACCAGAATAAAACCAAACCTATATATAATATGATATAAACTTTTGTGCATAAGAACACAGTCAGAGAATATCATACCAAATCCCACCAGAATAAAACCAAACCAGGATATAATATGATATAAACTTTTGTGTATAAGAACACAGTCAGAGAATATCATACCAAACCCCACCAGAATAAAAACAAACGTGGATATAATATGATATAAACTTTTGTGCATAAGAACACAGTCAGAGAATATCATACCAAACCCCATCAAAATAAAACCAAACCTGGATATAATATGACAGAAAATATCATTCCAAACCACACCAGAATAAAAGCAAACCTGGATATAATATGATATAAACTTTTGAGCATAAGAACACAGTCAGAGAATATCGTACCAAACCCCATCAGAATAAAACCAAACGTGGATATAATATGATATAAACTTTTGTGCATAAAAACACAGTCAGAGAATATCATACCAAACCCCACCCGAATAAAACCAAACCTGGATATAATATGATATATACTTGTGTGCATAAAAACACAGTCAGAGAATATCATACCAAACCTCACCAGAATAAAACCAAACCTGGATAGACTATTTTATAAACTTTTGTGCATAAAAACACAGTCAGAGAATATCATACCCCCAAACCCCACCAGAATAAAACCAAACCTGGATAAACTATGATATAAACTTTTGTGTATAAGAACACAGTCAGAGAATATCATACCAAACCCCACCAGAATAAAACCAAACCTGGATATAATATGATATAAACATTTGTGTATAAGAACGCAGTCAGAGAATATCATACCAAACCACACCAGAATAAAAACAAACCTGGATATAATATGATAGAAACTTTTGTGCATAAGAACACAGCAGAGAATATCATACCAAACCCCACCAGAATAAAACCAAACCTGGATATAATATGATATCAACTTGTGTGCATAAAAACACAGTCTGAGAATATCATACCAAACCCCACCAGAATAAAACCGAACCTGGATATACTATTTTATAAACTTTTGTGCATAAAAAATAGTCAAAGAATATCATACCCTCAAACCCCACAAGAATAAAACCAAACCTGGATAAACTATGATATAAACTTTTGCATATAAGAACACAGTCAGAGAATATCATACCAAACCCCAGCAGAATAAAACCAAACCTGGTTATAATATGATATAAACTTTTGTGTATAAGAACACAGTCAGAGAATATCATACCAAACCCCACCACAATAAAACCAAACCTGGATATACTATGATATAAACTATTGTGTATAAGAACACAGTCAGAGAATATCATACCAAACCCCACCAGAATAAAACCAAACCTGGATATAATTTGATATAAACATTTGCTGCGTAAGAACACACTCAGAGAATATCATACCAAACCCCCACCAGAATAAAATCAAACCTGGATATAATATGATATAAACTTTTGTGCATAAGAACACAGTCTGAGAATATCATTCCAAACCCCACCAGAAAAGAACCAAACCTGGATATACTATGATATACACTTTTGTGTATAAGAACAGAGTCAGAGAATATCATGCCAAACCCCACCAGAATAAAAACCAAACCTGGATATACTATGATATAAACTATTGTGTATAAGAACACAGTCCGAGAATATGATACCAAACCCCAACCACAATAAAACCAAACCTGGATATAATATGATATAAACTTTTGTGTCTTAGAACACAGTCAGAGAATATCATACCAAACCCCACCGGAATAAAACCAAACCTGTATATAATATAATATGAAATTTTGTGTATAAGAACACAGTCAGAGAATATCATACCAAACCCCTCCAGAATAAAACCAAACCTGGATATAATATGATATAAACTTTTGTGTATAAGAACACAGTCCGTGAATATCATACCAAACCCCACCACAATGAAACCAAACCTGGATATACTATGATATAAACTTTTGTGTATAAGAACACAGTGAAAGAATATCACACCAAACCCCACAAGATAAAAACCAAACCTGGATATAATATGATATAAACGTTTGTGCATAAGAACACAGTCAGAGAATATCACACCCCACCCCACAAGATAAAAACCAAACCAGGATATAATATGATATAAACTTTTGTGCCTAAGAACACAGTCAGAGAATATCATACCAAACCCCACCAGAATAAAACCAATCGTGGATGTAATATGATATAAACTGTTGTGTATAAGAACACAGTCAGAGAATATCATACCAAACTCCCACCAGAATAAAACCAAATCTGGATATAATATGATATAAACTTTTGTGTTTTAGAACACAGTCAGAGAATATCATACCAAACACCACTGGAATAAAACCAAACCTGTATATAATGTAATATAAAATTTTGTGTATAAGAACACAGTCAGAGAATATCACACCAAACCCCTCCAGAATAAAGCCAAACCTGGATATAATATGATAAAAACTTTTGTGCATACGAACACAGTCAGAGAATATCATACCAAGCCCCACCAGAATAAAATCAAACCTAGATATAGTATGATATATACTTTTGTGTATAAGAACACAGTCCGTGAATATCATACCAAACCCCACCACAATAAAACCAAACCTGGATATAATATGATATACACATTTGTGTATAAGAAGACAGTCAAAGAATATCACACCAAACCCCACAAGATGAAAACCAAACCTGGATATAATATGATATAAACGTTTGTGCATAAGAACACAGTCAGAGAATATCACACCAAACCCCACAAGATAAAAACCAAACCTGGATATAAGACGATATAAACTTTTGTGCATAAGAACACAGTCAGAGAATACCGTACCAAACCCCACCAGAATAAAACCAAACCTGGATATAGTATGATATAAACTTTTGTGTTTTAGAACGCAGTCAGAGAATATCATACCAAACCCCACCACAATAAAACCAAACCTGGGTATAATATGATATAAACTGTTGTGTATAAAAGAACACAGTCTGAGAATATCATTCGAAACCCCACCAGAATAAAACAAACCTGAATATAATATGATATAAACTTTTGTGTATAAAAGAACACAGTCAGAGAATATTATACCAAACCCCAGCAGAATAAAACCAAACCTGGATATACTATGATATAAACTCTTGGGTATAAGAACACAATCAGAGAATATCATACCAAACCCCACCAGAATAAAACCAAACCAGGATATACTATGATATAAACTTTTCTGTATAAGAACACAGTCAGAGAATATCATACCAAACCCCACCAGAATAAAACCAAACCAAGATATACTATAATACAAAAAGTTGTGTACTACAATATAAACTGCTGTGTACAAGAAGACAGACAGTGAATATCAATTGGAAGACTTTAACAATCGCAACCGGAAAAAAAACCCAAACCTGTACGTACTATAATATAAACTATTGTGTACAAAACACAGTCAGTGAATATCATAACAAATTCCACCAGAAAAAAAACAAACATGGAAATACAATATAAATTGTTGTATACAAGAACATAGTCAGTGAATGTCATAACATCCTCCTCCCCCCCACCCCCCCCAACCCTGTGAATATCATAACAAACCCCACTAGAATAAAACCAAACTTGGATATACTGTAATTTAAACAATTGTTCACAAAACCACATTCAGTGAATATCATAGCAACCCCCACTAGAATAAAACCAAACCTGGATATAATATGATATAAACTTTTGTGAATGAGAACACAGTCAGCGAATATCATACCAAACCCCACCAGAATAAAACCAAACCTGCATATACTATGATATAAACTTTTATGTATAAGCACACAGTCAGAGAATATCATATCAACCCCCCCCCCCCCGCCCCCCCCCCCCCCAGAATAAAACCAAACCTGGATATACTATGATATAAACTTTTGTGTATAAGAACACAGTCAGTGAAAATCATACCAAACCCCACCAGAATAAAAGCAAACCTGGATATAATATGATATAAACTTTTGTGAATAAGAACACAGTCAGAGAATATCATACCAAACTCCACCAGAATAAAACCAAACCTGGATATAATTTGATATAAATATTGCTGCGTCAGAACACAGTCAGAGAATATCATACCAAACCCAACCAGAATAAAAGCAAAACTGGATATAATATGATATAAACTTTTGTGCATAAAAACACAGTCAGAGAATATCATACCAAACCCCACGAGAATAAAACCAAACCTGGATATAATATGATATAAACTTTTTGGCATAAGAACACAGTCAGAGAATATCATACCAAACCCCACCAGAATAAAACGAAACCTGGATATACTATGATATAAACTTTTGTGTATAAGAACACATTCAGAGAATATCATACCAACCCCCACCAGAATAAAACCAAACCTGGATATAATATGATATAAACTTTTGTGTTTTAGAACACAGTCAGAGAATATCATACCAAACCCCACCACAATAAAACCAAACCTGGGTATAATAGAATATAAACTTTTGTGCATAAAAACAGTCAGAGAAGATTATTCCAAACCCCACCAGAATAAAACCAAACCTGGATATAGTATGATATAAACTTTTGTGTATAAAAGAACACAGTCAGAGAATGTCATACCAAGCCCCACCAGAATGAAACCAAACCTGGATATAATATGATTTAAACTTTTGTGTATAAGAACACAGTCAGAGAATATCATACCAAACCCCACCAGAATAAAACCAAACCTGGATATAATTTGATATAAACATTTGCTGCGTAAGAACACACTCAGAGAATATCATACCAAACCCCCACCAGAATAAAATCAAACCTGGATATAATATGATATAAACTTTTGTGCATAAGAACACAGTCTGAGAATATCATTCCAAACCCCACCAGAAAAGAACCAAACCTGGATATACTATGATATACACTTTTGTGTATAAGAACAGAGTCAGAGAATATCATGCCAAACCCCACCAGAATAAAAACCAAACCTGGATATACTATGATATAAACTATTGTGTATAAGAACACAGTCCGAGAATATGATACCAAACCCCAACCACAATAAAACAAAACCTGGATATAATATGATATAAACTTTTGTGTCTTAGAACACAGTCAGAGAATATCATACCAAACCCCACCGGAATAAAACCAAACCTGTATATAATATAATATGAAATTTTGTGTATAAGAACACAGTCAGAGAATATCATACCAAACCCCTCCAGAATAAAACCAAACCTGGATATAATATGATATAAACTTTTGTGTATAAGAACACAGTCCGTGAATATCATACCAAACCCCACCACAATGAAACCAAACCTGGATATACTATGATATAAACTTTTGTGTATAAGAACACAGTGAAAGAATATCACACCAAACCCCACAAGATAAAAACCAAACCTGGATATAATATGATATAAACGTTTGTGCATAAGAACACAGTCAGAGAATATCACACCCCACCCCACAAGATAAAAACCAAACCAGGATATAATACGATATAAACTTTTGTGCCTAAGAACACAGTCAGAGAATATCATACCAAACCCCACCAGAATAAAACCAATCGTGGATGTAATATGATATAAACTGTTGTGTATAAGAACACAGTCAGAGAATATCATACCAAACTCCCACCAGAATAAAACCAAATCTGGATATAATATGATATAAACTTTTGTGTTTTAGAACACAGTCAGAGAATATCATACCAAACACCACTGGAATAAAACCAAACCTGTATATAATGTAATATAAAATTTTGTGTATAAGAACACAGTCAGAGAATATCACACCAAACCCCTCCAGAATAAAGCCAAACCTGGATATAATATGATAAAAACTTTTGTGCATACGAACACAGTCAGAGAATATCATACCAAGCCCCACCAGAATAAAATCAAACCTGGATATAGTATGATATATACTTTTGTGTATAAGAACACAGTCCGTGAATATCATACCAAACCCCACCACAATAAAACCAAACCTGGATATAATATGATATACACATTTGTGTATAAGAAGACAGTCAAAGAATATCACACCAAACCCCACAAGATGAAAACCAAACCTGGATATAATATGATATAAACGTTTGTGCATAAGAACACAGTCAGAGAATATCACACCAAACCCCACAAGATAAAAACCAAACCTGGATATAAGACGATATAAACTTTTGTGCATAAGAACACAGTCAGAGAATACCGTACCAAACCCCACCAGAATAAAACCAAACCTGGATATAGTATGATATAAACTTTTGTGTTTTAGAACGCAGTCAGAGAATATCATACCAAACCCCACCACAATAAAACCAAACCTGGGTATAATATGATATAAACTTTTGTGTATAAAAGAACACAGTCTGAGAATATCATTCGAAACCCCACCAGAATAAAACAAACCTGAATATAATATGATATAAACTTTTGTGTATAAAAGAACACAGTCAGAGAATATTATACCAAACCCCAGCAGAATAAAACCAAACCTGGATATACTATGATATAAACTCTTGGGTATAAGAACACAATCAGAGAATATCATACCAAACCCCACCAGAATAAAACCAAACCAGGATATACTATGATATAAACTTTTCTGTATAAGAACACAGTCAGAGAATATCATACCAAACCCCACCAGAATAAAACCAAACCAAGATATACTATAATACAAAAAGTTGTGTACTACAATATAAACTGCTGTGTACAAGAAGACAGACAGTGAATATCAATTGGAAGACTTTAACAATCGCAACCGGAAAAAAAACCCAAACCTGTACGTACTATAATATAAACTATTGTGTACAAAACACAGTCAGTGAATATCATAACAAATTCCACCAGAAAAAAAACAAACATGGAAATACAATATAAATTGTTGTATACAAGAACATAGTCAGTGAATGTCATAACATCCTCCTCCCCCCCACCCCCCCCCCAACCCTGTGAATATCATAACAAACCCCACTAGAATAAAACCAAACTTGGATATACTGTAATTTAAACAATTGTTCACAAAACCACATTCAGTGAATATCATAGCAACCCCCACTAGAATAAAACCAAACCTGGATATAATATGATATAAACTTTTGTGAATGAGAACACAGTCAGCGAATATCATACCAAACCCCACCAGAATAAAACCAAACCTGCATATACTATGATATAAACTTTTGTGTATAAGCACACAGTCAGAGAATATCATATCAACCCCCCCCCCGCCCCCCCCCCCCCCCAGAATAAAACCAAACCTGGATATACTATGATATAAACTTTTGTGTATAAGAACACAGTCAGTGAAAATCATACCAAACCCCACCAGAATAAAAGCAAACCTGGATATAATATGATATAAACTTTTGTGAATAAGAACACAGTCAGAGAATATCATACCAAACTCCACCAGAATAAAACCAAACCTGGATATAATTTGATATAAATATTGCTGCGTCAGAACACAGTCAGAGAATATCATACCAAACCCAACCAGAATAAAAGCAAAACTGGATATAATATGATATAAACTTTTGTGCATAAAAACACAGTCAGAGAATATCATACCAAACCCCACGAGAATAAAACCAAACCTGGATATAATATGATATAAACTTTTTGGCATAAGAACACAGTCAGAGAATATCATACCAAACCCCACCAGAATAAAACGAAACCTGGATATACTATGATATAAACTTTTGTGTATAAGAACACATTCAGAGAATATCATACCAACCCCCACCAGAATAAAACCAAACCTGGATATAATATGATATAAACTTTTGTGTTTTAGAACACAGTCAGAGAATATCATACCAAACCCCACCACAATAAAACCAAACCTGGGTATAATAGAATATAAACTTTTGTGCATAAAAACAGTCAGAGAAGATTATTCCAAACCCCACCAGAATAAAACCAAACCTGGATATAGTATGATATAAACTTTTGTGTATAAAAGAACACAGTCAGAGAATGTCATACCAAGCCCCACCAGAATGAAACCAAACCTGGATATAATATGATTTAAACTTTTGTGTATAAGAACACAGTCAGAGAATATCATACCAAACCCTACCACAATAAAACCAAACCTAGATATACTATGATATGAACTTTTGTGAATAACAACACAGTCAGAGAATATCATACCAAACTCCACCAGAATAAAACAAACCTGGATATAATAAGATATAAACTTTTGTGTTTAAAAGAACACAGTCAGAGAATATTATAGCAAACCCCAGCTTAATAAAACCAAACATGGATATACTATGATATAAATTGTTGCGTATAAGAACACAGTCAGAGAATATCATACCAAACCCCACCAGAATAAAACCAAACCAGGATATACTATGATGTAAACTTTTGTGTATAAGAACACAGTCAGAGAATATCATACCAAACAACACCAGAATGAAACTAAACCCGGATATACTATAATACAAAAAGTTGTGTACTACAATATGAACTGCTGTGTACAAGAAGGCAGTCAGTGAATATCAATTGGAAGACTTTAAGAATCCCCACCGGAATAAAACCAAACCTGTACGTACTATAATATAAACTATTGTGTACAAAACACAGTCAGTGAATACCATAACAAATTCCACCAGAAAAAAAACAAACATGGAAATACAATATAAATTGTTGTATACAAGAACATATTCAGTGAATGTCATAACATCCTCCTCCCCCCCACTCCCCCCCCACCCCCAACCCTGTGAATATCATAACAAACCCCACTAGAATAAAACCAAACTTGGATATACTGTAATTTAAACAATTGTTCACGAAACCACATTCAGTGAATATCATAGCAACCCCCACTAGAATAAATCCAAACCTGGATATAATATGATATAAACTTTTGTCAATAAGAACACAGTCAGCGAATATCATACCAAACCCCACCAGAATAAAACCAAACCTGCATATACTATGATATAAACTTTTGTGTATAAGAACACAGTCAGAGAATATCATATCAACCCCCCCCACCCCCCCAGAGTAAAACCAAACCTGGATATACTATGATATAAACTTTTGTGTATAAGAATACAGTCAGGGAATATCATTCCAAACCCCACCAGAATAAAACCAAACCTGGATATAATATGATATAAACTTTTGTGAATAAGAACACAGTCACCGAATATCATACCAAACCCCACCACAATAAAACCAAACCTGGATATACTATGATATAAACTTTTGTGTATAAGAACACAGTCAGAGAATATCATACCAAACCCCACCAGAATAAAAGCAAACCTGGATATAATTTGATATAAACATTTGCTGCGTAAGAACACACTCAGAGAATATCATACCAAACCCCGATCAGAATAAAATGAAACCTGGATATAATATGATATTAACTTTTGTGCATAAGAACACAGTCACAGAATATCATTCCATACCCCACCAGAAGAAAACCAAACCTGGATATACTATGATGTACACTTTTGTGTATAGGAACAGAGTCAGAGAATATCATACCAAACCCCATCAGAATAAAACCAAACCTGTATATAATATAATATAAAATTTTGTGTATAAGAACACAGTCAAAGAATATCATACCAAACCCCTCCAGAATAAAACCAAACCTGGATATAATATGATATAAACGTTTGTGTAAAAGAACACAGTCAGAGAATATCATATCAACCCCCACCAGAATAAAACCAAACCTGGATATAATATGATATAAACTTTTGTGCATAAGAACACAGTCAGAAAATATCATTCCAAACCCAACCAGAATAAAACCAAACCTGTATATAATATGATATAAACTTTTGTGCATAAGAACACAGTCAGAGAATATCATACAAAATCCCACCAGAATAAAACCAAACCAGGATATAATATGATATAAACTTTTGTGTATAAGAACACAGTCTGAGAATATCATACCAAACCCCACCAGAATAAAAACAAACGTGGATATAATATGATATAAACTTTTGTGCATAAGAACACAGTCAGAGAATATCATACCAAACCCCATCAAAATAAAACCAAACCTGGATATAATATGACAGAAAATATCATTCCAAACCACACCAGAATAAAAGCAAACCTGGATATAATATGATATAAACTTTTGAGCATAAGAACACAGTCAGAGAATATCGTACCAAACCCCATCAGAATAAAACCAAACCTGGATATAATATGATATAAACTTTTGTGCATAAAAACACAGTCAGAGAATATCATACCCCCAAACCCCACCAGAATAAAACCAAACCTGGATAAACTATGATATAAACTTTTGTGTATAAGAACACAGTCAGAGATTATCATACCAAACCCCATCAGAATAAAACCAAACCTGGATATAATATGATATAAACATTTGTGTATAAGAACGCAGTCAGAGAATATCATACCAAACCCCACCAGAATAAAAACAAACCTGGATATAATATGATATAAACTTTTGTGCATAAGAACACAGTCAGAGAATATCATACCAAACCCCACCAGAATAAAACCAAACCTGGATATAATATGATATAAACTTGTGTGCATAAAAACACAGTCTGAGAATATCATACCAAACCCCACCAGAATAAAACCGAACCTGGATATACTATTTTATAAACTTTTGTGCATAAAAAACAGTCAAAGAATATCATACCCCCAAACCCCACCAGAATAAAACCAAACCTGGATAAACTATGATATAATCTTTTGCGTATAAAAACACAGTCAGAGAATATCATACCAAACCCCAGCAGAATAAAACCAAACCTGGATATAATATGATATAAACTTTTGTGTATAAGAACACATTCAGAGAATGTCATACCAAACCCTACCACAATAAAACCAAACCTAGATATACTATGATATAAACTTTTGAGAATAAGAACACAGTCAGAGAATATCATACCAAACTCCACCCAAATAGAACCAAACCTGGATATAATTTCATACAAAGATTGCTGCGTCAGACCACAGTCAGAGAATATCATACAAGACCCAACCAGAATAAAACTAAAACTGGATACAATATGATATAAACTTTTGTGCATAAAAACAAAGTCAGAGAATATCATACCAAACCCCACCCGAAGAAAACCAAACCTGGATATAATATGATATATACTTTTCTGCATAAGAACACAGTCAGAGAATATCATACCAAACCCCACCAGAATAAAACCAAACCTGGATATACTATGATATAAACTGTTGTGTATAAGAACACAGACAGAGAATATCATACCAAATTCCCACCAGAATAAACCAAACCTGGATTTAATATGATATAAACTTTTGTGTTTTAGAACACAGTCAGAGAATATCATACCAAACCCCACCAGAATAAAACCAAACCTGTATATAATATGATATAAAATTTTGTGTATAAGAACACAGTCAACGAATATCATACCAAACCCCTCCCGAATAAAACCAAACCAGGATATAATATGATATAAACTTTTGGGAAAAAGAACACAATCAGAGAATATCATATCAACCCCCCCCCCCCCCCCCAGAATAAAACCAAACGTGGATATAATATGATATAAACTTTTGTGTATAAGTATAAGAACACAGTCAGTGAAAAACATACCAAACCCCACCAGAATAAAACCAAACCTGGATATAATATGATATAAACTTTTGTGCATAAGAACACAGTCAGAGAATATCATACTAAACCCCACCAGAATAAAACCAAACCTGGATATAATATGATATAAACTTGTGCATAAAAACACACTCAGAGAATATCATACCAAACCCCACCAGAATAAAACCAAACATGGATATACTATTTTACAAACTTTTGTGCATAAAAACACAGTCAGAGAATATCATACTCCCAAACACCCACCAGAATAAAATCAAACCAGGATATAATATGATATAAACTTTTGTGTATAAGAACACACTGAGAGAATATCATACCAAACCCCACCAGAATAAAATCAAACCTGGATATACTATGATATAAACTGTTGTGTATAAGAACACAGTCAGAGAATATCATTCCAAACCCCAGCAGAATAAACCCAAACCTGGATATAATATGATATAAACTTTTGTGCATAAAAACACAGTCAGAGAATATCATACCAAACCCCACCAGAATAAAACCAAACCTGGATATAATATGATATAAACTTTTGTGTATAAGAACACAGTCAGAGAATATCATTCCAAACCCCACCAGAATAAAACCAAACCTGGATATAATATGATATAAAGTTTTGTGTATAAGAACACAGTCAGAGAATATCATACCAAACCCCACCAGAATAAAACCAAACCTGGATATAATATGATATAAATTTGTGTGCATAAAAACACAGTCAAAGAATATCATACCAAACCCAACAGAATAAAACCAAACCTGGATATACTATTTTATAAACTTTTGTGCATAAAAACACAGTCAGAGAATATCATACCAAACCCCACCAGAATAAAACCAAACCTGGATATAATATGATATTATAAACTTTTGTGCATAAGAACACAGTCAGAGAATATCATACCAAACCCCACCAGAATAAAACCAAACCAGGATATAATATGATATAAACTTTTGTGTATAAGTACACAGTCAGAGAATATCATACCAAACCCCACCAGAATAAAAACAAACCTGGATATAATATGATATAAACTTTTGTGCATAAGAACACAGTCAGGGAATATCATTCCAAACCCCAGCAGAATAAATCCAAACCTGGATATAATATGATATAAACTTTTGTGCATAAGAACACAGGCAGAGAATATCATACCAAACCCCATCAAAATAAAACCAAACCTGGATATAATATGACATAAACTTTTGTGTATAAGAACACAGTCAGAGAATATCATTCCAAACCCCAACAGAATAAAACCAAACCTGGATATAATATGATATAAACTTTCGTGTATAAGAACACAGTCAGCGAATATCATACCAAACCCCACCACAATATAACCAATCCTGGATATACTATGATATAAACTTTTGCGTATAAGAACACATTCAGAGAATATCATACCAAACCCCACCAGAATAAAACCAAACCTGGATATAATTTGATATAAACATTTGCCGCGTAAGAACACACTCAGAGAATATCATACTAAACCCCCACCAGAATAAAATGAAACCTGGATATAATATGATATAAACTTTTGTGCATAAGAACACAGTCACAGAATATCATTCAACCCCACCAGAATAAAACCAAACCTGCATATCCTATGATATACACTTTTGTGTATAAGAACAGAGTCAGAGAATATCATGCCAAACCCCACCAGAATAAAAACCAAACCTGGATATACTATGATATAAACTGTTGTGTATAAGAACACAGTCCGAGAATATCATACCAAACCCCACTAGAATAAAACCAAACCTGGATATACTCTTTTATAAACCTTTTGTGCATAAAAACACAGTCAGAGAATATCATACCCCCAAACCCCACCAGAATAAAACCAAACCTGGATAAACTATGATATAAACTTTTGTGTATAAGAAGACAGTCAGAGAATATCATAGCAAACCCCACCAGAATAAAACCAAACCTGGATATAATAAGATATAAACTTTTGTGCATAAGAACACAGTCAGAGAATATCATTCCAAACCCCAGCAGAAAAAAACAAACCTGGATATAATATGATATAAACTTTTGTGCATAAAAACACAGTCAGAGAATATCATAACAAACCCCACCAGAATAAAACCAAACCTGGATAAAATATGACATAAACTTTTGTGCATAAGAACACAGTCAGCGAATATCATACCAAACCCCACCACAATAAAACCAAACTTGAATATACTATGATATAAACTTTTGTGTATAAGAACACAGTCAGAGAATATCATACCAAACCCCACCAGAATAAAACCAAACCTGGATATAATTTGATATAAACATTTGCTGCGTAAGAACACACTCAGAGAATATCATACCAAACTCCCACCAGAATAAAATCAAACCTGGATATAATATGATATAAACTTTTGTGCACAAGAACACAGTCACAGAATATCATTCCAAACCCCACCAGAATAAAACGAAACCTGGATATACTATGATATACACTTTTTTGTACAAGAATAGAGTCAGAGAATATCATACCAAACCCCCACCACAATAAAACCAAACCAGGATACTATATGATATAAACTGTTGTGTTTTAGCACACAGTCAGAGAATATCATACCAAACCCCACCAGAATAAAACCAAACCTGTATATAATATAATATAAAATTTTGTGTATATGAAAACAGTCAGAGAATATCATACCAAACCCCTCCAGAATAAAACCAAACCTGGATATAATATGATATAAACTTTTGTGCATACGAACACAGTCAGAGAATATCATACCAAACCCCACCAGAATAAAATCAAACCTTGATATAATATTATAAAAACTTTTGTGTATAAGAACACAGTCTCTGAATATCATACCAAACCCCACCACAATAAAACGAAACCTGGAAAAACTATGATATAAACTTTTGTGTATAAGAACACAGTCAGAGAATATCATACCAAACCCCACATGCCAGAATAAAACAAAACCTGGATATAATATGATATAAACTTTTGTGTATAAGAACATAGTCAGAGATTATCATACCAAACCCCAACAGAATAAAACCAAACTTGGATAAAATATGATATAAGGTTTTGTGCATAAAAACAGTCAGAGAAGATTATACCAAACCCCACCAGAATAAAACCAAACCTGGATATAGTATGATATAAACTTTTGTGTATAAAAGAACACAGTCAGAGAATGTCATACCAAACCCCACCAGAATAAAACCAAACCAGGATATAATATGATTTAAACTTTTTTGTATAAGAACACAGTCAGAGAATATTATACCAAACCCAAGCACAATAAAACCAAACCTAGATATACTATGATATAAACTTTTGTGAATAAGAACACAGTCAGAGAATATCATACCAAACTCCACCAGAATAAAACCAAACCTGGATATAATTTGATATAAAGATTGCTGCGTCAGAACACAGTCAGAGAATATCATACCAAACCCCACCAGAATAAAACCAAACCTGTATATAATATAATATAAAATTTTGTGTATAAGAACAATGTCAAAGAATATCATACCAAACCCCTCCAGAATAAAACCAAACCTGGATATAATATGATATAAACTTTTGTGTAATAGAACACAGTCAGAGAATATTATATCAACACCCCCCCCCCCCCCCCCCAGAATAAAACCGAACGTGGATATACTATGATATAAACTTTTGTGTATAAGAACACAGTCAGTGAAAATCATACCAAACCACACCAGAATAAAACCAAACATGGATATAATATGATATGAACTTTTGTGCATAAGAACAAAGTCAGAGAATATCATACCAAACCCCATCTGAATAAAACCAAACCTGGATAAAATATGATATAAACTTTTGTGCATAAAAAGACAGTCAGAGCATATCATACCAAACCCCACCAGAATAAAACCCAACCTGGATATAATATGATATAAACTTGTATGCATAAAAACACAGAAAGAGAATATCATACCAAACCCCACCAGAATAAAACCAAACCTGGATATACTGTTTTATAAACTTTTGTGCATAAAAACACAGTCAGAGAAAATCATACCAAACCCCACCAGAATAAAACCAAACCTGGATATAATATGATACAAACTTTTGTGTATAAGAACACAGTCAGAGAATATCATACCAAACCCCACAAGAATAAAAACAAACCTGGATATAATATGATATAAACTTTTGTGCATAAGAACAGAGTCAGAGAATATCATTCCAAACCCCAGCAGAATAAAACCAAACCTGGATATAATATGATATAAACTTTTGTGTATCAGAACAGAGTCAGAGAATATCATACCAAACCCCACCAGAATAAAACCAAACCTGGATATACTATGATATAAACTGTTGTGTATAAGAACACAGTCAGAGAATATCATACCAAACCCCCACCAGAATAAAACCAAACCTGGATATAATATGATATAAACTTTTGTGTTTTAGAACACAGTCAGAGAATATCATACCAAACCCCACCAGAATAAAACCAAACCTGTATATAATATAATATAAAATTTTGTGTATAAGAACACAGTCAGAGAATATCATACCAAACCCCTCCAGAGTAAAACCAAACCTGGATATAATATGATATTAACTTTTGTGCATACGAATACAGTCAGAATATATCATACCAAACCCCACCAGAATAAAATCAGACTTGGATATAATATGATATAAATTTTGTGTATAAGAACACAGTCCGTGAATATCATACCAAACCCAACCACAATAAAACCAAACCTGGATATACTATGATATAAACTTTTGTGTATAAGAACACAGTCAAAGAATACCATACCAAACCCCACCAGAATAAAACCAAACCTGGATATAATATGATGTAAACTTTTGTGTTTTAGAACAGTCAGAGAATATCATACCAAACCCCACCAGAATAAAACAAAACCTGGATATAATATGATATGAACTTTTGTGCATATGAACGCTGTCAGAGAATATCATAGCAAACCCCACCAGAATGAAACCAAACCTGGATATACTATGATATAAACTTTTGCGTATAAGAACACAGTCAGAGAATATCATACCAAACCCCACCAGAATTAAATCAAACCTGGATATAATATGACATAAATTTTTGAGCAGAAAAACACAGTCACAGAATATCTTACCAAACCCCACCACAATAAAACCAAACCTGGATATACTGTGATATAATCTTTTGTGCATAAAAGAACACAGTCAGAGAATATCAGACCAAACCGCACCAGAATAAAACCAAACCTGGATATAATAAGATATACACTTTTGTGTATAAGAACACAGTCAAAGTATATCACACCAAATCCCACAAGATAAAAACCAAACCTGGATATAATATGATATAAACGTTTGTGCATAAGAACACAGTCAGAGAATATCATACCAAACCCCAGCAGAATAAAACCAAACCTGGATATAATATGACATAAACTTTTGTGTATAAGAACACAGTCAGAGAATATCATTCCAAACCCCACCAGAATAAAACCAAACCTGGATATAATATGATATAAACTTGTGTGTATAAGAACAAAATCAGAGAATATCATACCAAACACCACCACAATAAAACCAAACCTGGATATACTATGATATAAACTTTTGTGTATATGAACACAGTCAGAGAATATCATACCAAACCCAACCAGAATAAAAACAAACCTGGATATAATTTGATATAAACATCTGCTGCATAAGAATACACTCAGAGAATATCATACCAAACCCCACCAGAATAAAACCAAACCTGGATATAATATGATATAAACTTTTGTGCAAAAGAACACAGTCAGAGAATATCATACCAAACCCCACCAGAAAAAAAAAACCTGTATGTAATATCATATAACCTTTTGTGCATAAGAACACAGTCAGAGAATATCATACCAAAACCTACCACAATAAAACCAAACCTAGATATACTATGATATAAACTTTTGTGAATAAGAACACAGACAGAGAATATCATACCAAACTCCACCAGAATAAAACCAAGCCTGGATATAATTTGATATAAAGATTGCTGCATCAAAACACAGTCAGAGAATATCATACCAAACCCAACCAGAATAAAACCAAAACTGGATACAATACGATATCAACTTTTGTGCATGAAAACACAGTCAGAGAATATCATACCAATCCCCACCAGAATAAAACCAAATCTGGATATAATATGATATAAACTTTTCTGCATAAGAACACAGTCAGAGAATATCATACCAAACCCCACCAGAATAAAACGAAACCTGGATATACTATGATAAAAACTTTTGTGTTTTAGAACGCAGTCAGAGAATATCATACCAAACCCCACCACAATAAAACCAAACCTGGGTATAATATGATATAAACTTTTGTGTATAAAAGAACACAGTCTGAGAATATCATTCGAAACCCCACCAGAATAAAACAAAACTGGATATAATATGATATAAACTTTTGTGTATAAAAGAACACAGTCAGAGAATATTATACCAAACCCCAGCAGAATAAAACCAAACCTGGATATACTATGATATAAACTCTTGGGTATAAGAACACAATCAGAGAATATCATACCAAACCCCACCAGAATAAAACCAAACCAGGATATACTATGATATAAACTTTTCTGTATAAGAACACAGTCAGAGAATATCATACCAAACCCCACCAGAATAAAACCAAACCAACATATACTATAATACAAAAAGTTGTATACTACAATATAAACTGCTGTGTACAAGAAGACAGTCAGTGAATATCAATTGGAATACTTTAACAATCGCAACCGGAAAAAAAAACCAAACCTGTACGTACTATAATATAAACTATTGTGTACAAAACACAGTCAGTGAATATCATAACAAATTCCACCAGAAAAAAAACAAACATGGAAATACAATATAAATTGTTGTATACAAGAACATAGTCAGTGAATGTCATAACATCCTCCTCCCCCCGCCCCCCAACCCTGTGAATATCATAACAAACCCCACTAGAATAAAACCAAACTTGGATATACTGTAATTTAAACAATTGTTCACAAAACCACATTCAGTGAATATCATAGCAACCCCCACCAGAATAAAACCAAACCTGGATATAATATGATATAAACTTTTGTGAATAAGAACACAGTCAGCGAATATCATACCAAACCCCACCAGAATAAAACCAAACCTGCACATACTATGATATAAACTTTTGTGTATAAGAACACAGTCAGAGAATATCATATCAACCCCCCCCCCGCCCCCCCCCCCCCCCAGAATAAAACCAAACCTGGATATACTATGATATAAACTTTTGTGTATAAGAACACAGTCAGTGAAAATCATACCAAACCCCACCAGAATAAAATCAAACCTGGATATAATATGATATAAACTTTTGTGAATAAGAACACAGTCAGAGAATATCATACCAAACTCCACCAGAATAAAATCAAACCTGGATATAATTTGATATAAATATTGCTGCGTCAGAACACAGTCAGAGAATATCATACCAAACGCAACCAGAATAAAACCAAAAC
Organism: Pictodentalium vernedei; assembly: GCA_031216915.1. NCBI lineage: Eukaryota > Metazoa > Mollusca > Scaphopoda > Dentaliida > Dentaliidae > Pictodentalium > Pictodentalium vernedei. Next base: position 397,531,737 of record CM062293.1, read on the forward strand.
TGGATATAATATGATATAAACTTTTGTGCATAAAAACACAGTCAGAGAATATCATACCAAACCCCACCAGAATAAAACCAAACCTGGATATAATATGATATAAACTTTTCAGCATAAGAACACAGTCAGAGAATATCATACCAAACCCCTCCAGAATAAAACGAAACCTGGATATACTATGATATAAACTTTTGTGTATAAGAACACATTCAGAGAATATCATACCAACCCCCACCAGAATAAAACCAAACCTGGATATAATATGATATAAACTTTTGTGTTTTAGAACACAGTCAGAGAATATCATACCAAACCCCACCACAATAAAACCAAACCTGGGTATAATAGAATATAAACTTTTGTGCATAAAAACAGTCAGAGAAGATTATACCAAACCCCACCAGAATAAAACCAAACCTGGATATAGTATGATATAAACTTTTGTGTATAAAAGAACACAGTAAGAGAATGTCATACCAAGCCCCACCAGAATAAAACCAAACCTGGATATAATATGATTTAAACTTTTGTGTATAAGAACACAGTCAGAGAATATCATACCAAACCCTACCACAATAAAACCAAACCTAGATATACTATGATATGAACTTTTGTGAATAACAACACAGTCAGAGAATATCATACCAAACTCCACCAGAATAAAACAAACCTGGATATAATATGATATAAACTTTTGTGTTTAAAAGAACACGGTCAGAGAATATTATAACAAACCCCAGCTTAATAAAACCAAACATGGATATACTATGATATAAACTGTTGCGTATAAGAACACAGTCAGAGAATATCATACCAAACCCCACCAGAATAAAACCAAACCAGGATATACTATGATGTAAACTTTTGTGTATAAGAACACAGTCAGAGAATATCATACCAAACAACACCAGAATGAAACTAAACCCGGATATACTATAATACAAAAAGTTGTGTACTACAATATGAACTGCTGTGTACAAGAAGGCAGTCAGTGAATATCAATTGGAAGACTTTAAGAATCCCCACCGGAATAAAACCAAACCTGTACGTACTATAATATAAACTATTGTGTACAAAACACAGTCAGTGAATACCATAACAAATTCCACCAGAAAAAAAACAAACATGGAAATACAATATAAATTGTTGTATACAAGAACATAGTCAGTGAATGTCATAACATGCTCCTCCCCCCCGACCCCCCCCCCACCCCCAACCCTGTGAATATCATAACAAACCCCACTAGAATAAAACCAAACTTGTATATACTGTAATTTAAGCAATTGTTCACGAAACCACATTCAGTGAATATCATAGCAACCCCCACTAGAATAAATCCAAACCTGGATATAATATGATATAAACTTTTGTCAATAAGAACACAGTCAGCGAATATCATACCAAACCCCACCAGAATAAAACCAAACCTGCATATACTATGATATAAACTTTTGTGTATAAGAACACAGTCAGAGAATATCATATCAACCCCCCCCCCCCTCCGCCCCCCCCCCCCCCCCAGAATAAAACCAAACCTGGATATACTGTGATATAAACTTTTGTGTATAAGAACACAGTCAGTGAAAATCATACCAAACTCCACCAGAATAAAAACAAACCCGGATATAATATGATATAAACTTTTGTGAATAAGAACACAGTCAGAGAATATCATACCAAACTCCACCAGAATAAAACCAAACCTGGATATAATTTGATATAAATATTGCTGCGTCAGAACACAGTCAGAGAATATCATACCAAACCCAACCAGAATAAAACCAAAACTGGATATAATATGATATAAACTTTTGTGCATAAAAACACAGTCAGAGAATATCATACCAAACCCCACCAGAATAAAACCAAACCTGGATATAATATGATATAAACTTTTCGGCATAAGAACACAGTCAGAGAATATCATACCAAACCCCTCCAGAATAAAACGAAACCTGGATATACTATGATATAAACTTTTGTGTATAAGAACACATTCAGAGAATATCATACCAACCCCCACCAGAATAAAACCAAACCTGGATATAATAAGATATAAACTTTTGTGTTTTAGAACACAGTCAGAGAATATCATACCAAACCCCACCAGAATAAAACCAAACCTGGATATAATTTGATATAAACATTTGCTGCGGAAGAACACACTCAGAGAATATCATACCAAACCCCGATCAGAATAAAATGAAACCTGGATATAATATGATATAAACTTTTGTGCATAAGAACACAGTCACAGAATATCATTCCAAACCCCACCAGAATAAAACCAAACCTGGATATACTATGATGTACACTTTTGTGTATAGGAACAGAGTCAGAGAATATCATACCAAACCCCATCAGAATAAAACCAAACCTGTATATAATATAATATAAAATTTTGTGTATCAGAACACAGTCAAAGAATATCATACCAAACCCCTCCAGAATAAAACCAAACCTGGATATAATATGATATAAACGTTTGTGTAAAAGAACACAGTCAGAGAATATCATATCAACCCCCACCAGAATAAAACCAAACCTGGATATAATATGATATAAACTTTTGTGCATAAGAACACAGTCAGAAAATATCATTCCAAACCCCACCAGAATAAAACCAAACCTGTATATAATATGATATAAACTTTTGTGCATAAGAACACAGTCAGAGAATATCATACCAAATCCCACCAGAATAAAACCAAACCAGGATTTAATATGATATAAACTTTTGTGTATAAGAACACAGTCAGAGAATATCATACCAAACCCCACCAGAATAAAAACAAACGTGGATATAATATGATATAAACTTTTGTGCATAAGAACACAGTCAGAGAATATCATACCAAACCCCATCAAAATAAAACCAAACCTGGATATAATATGACAGAAAATATCATTCCAAACCACACCAGAATAAAAGCAAACCTGGATATAATATGATATAAACTTTTGTGCATAAGAACACAGTCAGGGAATATCATACCAAACCCCACCAGAATAAAACCAAACCTGGATATAATATGATATATACTTGTGTGCATAAAAACACAGTCAGAGAATATCATACCAAACCCCACCAGAATAAAACCAAACCTGGATATACTATTTTATAAACTTTTGTGCATAAAAACACAGTCAGAGAATATCATACCCCCAAACCCCACCAGAATAAAACCAAACCTGGATAAACTATGATATAAACTTTTGTGTATAAGAACACAGTCAGAGAATATCATACCAAACCCCACCAGAATAAAACCAAACCTGGATATAATATGATATAAACATTTGTGTATAAGAACGCAGTCAGAGAATATCATACCAAACCCCACCAGAATAAAAACAAACCTGGATATAATATGATATAAACTTTTGTGCATAAGAACACAGTCAGAGAATATCATACCAAACCCCACCAGAATAAAACCAAACCTGGATATAATATGATATAAACTTGTGTGCATAAAAACACAGTCTGAGAATATCATACCAAACCCCACCAGAATAAAACCGAACCTGGATATACTATTTTATAAACTTTTGTGCATAAAAAATGGTCAAAGAATATCATACCCCCAAACCCCACAAGAATAAAACCAAACCTGGATAAACTATGATATAAACTTTTGCGTATAAGAACACAGTCAGAGAATATCATACCAAACCCCAGCAGAATAAAACCAAACCTGGATATAATATGATATAAACTTTTGTGTATAAGAACACAGTCAGAGAATATCATACCAAACCCCACCACAATAAAACCAAACCTGGATATACTATGATATAAACTATTGTGTATAAGAACACAGTCAGAGAATATCATACCAAACCCCACCAGAATAAAACCAAACCTGGATATAATTTGATATAAACATTTGCTGCGTCAGAACACACTCAGAGAATATCATACCAAACCCCCACCAGAATAAAATCAAACCTGGATATAATATGATATAAACTTTTGTGCATAAGAACACAGTCAGAGAATATCATTCCAAACCCCACCAGAAAAGAACCAAACCTGGATATACTATGATATACACTTTTGTGTATAAGAACAGAGTCAGAGAATATCATGCCAAACCCCACCAGAATAAAAACCAAACCTGGATATACTATGATATAAACTGTTGTGTATAAGAACACAGTCCGAGAATATGATACCAAACCCCAACCACAATAAAACCAAACCTGGATATAATATGATATAAACTTTTGTGTCTTAGAACACAGTCAGAGAATATCATACCCAACCCCACCGGAATAAAACCAAACCTGTATATAATATAATATGAAATTTTGTGTATAAGAACACAGTCAGAGAATATCATACCAAACCCGTCCAGAATAAAACCAAACCTGGATATAATATGATATAAACTTTTGTGTATAAGAACAGGGTCCGTGAATATCATACCAAACCCCACCACAATGAAACCAAACCTGGATATACTATGATATAAACTTTTGTGTATAAGAACACAGTGAAAGAATATCACACCAAACCCCACAAGATAAAAACCAAACCTGGATATAATATGATATAAACGTTTGTGCATAAGAACACAGTCAGAGAATATCACACCAAACCCCACAAGATAAAAACCAAACCAGGATATAATACGATATAAACTTTTGTGCCTAAGAACACAGTCAGAGAATATCATACCAAACCCCTCCAGAATAAAACCAATCCTGGATGTAATATGATATAAACTGTTGTGTATAAGAACACAGTCAGAGAATATCATACCAAACTCCCACCAGAATAAAACCAAATCTGGATATAATATGATATAAACTTTTGTGTTTTAGAACACAGTCAGAGAATATCATACCAAACACCACTGGAATAAAACCAAACCTGTATATAATGTAATATAAAATTTTGTGTATAAGAACACAGTCAGAGAATATCACACCAAACCCCTCCAGAATAAAGCCAAACCTGGATATAATATGATAAAAACTTTTGTGCATACGAACACAGTCAGAGAATATCATACCAAGCCCCACCAGAATAAAATCAAACCTGGATATAGTATGATATAAACTTTTGTGTATAAGAACACAGTCCGTGAATATCATACCAAACCCCACCACAATAAAACCAAACCTGGATATAATATGATATACACATTTGTGTATAAGAACACAGTCAAAGAATATCACACCAAACCCCACAAGATGAAAACCAAACCTGGATATAATATGATATAAACGTTTGTGCATAAGAACACAGTCAGAGAATATCACACCAAACCCCACAAGATAAAAACCAAACCTGGATATAAGACGATATAAACTTTTGTGCATAAGAACACAGTCAGAGAATACCGTACCAAACCCCACCAGAATAAAACCAAACCTGGATATAATATGATATAAACTTTTGTGTTTTAGAACGCAGTCAGAGAATATCATACCAAACCCCACCACAATAAAACCAAACCTGGGTATAATATGATATAAACTTTTGTGTATAAAAGAACACAGTCTGAGAATATCATTCGAAACCCCACCAGAATAAAACAAACCTGGATATAATATGATATAAACTTTTGTGTATAAAAGAACACAGTCAGAGAATATTATACCAAACCCCAGCAGAATAAAACCAAACCTGGATATACTATGATATAAACTCTTGGGTATAAGAACACAATCATAGAATATCATACCAAACCCCCCCAGAATAAAACCAAACCTGGATATACTATGATATAAACTTTTGTGTATAAGAACACAGTCAGTGAAAATCATACCAAACCCCACCAGAATAAAAGCAAACCTGGATATAATATGATATAAACTTTTGTGAATAAGAACACAGTCAGAGAATATCATACCAAACTCCACCAGAATAAAACCAAACCTGGATATAATTTGATATAAATATTGCTGCGTCAGAACACAGTCAGAGAATATCATACCAAACCCAACCAGAATAAAAGCAAAACTGGATATAATATGATATAAACTTTTGTGCATAAAAACACAGTCAGAGAATATCATACCAAACCCCACGAGAATAAAACCAAACCTGGATATAATATGATATAAACTTTTTGGCATAAGAACACAGTCAGAGAATATCATACCAAACCCCACCAGAATAAAACGAAACCTGGATATACTATGATATAAACTTTTGTGTATAAGAACACATTCAGAGAATATCATACCAACCCCCACCAGAATAAAACCAAACCTGGATATAATATGATATAAACTTTTGTGTTTTAGAACACAGTCAGAGAATATCATACCAAACCCCACCACAATAAAACCAAACCTGGGTATAATAGAATATAAACTTTTGTGCATAAAAACAGTCAGAGAAGATTATTCCAAACCCCACCAGAATAAAACCAAACCTGGATATAGTATGATATAAACTTTTGTGTATAAAAGAACACAGTCAGAGAATGTCATACCAAGCCCCACCAGAATGAAACCAAACCTGGATATAATATGATTTAAACTTTTGTGTATAAGAACACAGTCAGAGAATATCATACCAAACCCCACCAGAATAAAACCAAACCTGGATATAATTTGATATAAACATTTGCTGCGTAAGAACACACTCAGAGAATATCATACCAAACCCCCACCAGAATAAAATCAAACCTGGATATAATATGATATAAACTTTTGTGCATAAGAACACAGTCTGAGAATATCATTCCAAACCCCACCAGAAAAGAACCAAACCTGGATATACTATGATATACACTTTTGTGTATAAGAACAGAGTCAGAGAATATCATGCCAAACCCCACCAGAATAAAAACCAAACCTGGATATACTATGATATAAACTATTGTGTATAAGAACACAGTCCGAGAATATGATACCAAACCCCAACCACAATAAAACCAAACCTGGATATAATATGATATAAACTTTTGTGTCTTAGAACACAGTCAGAGAATATCATACCAAACCCCACCGGAATAAAACCAAACCTGTATATAATATAATATGAAATTTTGTGTATAAGAACACAGTCAGAGAATATCATACCAAACCCCTCCAGAATAAAACCAAACCTGGATATAATATGATATAAACTTTTGTGTATAAGAACACAGTCCGTGAATATCATACCAAACCCCACCACAATGAAACCAAACCTGGATATACTATGATATAAACTTTTGTGTATAAGAACACAGTGAAAGAATATCACACCAAACCCCACAAGATAAAAACCAAACCTGGATATAATATGATATAAACGTTTGTGCATAAGAACACAGTCAGAGAATATCACACCCCACCCCACAAGATAAAAACCAAACCAGGATATAATACGATATAAACTTTTGTGCCTAAGAACACAGTCAGAGAATATCATACCAAACCCCACCAGAATAAAACCAATCGTGGATGTAATATGATATAAACTGTTGTGTATAAGAACACAGTCAGAGAATATCATACCAAACTCCCACCAGAATAAAACCAAATCTGGATATAATATGATATAAACTTTTGTGTTTTAGAACACAGTCAGAGAATATCATACCAAACACCACTGGAATAAAACCAAACCTGTATATAATGTAATATAAAATTTTGTGTATAAGAACACAGTCAGAGAATATCACACCAAACCCCTCCAGAATAAAGCCAAACCTGGATATAATATGATAAAAACTTTTGTGCATACGAACACAGTCAGAGAATATCATACCAAGCCCCACCAGAATAAAATCAAATCTGGATATAGTATGATATATACTTTTGTGTATAAGAACACAGTCCGTGAATATCATACCAAACCCCACCACAATAAAACCAAACCTGGATATAATATGATATACACATTTGTGTATAAGAAGACAGTCAAAGAATATCACACCAAACCCCACAAGATGAAAACCAAACCTGGATATAATATGATATAAACGTTTGTGCATAAGAACACAGTCAGAGAATATCACACCAAACCCCACAAGATAAAAACCAAACCTGGATATAAGACGATATAAACTTTTGTGCATAAGAACACAGTCAGAGAATACCGTACCAAACCCCACCAGAATAAAACCAAACCTGGATATAGTATGATATAAACTTTTGTGTTTTAGAACGCAGTCAGAGAATATCATACCAAACCCCACCACAATAAAACCAAACCTGGGTATAATATGATATAAACTTTTGTGTATAAAAGAACACAGTCTGAGAATATCATTCGAAACCCCACCAGAATAAAACAAACCTGAATATAATATGATATAAACTTTTGTGTATAAAAGAACACAGTCAGAGAATATTATACCAAACCCCAGCAGAATAAAACCAAACCTGGATATACTATGATATAAACTCTTGGGTATAAGAACACAATCAGAGAATATCATACCAAACCCCACCAGAATAAAACCAAACCAGGATATACTATGATATAAACTTTTCTGTATAAGAACACAGTCAGAGAATATCATACCAAACCCCACCAGAATAAAACGAAACCAAGATATACTATAATACAAAAAGTTGTGTACTACAATATAAACTGCTGTGTACAAGAAGACAGACAGTGATTATCAATTGGAAGACTTTAACAATCGCAACCGGAAAAAAAACCCAAACCTGTACGTACTATAATATAAACTATTGTGTACAAAACACAGTCAGTGAATATCATAACAAATTCCACCAGAAAAAAAACAAACATGGAAATACAATATAAATTGTTGTATACAAGAACATAGTCAGTGAATGTCATAACATCCTCCTCCCCCCACCCCCCCCCCCCCCAACCCTGTGAATATCATAACAAACCCCACTAGAATAAAACCAAACTTGGATATACTGTAATTTAAACAATTGTTCACAAAACCACATTCAGTGAATATCATAGCAACCCCCACTAGAATAAAACCAAACCTGGATATAATATGATATAAACTTTTGTGAATGAGAACACAGTCAGCGAATATCATACCAAACCCCACCAGAATAAAACCAAACCTGCATATACTATGATATAAACTTTTGTGTATAAGCACACAGTCAGAGAATATCATATAAACCCCCCCCCCGCCCCCCCCAGAATAAAACCAAACCTGGATATACTATGATATAAACTTTTGTGTATAAGAACACAGTCAGTGAAAATCATACCAAACCCCACCAGAATAAAAGCAAACCTGGATATAATATGATATAAACTTTTGTGAATAAGAACACAGTCAGAGAATATCATACCAAACTCCACCAGAATAAAACCAAACCTGGATATAATTTGATATAAATATTGCTGCGTCAGAACACAGTCAGAGAATATCATACCAAACCCAACCAGAATAAAAGCAAAACTGGATATAATATGATATAAACTTTTGTGCATAAAAACACAGTCAGAGAATATCATACCAAACCCCACGAGAATAAAACCAAACCTGGATATAATATGATATAAACTTTTTGGCATAAGAACACAGTCAGAGAATATCATACCAAACCCCACCAGAATAAAACGAAACCTGGATATACTATGATATAAACTTTTGTGTATAAGAACACATTCAGAGAATATCATACCAACCCCCACCAGAATAAAACCAAACCTGGATATAATATGATATAAACTTTTGTGTTTTAGAACACAGTCAGAGAATATCATACCAAACCCCACCACAATAAAACCAAACCTGGGTATAATAGAATATAAACTTTTGTGCATAAAAACAGTCAGAGAAGATTATTCCAAACCCCACCAGAATAAAACCAAACCTGGATATAGTATGATATAAACTTTTGTGTATAAAAGAACACAGTCAGAGAATGTCATACCAAGCCCCACCAGAATGAAACCAAACCTGGATATAATATGATTTAAACTTTTGTGTATAAGAACACAGTCAGAGAATATCATACCAAACCCTACCACAATAAAACCAAACCTAGATATACTATGATATGAACTTTTGTGAATAACAACACAGTCAGAGAATATCATACCAAACTCCACCAGAATAAAACAAACCTGGATATAATAAGATATAAACTTTTGTGTTTAAAAGAACACAGTCAGAGAATATTATAGCAAACCCCAGCTTAATAAAACCAAACATGGATATACTATGATATAAATTGTTGCGTATAAGAACACAGTCAGAGAATATCATACCAAACCCCACCAGAATAAAACCAAACCAGGATATACTATGATGTAAACTTTTGTGTATAAGAACACAGTCAGAGAATATCATACCAAACAACACCAGAATGAAACTAAACCCGGATATACTATAATACAAAAAGTTGTGTACTACAATATGAACTGCTGTGTACAAGAAGGCAGTCAGTGAATATCAATTGGAAGACTTTAAGGATCCCCACCGGAATAAAACCAAACCTGTACGTACTATAATATAAACTATTGTGTACAAAACACAGTCAGTGAATACCATAACAAATTCCACCAGAAAAAAAACAAACATGGAAATACAATATAAATTGTTGTATACAAGAACATATTCAGTGAATGTCATAACATCCTCCTCCCCCCCACTCCCCCCCCCCCACCCCCAACCCTGTGAATATCATAACAAACCCCACTAGAATAAAACCAAACTTGGATATACTGTAATTTAAACAATTGTTCACGAAACCACATTCAGTGAATATCATAGCAAACCCCACTAGAATAAATCCAAACCTGGATATAATATGATATAAACTTTTGTCAATAAGAACACAGTCAGCGAATATCATACCAAACCCCACCAGAATAAAACCAAACCTGCATATACTATGATATAAACTTTTGTGTATAAGAACACAGTCAGAGAATATCATATCAACCCCCCCCCCCCCCCCCCCCAGAGTAAAACCAAACCTGGATATACTATGATATAAACTTTTGTGTATAAGAATACAGTCAGGGAATATCATTCCAAACCCCACCAGAATAAAACCAAACCTGGATATAATATGATATAAACTTTTGTGAATAAGAACACAGTCACCGAATATCATACCAAACCCCACCACAATAAAACCAAACCTGGATATACTATGATATAAACTTTTGTGTATAAGAACACAGTCAGAGAATATCATACCAAACCCCACCAGAATAAAAGCAAACCTGGATATAATTTGATATAAACATTTGCTGCGTAAGAACACACTCAGAGAATATCATACCAAACCCCGATCAGAATAAAATGAAACCTGGATATAATATGATATTAACTTTTGTGCATAAGAACACAGTCACAGAATATCATTCCATACCCCACCAGAAGAAAACCAAACCTGGATATACTATGATGTACACTTTTGTGTATAGGAACAGAGTCAGAGAATATCATACCAAACCCCATCAGAATAAAACCAAACCTGTATATAATATAATATAAAATTTTGTGTATAAGAACACAGTCAAAGAATATCATACCAAACCCCTCCAGAATAAAACCAAACCTGGATATAATATGATATAAACGTTTGTGTAAAAGAACACAGTCAGAGAATATCATATCAACCCCCACCAGAATAAAACCAAACCTGGATATAATATGATATAAACTTTTGTGCATAAGAACACAGTCAGAAAATATCATTCCAAACCCAACCAGAATAAAACCAAACCTGTATATAATATGATATAAACTTTTGTGCATAAGAACACAGTCAGAGAATATCATACAAAATCCCACCAGAATAAAACCAAACCAGGATATAATATGATATAAACTTTTGTGTATAAGAACACAGTCTGAGAATATCATACCAAACCCCACCAGAATAAAAACAAACGTGGATATAATATGATATAAACTTTTGTGCATAAGAACACAGTCAGAGAATATCATACCAAACCCCATCAAAATAAAACCAAACCTGGATATAATATGACAGAAAATATCATTCCAAACCACACCAGAATAAAAGCAAACCTGGATATAATATGATATAAACTTTTGAGCATAAGAACACAGTCAGAGAATATCGTACCAAACCCCATCAGAATAAAACCAAACCTGGATATAATATGATATAAACTTTTGTGCATAAAAACACAGTCAGAGAATATCATACCCCCAAACCCCACCAGAATAAAACCAAACCTGGATAAACTATGATATAAACTTTTGTGTATAAGAACACAGTCAGAGAATATCATACCAAACCCCATCAGAATAAAACCAAACCAGGATATAATATGATATAAACATTTGTGTATAAGAACGCAGTCAGAGAATATCATACCAAACCCCACCAGAATAAAAACAAACCTGGATATAATATGATATAAACTATTGTGCATAAGAACACAGTCAGAGAATATCATACCAAACCCCACCAGAATAAAACCAAACCTGGATATAATATGATATAAACTTGTGTGCATAAAAACACAGTCTGAGAATATCATACCAAACCCCACCAGAATAAAACCGAACCTGGATATACTATTTTATAAACTTTTGTGCATAAAAAACAGTCAAAGAATATCATACCCCCAAACCCCACCAGAATAAAACCAAACCTGGATAAACTATGATATAATCTTTTGCGTATAAAAACACAGTCAGAGAATATCATACCAAACCCCAGCAGAATAAAACCAAACCTGGATATAATATGATATAAACTTTTGTGTATAAGAACACATTCAGAGAATATCATACCAAACCCTACCACAATAAAACCAAACCTAGATATACTATGATATAAACTTTTGAGAATAAGAACAGAGTCAGAGAATATCATACCAAACTCCACCCAAATAGAACCAAACCTGGATATAATTTCATACAAAGATTGCTGCGTCAGACCACAGTCAGAGAATATCATACAAGACCCAACCAGAATAAAACTAAAACTGGATACAATATGATATAAACTTTTGTGCATAAAAACAAAGTCAGAGAATATCATACCAAACCCCACCCGAAGAAAACCAAACCTGGATATAATATGATATATACTTTTCTGCATAAGAACACAGTCAGAGAATATCATACCAAACCCCACCAGAATAAAACCAAACCTGGATATACTATGATATAAACTGTTGTGTATAAGAACACAGACAGAGAATATCATACCAAATTCCCACCAGAATAAACCAAACCTGGATTTAATATGATATAAACTTTTGTGTTTTAGAACACAGTCAGAGAATATCATACCAAACCCCACCAGAATAAAACCAAACCTGTATATAATATGATATAAAATTTTGTGTATAAGAACACAGTCAACGAATATCATACCAAACCCCTCCCGAATAAAACCAAACCTGGATATAATATGATATAAACTTTTGGGAAAAAGAACACAATCAGAGAATATCATATCAACCCCCCCCCCCCCCCCAGAATAAAACCAAACGTGGATATAATATGATATAAACTTTTGTGTATAAGTATAAGAACACAGTCAGTGAAAAACATACCAAACCCCACCAGAATAAAACCAAACCTGGATATAATATGATATAAACTTTTGTGCATAAGAACACAGTCAGAGAATATCATACTAAACCCCACCAGAATAAAACCAAACCTGGATATAATATGATATAAACTTGTGCATAAAAACACACTCAGAGAATATCATACCAAACCCCACCAGAATAAAACCAAACATGGATATACTATTTTACAAACTTTTGTGCATAAAAACACAGTCAGAGAATATCATACTCCCAAACACCCACCAGAATAAAATCAAACCAGGATATAATATGATATAAACTTTTGTGTATAAGAACACACTGAGAGAATATCATACCAAACCCCACCAGAATAAAATCAAACCTGGATATACTATGATATAAACTGTTGTGTATAAGAACACAGTCAGAGAATATCATTCCAAACCCCAGCAGAATAAACCCAAACCTGGATATAATATGATATAAACTTTTGTGCATAAAAACACAGTCAGAGAATATCATACCAAACCCCACCAGAATAAAACCAAACCTGGATATAATATGATATAAACTTTTGTGTATAAGAACACAGTCAGAGAATATCATTCCAAACCCCACCAGAATAAAACCAAACCTGGATATAATATGATATAAAGTTTTGTGTATAAGAACACAGTCAGAGAATATCATACCAAACCCCACCAGAATAAAACCAAACCTGGATATAATATGATATAAATTTGTGTGCATAAAAACACAGTCAAAGAATATCATACCAAACCCAACAGAATAAAACCAAACCTGGATATACTATTTTATAAACTTTTGTGCATAAAAACACAGTCAGAGAATATCATACCAAACCCCACCAGAATAAAACCAAACCTGGATATAATATGATATTATAAACTTTTGTGCATAAGAACACAGTCAGAGAATATCATACCAAACCCCACCAGAATAAAACCAAACCAGGATATAATATGATATAAACTTTTGTGTATAAGTACACAGTCAGAGAATATCATACCAAACCCCACCAGAATAAAAACAAACCTGGATATAATATGATATAAACTTTTGTGCATAAGAACACAGTCAGGGAATATCATTCCAAACCCCAGCAGAATAAATCCAAACCTGGATATAATATGATATAAACTTTTGTGCATAAAAACACAGGCAGAGAATATCATACCAAACCCCATCAAAATAAAACCAAACCTGGATATAATATGACATAAACTTTTGTGTATAAGAACACAGTCAGAGAATATCATTCCAAACCCCAACAGAATAAAACCAAACCTGGATATAATATGATATAAACTTTCGTGTATAAGAACACAGTCAGCGAATATCATACCAAACCCCACCACAATATAACCAATCCTGGATATACTATGATATAAACTTTTGCGTATAAGAACACATTCAGAGAATATCATACCAAACCCCACCAGAATAAAACCAAACCTGGATATAATTTGATATAAACATTTGCCGCGTAAGAACACACTCAGAGAATATCATACTAAACCCCCACCAGAATAAAATGAAACCTGGATATAATATGATATAAACTTTTGTGCATAAGAACACAGTCACAGAATATCATTCAACCCCACCAGAATAAAACCAAACCTGCATATCCTATGATATACACTTTTGTGTATAAGAACAGAGTCAGAGAATATCATGCCAAACCCCACCAGAATAAAAACCAAACCTGGATATACTATGATATAAACTGTTGTGTATAAGAACACAGTCCGAGAATATCATACCAAACCCCACTAGAATAAAACCAAACCTGGATATACTCTTTTATAAACCTTTTGTGCATAAAAACACAGTCAGAGAATATCATACCCCCAAACCCCACCAGAATAAAACCAAACCTGGATAAACTATGATATAAACTTTTGTGTATAAGAAGACAGTCAGAGAATATCATAGCAAACCCCACCAGAATAAAACCAAACCTGGATATAATAAGATATAAACTTTTGTGCATAAGAACACAGTCAGAGAATATCATTCCAAACCCCAGCAGAAAAAAACAAACCTGGATATAATATGATATAAACTTTTGTGCATAAAAACACAGTCAGAGAATATCATACCAAACCCCACCAGAATAAAACCAAACCTGGATAAAATATGACATAAACTTTTGTGCATAAGAACACAGTCAGCGAATATCATACCAAACCCCACCACAATAAAACCAAACTTGAATATACTATGATATAAACTTTTGTGTATAAGAACACAGTCAGAGAATATCATACCAAACCCCACCAGAATAAAACCAAACCTGGATATAATTTGATATAAACATTTGCTGCGTAAGAACACACTCAGAGAATATCATACCAAACTCCCACCAGAATAAAATCAAACCTGGATATAATATGATATAAACTTTTGTGCACAAGAACACAGTCACAGAATATCATTCCAAACCCCACCAGAATAAAACGAAACCTGGATATACTATGATATACACTTTTTTGTACAAGAATAGAGTCAGAGAATATCATACCAAACCCCCACCACAATAAAACCAAACCAGGATACTATATGATATAAACTGTTGTGTTTTAGCACACAGTCAGAGAATATCATACCAAACCCCACCAGAATAAAACCAAACCTGTATATAATATAATATAAAATTTTGTGTATATGAAAACAGTCAGAGAATATCATACCAAACCCCTCCAGAATAAAACCAAACCTGGATATAATATGATATAAACTTTTGTGCATACGAACACAGTCAGAGAATATCATACCAAACCCCACCAGAATAAAATCAAACCTTGATATAATATTATAAAAACTTTTGTGTATAAGAACACAGTCTCTGAATATCATACCAAACCCCACCACAATAAAACGAAACCTGGAAAAACTATGATATAAACTTTTGTGTATAAGAACACAGTCAGAGAATATCATACCAAACCCCACATGCCAGAATAAAACAAAACCTGGATATAATATGATATAAACTTTTGTGTATAAGAACATAGTCAGAGATTATCATACCAAACCCCAACAGAATAAAACCAAACTTGGATAAAATATGATATAAAGTTTTGTGCATAAAAACAGTCAGAGAAGATTATACCAAACCCCACCAGAATAAAACCAAACCTGGATATAGTATGATATAAACTTTTGTGTATAAAAGAACACAGTCAGAGAATGTCATACCAAACCCCACCAGAATAAAACCAAACCAGGATATAATATGATTTAAACTTTTTTGTATAAGAACACAGTCAGAGAATATTATACCAAACCCAAGCACAATAAAACCAAACCTAGATATACTATGATATAAACTTTTGTGAATAAGAACACAGTCAGAGAATATCATACCAAACTCCACCAGAATAAAACCAAACCTGGATATAATTTGATATAAAGATTGCTGCGTCAGAACACAGTCAGAGAATATCATACCAAACCCCACCAGAATAAAACCAAACCTGTATATAATATAATATAAAATTTTGTGTATAAGAACAATGTCAAAGAATATCATACCAAACCCCTCCAGAATAAAACCAAACCTGGATATAATATGATATAAACTTTTGTGTAATAGAACACAGTCAGAGAATATTATATCAACACCCCCCCCCCCCCCCCCCAGAATAAAACCGAACGTGGATATACTATGATATAAACTTTTGTGTATAAGAACACAGTCAGTGAAAATCATACCAAACCACACCAGAATAAAACCAAACATGGATATAATATGATATGAACTTTTGTGCATAAGAACAAAGTCAGAGAATATCATACCAAACCCCATCTGAATAAAACCAAACCTGGATAAAATATGATATCAACTTTTGTGCATAAAAAGACAGTCAGAGCATATCATACCAAACCCCACCAGAATAAAACCCAACCTGGATATAATATGATATAAACTTGTATGCATAAAAACACAGAAAGAGAATATCATACCAAACCCCACCAGAATAAAACCAAACCTGGATATACTGTTTTATAAACTTTTGTGCATAAAAACACAGTCAGAGAAAATCATACCAAACCCCACCAGAATAAAACCAAACCTGGATATAATATGATACAAACTTTTGTGTATAAGAACACAGTCAGAGAATATCATACCAAACCCCACAAGAATAAAAACAAACCTGGATATAATATGATATAAACTTTTGTGCATAAGAACAGAGTCAGAGAATATCATTCCAAACCCCAGCAGAATAAAACCAAACCTGGATATAATATGATATAAACTTTTGTGTATCAGAACAGAGTCAGAGAATATCATACCAAACCCCACCAGAATAAAACCAAACCTGGATATACTATGATATAAACTGTTGTGTATAAGAACACAGTCAGAGAATATCATACCAAACCCCCACCAGAATAAAACCAAACCTGGATATAATATGATATAAACTTTTGTGTTTTAGAACACAGTCAGAGAATATCATACCAAACCCCACCAGAATAAAACCAAACCTGTATATAATATAATATAAAATTTTGTGTATAAGAACACAGTCAGAGAATATCATACCAAACCCCTCCAGAGTAAAACCAAACCTGGATATAATATGATATTAACTTTTGTGCATACGAATACAGTCAGAATATATCATACCAAACCCCACCAGAATAAAATCAGACTTGGATATAATATGATATAAATTTTGTGTATAAGAACAGAGTCCGTGAATATCATACCAAACCCAACCACAATAAAACCAAACCTGGATATACTATGATATAAACTTTTGTGTATAAGAACACAGTCAAAGAATACCATACCAAACCCCACCAGAATAAAACCAAACCTGGATATAATATGATGTAAACTTTTGCGTTTTAGAACAGTCAGAGAATATCATACCAAACCCCACCAGAATAAAACAAAACCTGGATATAATATGATATAAACTTTTGTGCATATGAACGCTGTCAGAGAATATCATAGCAAACCCCACCAGAATGAAACCAAACCTGGATATACTATGATATAAACTTTTGCGTATAAGAACACAGTCAGAGAATATCATACCAAACCCCACCAGAATTAAATCAAACCTGGATATAATATGATATAAATTTTTGAGCAGAAAAACACAGTCACAGAATATCTTACCAAACCCCACCACAATAAAACCAAACCTGGATATACTGTGATATAATCTTTTGTGCATAAAAGAACACAGTCAGAGAATATCAGACCAAACTGCACCAGAATAAAACCAAACCTGGATATAATAAGATATACACTTTTGTGTATAAGAACACAGTCAAAGTATATCACACCAAATCCCACAAGATAAAAACCAAGCCTGGATATAATATGATATAAACGTTTGTGCATAAGAACACAGTCAGAGAATATCATACCAAACCCCAGCAGAATAAAACCAAACCTGGATATAATATGACATAAACTTTTGTGTATAAGAACACAGTCAGAGAATATCATTCCAAACCCCACCAGAATAAAACCAAACCTGGATATAATATGATATAAACTTGTGTGTATAAGAACAAAATCAGAGAATATCATACCAAACACCACCACAATAAAACCAAACCTGGATATACTATGATATAAACTTTTGTGTATATGAACACAGTCAGAGAATATCATACCAAACCCAACCAGAATAAAAACAAACCTGGATATAATTTGATATAAACATCTGCTGCATAAGAATACACTCAGAGAATATCATACCAAACCCCACCAGAATAAAACCAAACCTGGATATAATATGATATAAACTTTTGTGCAAAAGAACACAGTCAGAGAATATCATACCAAACCCCACCAGAAAAAAAAAACCTGTATGTAATATCATATAACCTTTTGTGCATAAGAACACAGTCAGAGAATATCATACCAAAACCTACCACAATAAAACCAAACCTAGATATACTATGATATAAACTTTTGTGAATAAGAACACAGACAGAGAATATCATACCAAACTCCACCAGAATAAAACCAAGCCTGGATATAATTTGATATAAAGATTGCTGCGTCAAAACACAGTCAGAGAATATCATACCAAACCCAACCAGAATAAAACCAAAACTGGATACAATACGATATCAACTTTTGTGCATGAAAACACAGTCAGAGAATATCATACCAATCCCCACCAGAATAAAACCAAATCTGGATATAATATGATATAAACTTTTCTGCATAAGAACACAGTCAGAGAATATCATACCAAACCCCACCAGAATAAAACGAAACCTGGATATACTATGATAAAAACTTTTGTGTTTTAGAACGCAGTCAGAGAATATCATACCAAACCCCACCACAATAAAACCAAACCTGGGTATAATATGATATAAACTTTTGTGTATAAAAGAACACAGTCTGAGAATATCATTCGAAACCCCACCAGAATAAAACAAAACTGGATATAATATGATATAAACTTTTGTGTATAAAAGAACACAGTCAGAGAATATTATACCAAACCCCAGCAGAATAAAACCAAACCTGGATATACTATGATATAAACTCTTGGGTATAAGAACACAATCAGAGAATATCATACCAAACCCCACCAGAATAAAACCAAACCAGGATATACTATGATATAAACTTTTCTGTATAAGAACACAGTCAGAGAATATCATACCAAACCCCACCAGAATAAAACCAAACCAAGATATACTATAATACAAAAAGTTGTATACTACAATATAAACTGCTGTGTACAAGAAGACAGTCAGTGAATATCAATTGGAATACTTTAACAATCGCAACCGGAAAAAAAACCCAAACCTGTACGTACTATAATATAAACTATTGTGTACAAAACACAGTCAGTGAATATCATAACAAATTCCACCAGAAAAAAAACAAACATGGAAATACAATATAAATTGTTGTATACAAGAACATAGTCAGTGAATGTCATAACATCCTCCTCCCCCCGCCCCCCAACCCTGTGAATATCATAACAAACCCCACTAGAATAAAACCAAACTTGGATATACTGTAATTTAAACAATTGTTCACAAAACCACATTCAGTGAATATCATAGCAACCCCCACCAGAATAAAACCAAACCTGGATATAATATGATATAAACTTTTGTGAATAAGAACACAGTCAGCGAATATCATACCAAACCCCACCAGAATATAACCAAACCTGCACATACTATGATATAAACTTTTGTGTATAAGAACACAGTCAGAGAATATCATATCAACCCCCCCCCCCCGACCCCCCCCCCCCCCAGAATAAAACCAAACCTGGATATACTGTGATATAAACTTTTGTGTATAAGAACACAGTCAGTGAAAATCATACCAAACCCCACCAGAATAAAAGCAAACCTGGATATAATATGATATAAACTTTTGTGAATAAGAACACAGTCAGAGAATATCATACCAAACTCCACCAGAATAAAATCAAACCTGGATATAATTTGATATAAATATTGCTGCGTCAGAACACAGTCAGAGAATATCATACCAAACGCAACCAGAATAAAACCAAAACTGGATATAATATGATATAAACTTTTGTGCATAAAAACACAGTCAGAGAATATCATACCAAACCCCACCAGAATAAAACCAAACCTGGATATAATATGATATAAACTTTTCAGCATAAGAACACAGTCAGAGAATATCATACCAAACCCCTCCAGAATAAAACGAAACCTGGATATACTATGATATAAACTTTTGTGTATAAGAACACATTCAGAGAATATCATACCAACCCCCACCAGAATAAAACCAAACCTGGATATAATATGATATAAACTTTTGTGTTTTAGAACACAGTCAGAGAATATCATACCAAACCCCACCACAATAAAACCAAACCTGGGTATAATAGAATATAAACTTTTGAGCATAAAAACAGTCAGAGAAGATTATACCAAACCCCACCAGAATAAAACCAAACCTGGATATAGTATGATATAAACTTTTGTGTATAAAAGAACACAGTAAGAGAATGTCATACCAAGCCCCACCAGAATAAAACCAAACCTGGATATAATATGATTTAAACTTTTGTGTATAAGAACACAGTCAGAGAATATCATACCAAACCCTACCACAATAAAACCAAACCTAGATATACTATGATATGAACTTTTGTGAATAACAACACAGTCAGAGAATATCATACCAAACTCCACCAGAATAAAACAAACCTGGATATAATATGATATAAACTTTTGTGTTTAAAAGAACACGGTCAGAGAATATTATAACAAACCCCAGCTTAATAAAACCAAACATGGATATACTATGATATAAACTGTTGCGTATAAGAACACAGTCAGAGAATATCATACCAAACCCCACCAGAATAAAACCAAACCAGGATATACTATGATGTAAACTTTTGTGTATAAGAACACAGTCAGAGAATATCATACCAAACAACACCAGAATGAAACTAAACCCGGATATACTATAATACAAAAAGTTGTGTACTACAATATGAACTGCTGTGTACAAGAAGGCAGTCAGTGAATATCAATTGGAAGACTTTAAGAATCCCCACCGGAATAAAACCAAACCTGTACGTACTATAATATAAACTATTGTGTACAAAACACAGTCAGTGAATACCATAACAAATTCCACCAGAAAAAAAACAAACATGGAAATACAATATAAATTGTTGTATACAAGAACATAGTCAGTGAATGTCATAACATCCTCCTCCCCCCCGACCCCCCCCCCCACCCCCAACCCTGTGAATATCATAACAAACCCCACTAGAATAAAACCAAACTTGTATATACTGTAATTTAAACAATTGTTCACGAAACCACATTCAGTGAATATCATAGCAACCCCCACTAGAATAAATCCAAACCTGGATATAATATGATATAAACTTTTGTCAATAAGAACACAGTCAGCGAATATCATACCAAACCCCACCAGAATAAAACCAAACCTGCATATACTATGATATAAACTTTTGTGTATAAGAACACAGTCAGAGAATATCATATCAACCCCCCCCCCCCTCCGCCCCCCCCCCCAGAATAAAACCAAACCTGGATATACTGTGATATAAACTTTTGTGTATAAGAACACAGTCAGTGAAAATCATACCAAACTCCACCAGAATAAAAACAAACCCGGATATAATATGATATAAACTTTTGTGAATAAGAACACAGTCAGAGAATATCATACCAAACTCCACCAGAATAAAACCAAACCTGGATATAATTTGATATAAATATTGCTGCGTCAGAACACAGTCAGAGAATATCATACCAAACCCAACCAGAATAAAACCAAAACTGGATATAATATGATATAAACTTTTGTGCATAAAAACACAGTCAGAGAATATCATACCAAACCCCTCCAGAATAAAACGAAACCTGGATATACTATGATATAAACTTTTGTGTATAAGAACACATTCAGAGAATATCATACCAACCCCCACCAGAATAAAACCAAACCTGGATATAATATGATATAAACTTTTGTGTTTTAGAACACAGTCAGAGAATATCATACCAAACCCCACCAGAATAAAACCAAACCTGGATATAATTTGATATAAACATTTGCTGCGGAAGAACACACTCAGAGAATATCATACCAAACCCCGATCAGAATAAAATGAAACCTGGATATAATATGATATAAACTTTTGTGCATAAGAACACAGTCACAGAATATCATTCCAAACCCCACCAGAATAAAACCAAACCTGGATATACTATGATGTACACTTTTGTGTATAGGAACAGAGTCAGAGAATATCATACCAAACCCCATCAGAATAAAACCAAACCTGTATATAATATAATATAAAATTTTGTGTATAAGAACACAGTCAAAGAATATCATACCAAACCCCTCCAGAATAAAACCAAACCTGGATATAATATGATATAAACGTTTGTGTAAAAGAACACAGTCAGAGAATATCATATCAACCCCCACCAGAATAAAACCGAACCTGGATATAATATGATATAAACTTTTGTGCATAAGAACACAGTCAGAAAATATCATTCCAAACCCCACCAGAATAAAACCAAACCTGTATATAATATGATATAAACTTTTGTGCATAAGAACACAGTCAGAGAATATCATACCAAATCCCACCAGAATAAAACCAAACCAGGATTTAATATGATATAAACTTTTGTGTATAAGAACACAGTCAGAGAATATCATACCAAACCCCACCAGAATAAAAACAAACGTGGATATAATATGATATAAACTTTTGTGCATAGGAACACAGTCAGAGAATATCATACCAAACCCCATCAAAATAAAACCAAACCTGGATATAATATGACAGAAAATATCATTCCAAACCACACCAGAATAAAAGCAAACCTGGATATAATATGATATAAACTTTTGTGCATAAGAACACAGTCAGGGAATATCATACCAAACCCCACCAGAATAAAACCAAACCTGGATATAATATGATATATACTTGTGTGCATAAAAACACAGTCAGAGAATATCATACCAAACCCCACCAGAATAAAACCAAACCTGGATATACTATTTTCTAAACTTTTGTGCATAAAAACACAGTCAGAGAATATCATACCCCCAAACCCCACCAGAATAAAACCAAACCTGGATAAACTATGATATAAACTTTTGTGTATAAGAACACAGTCAGAGAATATCATACCAAACCCCACCAGAATAAAACCATACCTGGATATAATATGATATAAACATTTGTGTATAAGAACGCAGTCAGAGAATATCATACCAAACCCCACCAGAATAAAAACAAACCTGGATATAATATGATATAAACTTTTGTGCATAAGAACACAGTCAGAGAATATCATACCAAACCCCACCAGAATAAAACCAAACCTGGATATAATATGATATAAACTTGTGTGCATAAAAACACAGTCTGAGAATATCATACCAAACCCCACCAGAATAAAACCGAACCTGGATATACTATTTTATAAACTTTTGTGCATAAAAAACAGTCAAAGAATATCATACCCCCAAACCCCACAAGAATAAAACCAAACCTGGATAAACTATGATATAAACTTTTGCGTATAAGAACACAGTCAGAGAATATCATACCAAACCCCAGCAGAATAAAACCAAACCTGGATATAATATGATATAAACTTTTGTGTATAAGAACACAGTCAGAGAATATCATACCAAACCCCACCACAATAAAACCAAACCTGGATATACTATGATATAAACTATTGTGTATAAGAACACAGTCAGAGAATATCATACCAAACCCCACCAGAATAAAACCAAACCTGGATATAATTTGATATAAACATTTGCTGCGTCAGAACACACTCAGAGAATATCATACCAAACCCCCACCAGAATAAAATCAAACCTGGATATAATATGATATAAACTTTTGTGCATAAGAACACAGTCAGAGAATATCATTCCAAACCCCACCAGAAAAGAACCAAACCTGGATATACTATGATATACACTTTTGTGTATAAGAACAGAGTCAGAGAATATCATGCCAAACCCCACCAGAATAAAAACCAAACCTGGATATACTATGATATAAACTGTTGTGTATAAGAACACAGTCCGAGAATATGATACCAAACCCCAACCACAATAAAACCAAACCTGGATATAATATGATATAAACTTTTGTGTCTTAGAACACAGTCAGAGAATATCATACCCAACCCCACCGGAATAAAACCAAACCTGTATATAATATAATATGAAATTTTGTGTATAAGAACACAGTCAGAGAATATCATACCAAACCCGTCCAGAATAAAACCAAACCTGGATATAATATGATATAAACTTTTGTGTATAAGAACAGGGTCCGTGAATATCATACCAAACCCCACCACAATGAAACCAAACCTGGATATACTATGATATAAACTTTTGTGTATAAGAACACAGTGAAAGAATATCACACCAAACCCCACAAGATAAAAACCAAACCTGGATATAATATGATATAAACGTTTGTGCATAAGAACACAGTCAGAGAATATCACACCAAACCCCACAAGATAAAAACCAAACCAGGATATAATACGATATAAACTTTTGTGCCTAAGAACACAGTCAGAGAATATCATACCAAACCCCACCAGAATAAAACCAATCCTGGATGTAATATGATATAAACTGTTGTGTATAAGAACACAGTCAGAGAATATCATACCAAACTCCCACCAGAATAAAACCAAATCTGGATATAATATGATATAAACTTTTGTGTTTTAGAACACAGTCAGAGAATATCATACCAAACACCACTGGAATAAAACCAAACCTCTATATAATGTAATATAACATTTTGTGTATAAGAACACAGTCAGAGAATATCACACCAAACCCCTCCAGAATAAAGCCAAACCTGGATATAATATGATAAAAACTTTTGTGCATACGAACACAGTCAGAGAATATCATACCAAGCCCCACCAGAATAAAATCAAACCTGGATATAGTATGATATAAACTTTTGTGTATAAGAACACAGTCCGTGAATATCATACCAAACCCCACCACAATAAAACCAAACCTGGATATAATATGATATACACATTTGTGTATAAGAACACAGTCAAAGAATATCACACCAAACCCCACAAGATGAAAACCAAACCTGGATATAATATGATATAAACGTTTGTGCATAAGAACACAGTCAGAGAATATCACACCAAACCCCACAAGATAAAAACCAAACCTGGATATAAGACGATATAAACTTTTGTGCATAAGAACACAGTCAGAGAATACCGTACCAAACCCCACCAGAATAAAACCAAACCTGGATATAATATGATATAAACTTTTGTGTTTTAGAACGCAGTCAGAGAATATCATACCAAACCCCACCACAATAAAACCAAACCTGGGTATAATATGATATAAACTTTTGTGTATAAAAGAACACAGTCTGAGAATATCATTCGAAACCCCACCAGAATAAAACAAACCTGGATATAATATGATATAAACTTTTGTGTATAAAAGAACACAGTCAGAGAATATTATACCAAACCCCAGCAGAATAAAACCAAACCTGGATATACTATGATATAAACTCTTGGGTATAAGAACACAATCATAGAATATCATACCAAACCCCACCAGAATAAAACCAAACCAGGATATACTATGATATAAACTTTTCTGTATAAGAACACAGTCAGAGAATATCATACCAACCCCCACCAGAATAAAACCAAACCAAGATATACTATAATACAAAAAGTTGTGTACTACAATATAAACTGCTGTGTACAAGAAGACAGTCAGTGAATATCAATTGGAAGGCTATAACAATCGCAACCGGAAAAAAAACCCAAACCTGTACGTACTATAATATAAACTATTGTGTACAAAACACAGTCAGTGAATATCATAACAAATTCCACCAGAAAAAAAACAAACATGGAAATACAATATAAATTGCTGTATACAAGAACATAGTCAGTGAATGTCATAACATCCTCCTCCCCCCCCCACCCCCCCCCCCAACCCTGTGAATATCATAACAAACCCCACTAGAATAAAACCAAACTTGGATATACTGTAATTTAAACAATTGTTCACAAAACCACATTCAGTGAATATCATAGCAACCCCCACTAGAATAAAACCAAACCTGGATATAATATGATATAAACTTTTGTGAATAAGAACACAGTCAGCGAATATCATACCAAACCCCACCAGAATAAAACCAAACCTGCATATACCATGATATAAACTTTTGTGAACAAGAACACAGTCAGAGAATATCATACCAAACTCCACCAGAATAAAACCAAACCTGGATATAATTTGATATAAATATTGCTGCGTCAGAACACAGTCAGAGAATATCATACCAAACCCAACCAGAATAAAACCAAAACTGGATATAATATGATATAAACTTTTGTGCATAAAAACACAGTCAGAGAATATCATACCAAACCCCACCAGAATAAAACCAAACCTGGATATAATATGATATAAACTTTTCGGCATAAGAACACAGTCAGAGAATATCATACCAAACCCCACCAGAATAAAACGAAACCTGGATATACTATGATATAAACTTTTGTGTATAAGAACACATTCAGAGAATATCATACCAACCCCCACCAGAATAAAACCAAACCTGGATATAATATGATATAAACTTTTGTGTTTTAGAACACAGTCAGAGAATATCATACCAAACCCCACCACAATAAAACCAAACCTGGGTATAATAGAATATAAACTTTTGTGCATAAAAACAGTCAGAGAAGATTATTCCAAACCCCACCAGAATAAAACCAAACCTGGATATAGTATGATATAAACTTTTGTGTATAAAAGAACACAGTCAGAGAATGTCATACCAAGCCCCGCCAGAATAAAACCAAACCTGGATATAATATGATTTAAACTTTTGTGTATAAGAACACAGTCAGAGAATATCATACCAAACCCTACCACAATAAAACCAAACCTAGATATACTATGATATGAACTTTTGTGAATAACAACACAGTCAGAGAATATCATACCAAACTCCACCAGAATAAAACAAACCTGGATATAATATGATATATACTTTTGTGTTTAAAAGAACACAGTCAGAGAATATTATAACAAACCCCAGCTTAATAAAACCAAACATGGATATACTATGATATAAACTGTTGCGTATAAGAACCTAGTCAGAGAATATCATACCAAACCCCACCAGAATAAAACCAAACCAGGATATACTATGATGTAAACTTTTGTGTATAAGAACACAGTCAGAGAATATCATACCAAACAACACCAGAATGAAACTAAACCCGGATATACTATAATACAAAAGGTTGTGTACTACAATATGAACTGCTGTGTACAAGAAGGCAGTCAGTGAATATCAATTGGAAGACTTTAAGAATCCCCACCGGAATAAAACCAAACCTGTACGTACTATAATATAAACTATTGTGTACAAAACACAGTCAGTGAATACCATAACAAATTCCACCAGAAAAAAACAAACATGGAAATACAATATAAATTGTTGTATACAAGAACATAGTCAGTGAATGTCATAACATCCTCCCCCCCCCCCCCCCCCCCCACACCAACCCTGTGAATATCATAACAAACCCCACTAGAATAAAACCAAGCTTGGATATACTGTAATTTAAACAATTGTTCACGAAACCACATTCAGTGAATATCATAGCAACCCCCACTAGAATAAATCCAAACCTATATATAATATGATATAAACTTTTGTCAATAAGAACACAGTCAGCGAATATCATACCAAACCCCACCAGAATAAAACCAAACCTGCATATACTATGATATAAACTTTTGTGTATAAGAACACAGTCAGAGAATATCATATCAACCCCCCCCCCCCCCCCAGAGTAAAACCAAACCTGGATATACTATGATATAAACTTTTGTGTATAAGAATACAGTCAGGGAATATCATTCCAAACCCCACCAGAATAAAACCAAACGTGGATATAAAATGATTTAACCTTTTGTGAATAAGAACACAGTCACCGAATATCATACCAAACCCCACCACAATAAAACCAAACCTGGATATACTATGATATAAACTTTTGTGTATAAGAACACAGTCAGAGAATATCATACCAAACCCCACCAGAATAAAACCAAACCTGGATATAATTTGATATAAACATTTGCTGCGTAAGAACACACTCAGAGAATATCATACCAAACCCCGATCAGAATAAAATGAAACCTGGATATAATATGATATAAACTTTTGTGCATAAGAAGACAGTCACAGAATATCATTCCAAACCACACCAGAATAAAACCAAACCTGGATATACAATGATGTACACTTTTGTGTATAGGAACAGAGTCAGAGAATATCATACCAAACCCCATCAGAATAAAACCAAACCTGTATATAATATAATATAAAATTTTGTGTATAAGAGCACAGTCAAAGAATATCATACCAAACCCCTCCAGAATAAAACCAAACCTGGATATAATATGATATAAACGTTTGTGTAAAAGAACACAGTCAGAGAATATCATATCAACCCCCACCAGAATAAAACCAAACCTGGATATAATATGATATAAACTTTTGTGCATAAGAACACAGTCAGAAAATATCATTCCAAACCCCACCAGAATAAAACCAAACCTGTATATAATATGATATAAACTTTTGTGCATAAGAACACAGTCAGAGAATATCATACCAAATCCCACCAGAATAAAACCAAACCAGGATATAATATGATATAAACTTTTGTGTATAAGAACGCAGTCAGAGAATATCATACCAAACCCCACCAGAATAAAAACAAACGTGGATATAATATGATATAAACTTTTGTGCATAAGAACACAGTCAGAGAATATCATACCAAACCCCATCAAAATAAAACCAAACCTGGATATAATATGACAGAAAATATCATTCCAAACCACACCAGAATAAAAGCAAACCTGGATATAATATGATATAAACTTTTGAGCATAAGAACACAGTCAGAGAATATCGTACCAAGCCCCATCAGAATAAAACCAAACGTGGATATAATATGATATAAACTTTTGTGCATAAAAACACAGTCAGAGAATATCATACCAAACCCCACCCGAATAAAACCAAACCTGGATATAATATGATATATACTTGTGTGCATAAAAACACAGTCAGAGAATATCATACCAAACCTCACCAGAATAAAACCAAACCTGGATATACTATTTTATAAACTTTTGTGCATAAAAACACAGTCAGAGAATATCATACCCCCAAACCCCACCAGAATAAAACCAAACCTGGATAAACTATGATATAAACTTTTGTGTATAAGAACACAGTCAGAGAAAATCATAGCAAACCCCACCAGAATAAAACCACACCTGGATATAATATGATATAAACATTTGTGTATAAGAACGCAGTCAGAGAATATCATACCAAACCACACCAGAATAAAAGCAAACCTGGATATAATATGATAGAAACTTTTGTGCATAAGAACACAGTCAGAGAATATCATACCAAACCCCACCAGAATAAAACCAAACCTGGATATAATATGATATAAACTTGTGTGCATAAAAACACAGTCTGAGAATATCATACCAAACCCCACCAGAATAAAACCGAACCTGGATATACTATTTTATAAACTTTTGTGCATAAAAAACAGTCAAAGAATATCATACCCCCAAACCCCACAAGAATAAAACCAAACCTGGATAAACTATGATATAAACTTTTGCGTATAAGAACACAGTCAGAGAATATCATACCAAACCCCAGCAGAATAAAACCAAACCTGGATATAATATGATATAAACTTTTGTGTATAAGAACACAGTCAGAGAATATCATACCAAACCCCACCACAATAAAACCAAACCTGGATATACTATGATATAAACTATTGTGTATAAGAACACTGTCAGAGAATATCATACCAAACCCCACCAGAATAAAACCAAACCTGGATATAATTTGATATAAACATTTGCTGCGTAAGAACACACTCAGAGAATATCATACCAAACCCCCACCAGAATAAAATCAAACCTGGATATAATATGATATAAACTTTTGTGCATAAGAACACAGTCAGAGAATATCATTCCAAACCCCACCAGAAAAGAACCAAACCTGGATATACTATGATATACACTTTTGTGTATAAGAACAGAGTCAGAGAATATCATGCCAAACCCCACCAGAATAAAAACCAAACCTGGATATACTATGATATAAACTATTGTGTATAAGAAAACAGTCCGAGAATATGATACCAAACCCCAACCACAATAAAACCAAACCTGGATATAATATGATATAAACTTTTGTGTCTTAGAACACAGTCAGAGAATATCATACCAAACCCCACCGGAATAAAACCAAACCTGTATATAATATAATATGAAATTTTGTGTATAAGAACACAGTCAGAGAATATCATACCAAACCCCTCCAGAATAAAACCAAACCTGGATATAATATGATATAAACTTTTGTGTATAAGAACACAGTCCGTGAATATCATACCAAACCCCACCACAATGAAACCAAACCTGGATATACTATGATATAAACTTTTGTGTATAAGAACACAGTGAAAGAATATCACACCAAACCCCACAAGATAAAAACCAAACCTGGATATAATATGATATAAACGTTTGTGCATAAGAACACAGTCAAGGAATATCACACCCCACCCCACAAGATAAAAACCAAACCAGGATATAATACGATATAAACTTTTGTGCCTAAGAACACAGTCAGAGAATATCATACCAAACCCCACCAGAATAAAACCAATCCTGGATGTAATATGATATAAACTGTTGTGTATAAGAACACAGTCAGAGAATATCATACCAAACTCCCACCAGAATAAAACCAAATCTGGATATAATATGATATAAACTTTTGTGTTTTAGAACACAGTCAGAGAATATCATACCAAACACCACTGGAATAAAACCAAACCTGTATATAATGTAATATAAAATTTTGTGTATAAGAACACAGTCAGAGAATATCACACCAAACCCCTCCAGAATAAAGCCAAACCTGGATATAATATGATAAAAACTTTTGTGCATACGAACACAGTCAAAGAATATCATACCAAGCCCCACCAGAATAAAATCAAACCTGGATATAGTATGATATAAACTTTTGTGTATAAGAACACAGTCCGTGAATATCATACCAAACCCCACCACAATAAAACCAAACCTGGATATAATATGATATACACATTTGTGTATAAGAACACAGTCAAAGAATATCACACCAAACCCCACAAGATGAAAACCAAACCTGGATATAATATGATATAAACGTTTGTGCATAAGAACACAGTCAGAGAATATCACACCAAACCCCACAAGATAAAAACCAAACCTGGATATAAGACGATATAAACTTTTGTGCATAAGAACACAGTCAGAGAATACCGTACCAAACCCCACCAGAATAAAACCAAACCTGGATATAGTATGATATAAACTTTTGTGTTTTAGAACGCAGTCAGAGAATATCATACCAAACCCCACCACAATAAAACCAAACCTGGGTATAATATGATATAAACTTTTGTGTATAAAAGAACACAGTCTGAGAATATCATTCGAAACCCCACCAGAATAAAACAAACCTGCATATAATATGATATAAACTTTTGTGTATAAAAGAACACAGTCAGAGAATATTATACCAAACCCCAGCAGAATAAAACCAAACCTGGATATACTATGATATAAACTCTTGGGTATAAGAACACAATCATAGAATATCATACCAAACCCCACCAGAATAAAACCAAACCAGGATATACTATGATATAAACTTTTCTGTATAAGAACACAGTCAGAGAATATCATACCAACCCCCACCAGAATAAAACCAAACCAAGATATACTATAATACAAAAAGTTGTGTACTACAATATAAACTGCTGTGTACAAGAAGACAGTCAGTGAATATCAATTGGAAGACTTTAACAATCGCAACCGGAAAAAAAACCCAAAGCTGTACGTACTATAATATAAACTATTGCGTACAAAACACAGTCAGTGAATATCATAACAAATTCCACCAGAAAAAAAACAAACATGGAAATACAATATAAATTGCTGTATACAAGAACATAGTCAGTGAATGTCATAACATCCTCCTCCCCCCCCCCCACCCCCCCCTCCCCAACCCTGTGAATATCATAACAAACCCCACTAGAATAAAACCAAACTTGGATATACTGTAATTTAAACAATTGTTCACAAAACCACATTCAGTGAATATCATAGCAACCCCCACTAGAATAAAACCAAACCTGGATATAATATGATATAAACTTTTGTGAATAAGAACAGAGTCAGCGAATATCATACCAAACCCCACCAGAATAAAACCAAACCTGCATATACTATGATATAAACTTTTGTGTATAAGAACACAGTCAGAGAATATCATATCACCCCCCCCCCCCGGCCCCCCCCCCCCCCAGAATAAAACCAAACCTGGATATACTATGATATAAACTTTTGTGTATAAGAACACAGTCAGTGAAAATCATACCAAATCCCACCAGAATAAAAGCAAACCTGGATATAATATGATATAAACTTTTGTGAACAAGAACACAGTCAGAGAATATCATACCAAACTCCACCAGAATAAAACCAAACCTGGATATAATTTGATATAAATATTGCTGCGTCAGAACACAGTCAGAGAATATCATACCAAACCCAACCAGAATAAAACCAAAACTGGATATAATATGATATAAACTTTTGTGCATAAAAACACAGTCAGAGAATATCATACCAAACCCCACCAGAATAAAACCAAACCTGGATATAATATGATATAAACTTTTCGGCATAAGAACACAGTCAGAGAATATCATACCAAACCCCACCAGAATAAAACGAAACCTGGATATACTATGATATAAACTTTTGTGTATAAGAACACATTCAGAGAATATCATACCAACCCCCACCAGAATAAAACCAAACCTGGATATAATATGATATAAACTTTTGTGTTTTAGAACACAGTCAGAGAATATCATACCAAGCCCCACCACAGTAAAACCAAACCTGGGTATAATAGAATATAAACTTTTGTGCATAAAATCAGTCAGAGAAGATTATTCCAAACCCCACCAGAATAAAACCAAACCTGGATATAGTATGATATAAACTTTTGTGTATAAAAGAACACAGTCAGAGAATGTCATACCATGCCCCGCCAGAATAAAACCAAACCTGGATATAATATGATTTAAACTTTTGTGTATAAGGACACAGTCAGAGAATATCATACCAAACCCTACCACAATAAAACCAAACCTAGATATACTATGATATGAACTTTTGTGAATAACAACACAGTCAGAGAATATCATACCAAACTCCACCAGAATAAAACAAACCTGGATATAATATGATATAAACTTTTGTGTTTAAAAGAACACAGTCAGAGAATATTATAACAAACCCCAGCTTAATAAAACCAAACATGGATATACTATGATATAAACTGTTGCGTATAAGAACCTAGTCAGAGAATATCATACCAAACCCCACCAGAATAAAACCACACCAGGATATACTATGATGTAAACTTTTGTGTATAAGAACACAGTCAGAGAATATCATACCAAACAACACCAGAATGAAACTAAACCCGGATATACTATAATACAAAAAGTTGTGTACTACAATATGAACTGCTGTGTACAAGAAGGCAGTCAGTGAATATCAATTGGAAGACTTTAAGAATCCCCACCGGAATAAAACCAAACCTGTACGTACTATAATATAAACTATTGTGTACAAAACACAGTCAGTGAATACCATAACAAATTCCACCAGAAAAAAAACAAACATGGAAATACAATATAAATTGTTGTATACAAGAACATAGTCAGTGAATGTCATAACATCCTCCTCCCCCCCCCCCCCCCACCCCCAACCCTGTGAATATCATAACAAACCCCACTAGAATAAAACCAAGCTTGGATATACTGTAATTTAAACAATTGTTCACGAATCCACATTCAGTGAATATCATAGCAACCCCCACTAGAATAAATCCAAACCTGGATATAATATGATATAAACTTTTGTCAATAAGAACACAGTCAGCGAATATCATACCTAACCCCACCAGAATAAAACCAAACCTGCATATACTATGATATAAACTTTTGTGTATAAGAACACAGTCAGAGAATATCATATCAACCCCCCCCCCCCCCCCAGAGTAAAACCAAACCTGGATATACTATGATATAAACTTTTGTGTATAAGAATACAGTCAGGGAATATCATTCCAAACCCCACCAGAATAAAACCAAACGTGGATATAATATGATATAAACTTTTGTGAATAAGAACACAGTCACCGAATATCATACCAAACCCCACCACAATAAAACCAAACCTGGATATACTATGATATAAACTTTTGTGTATAAGAACACAGTCAGAGAATATCATACCAAACCCCACCAGAATAAAACCAAACCTGGAAATAATTTGATATAAACATTTGCTGCGTAAGAACACACTCAGAGAATATCATACCAAACCCCGATCAGAATAAAATGAAACCTGGATATAATATGATATAAACTTTTGTGCATAAGAACACAGTCACAGAATATCATTCCAAACCCCACCAGAATAAAACCAAACCTGGATATACTATGATGTACACTTTTGTGTATAGGAACAGAGTCAGAGAATATCATACCAAACCCCATCAGAATAAAACCAAACCTGTATATAATATAATATAAAATTTTGTGTATAAGAGCACAGTAAAAGAATATCATACCAAACCCCTCCAGAATAAAACCAAACCTGGATATAATATGATATAAACGTTTGTGTAAAAGAACACAGTCAGAGAATATCATATCAACCCCCACCAGAATAAAACCAAACCTGGATATAATATGATATAAACTTTTGTGCATAAGAACACAGTCAGAAAATATCATTCCAAACCCCACCAGAATAAAACCAAACCTATATATAATATGATATAAACTTTTGTGCATAAGAACAAAGTCAGAGAATATCATACCAAATCCCACCAGAATAAAACCAAACCAGGATATAATATGATATAAACTTTTGTGTATAAGAACACAGTCAGAGAATATCATACCGAACCCCACCAGAATAAAAACAAACGTGGATATAATATGATATAAACTTTTGTGCATAAGAACACAGTCAGAGAATATCATACCAAACCCCATCAAAATAAAACCAAACCTGGATATAATATGACAGAAAATATCATTCCAAACCACACCAGAATAAAAGCAAACCTGGATATAATATGATATAAACTTTTGAGCATAAGAACACAGTCAGAGAATATCGTACCAAACCCCATCAGAATAAAACCAAACGTGGATATAATATGATATAAACTTTTGTGCATAAAAACACAGTCAGAGAATATCGTACCAAACCCCACCCGAATAAAACCAAACCTGGATATAATATGATATATACTTGTGTGCATAAAAACACAGTCAGAGAATATCATACCAAACCTCACCAGAATAAAACCAAACCTGGATAGACTATTTTATAAACTTTTGTGCATAAAAACACAGTCAGAGAATATCATACCCCCAAACCCCACCAGAATAAAACCAAACCTGGATAAACTATGATATAAACTTTTGTGTATAAGAACACAGTCAGAGAATATCATACCAAACCCCACCAGAATAAAACCAAACCTGGATATAATATGATATAAACATTTGTGTATAAGAACGCAGTCAGAGAATATCATACCAAACCACACCAGAATAAAAACAAACCTGGATATAATATGATAGAAACTTTTGTGCATAAGAACACAGCAGAGAATATCATACCAAACCCCACCAGAATAAAACCAAACCTGGATATAATATGATATCAACTTGTGTGCATAAAAACACAGTCTGAGAATATCATACCAAACCCCACCAGAATAAAACCGAACCTGGATATACTATTTTATAAACTTTTGTGCATAAAAAATAGTCAAAGAATATCATACCCCCAAACCCCACAAGAATAAAACCAAACCTGGATAAACTATGATATAAACTTTTGCATATAAGAACACAGTCAGAGAATATCATACCAAACCCCAGCAGAATAAAACCAAACCTGGTTATAATATGATATAAACTTTTGTGTATAAGAACACAGTCAGAGAATATCATACCAAACCCCACCACAATAAAACCAAACCTGGATATACTATGATATAAACTATTGTGTATAAGAACACAGTCAGAGAATATCTTACCAAACCCCACCAGAATAAAACCAAACCTGGATATAATTTGATATAAACATTTGCTGCGTAAGAACACACTCAGAGAATATCATACCAAACCCCCACCAGAATAAAATCAAACCTGGATATAATATGATATAAACTTTTGTGCATAAGAACACAGTCTGAGAATATCATTCCAAACCCCACCAGAAAAGAACCAAACCTGGATATACTATGATATACACTTTTGTGTATAAGAACAGAGTCAGAGAATATCATGCCAAACCCCACCAGAATAAAAACCAAACCTGGATATACTATGATATAAACTATTGTGTATAAGAACACAGTCCGAGAATATGATACCAAACCCCAACCACAATAAAACCAAACCTGGATATAATATGATATAAACTTTTGTGTCTTAGAACACAGTCAGAGAATATCATACCAAACCCCACCGGAATAAAACCAAACCTGTATATAATATAATATGAAATTTTGTGTATAAGAACACAGTCAGAGAATATCATACCAAACCCCTCCAGAATAAAACCAAACCTGGATATAATATGATATAAACTTTTGTGTATAAGAACACAGTCCGTGAATATCATACCAAACCCCACCACAATGAAACCAAACCTGGATATACTATGATATAAACTTTTGTGTATAAGAACACAGTGAAAGAATATCACACCAAACCCCACAAGATAAAAACCAAACCTGGATATAATATGATATAAACGTTTGTGCATAAGAACACAGTCAGAGAATATCACACCCCACCCCACAAGATAAAAACCAAACCAGGATATAATACGATATAAACTTTTGTGCCTAAGAACACAGTCAGAGAATATCATACCAAACCCCACCAGAATAAAACCAATCGTGGATGTAATATGATATAAACTGTTGTGTATAAGAACACAGTCAGAGAATATCATACCAAACTCCCACCAGAATAAAACCAAATCTGGATATAATATGATATAAACTTTTGTGTTTTAGAACACAGTCAGAGAATATCATACCAAACACCACTGGAATAAAACCAAACCTGTATATAATGTAATATAAAATTTTGTGTATAAGAACACAGTCAGAGAATATCACACCAAACCCCTCCAGAATAAAGCCAAACCTGGATATAATATGATAAAAACTTTTGTGCATACGAACACAGTCAGAGAATATCATACCAAGCCCCACCAGAATAAAATCAAACCTGGATATAGTATGATATATACTTTTGTGTATAAGAACACAGTCCGTGAATATCATACCAAACCCCACCACAATAAAACCAAACCTGGATATAATATGATATACACATTTGTGTATAAGAAGACAGTCAAAGAATATCACACCAAACCCCACAAGATGAAAACCAAACCTGGATATAATATGATATAAACGTTTGTGCATAAGAACACAGTCAGAGAATATCACACCAAACCCCACAAGATAAAAACCAAACCTGGATATAAGACGATATAAACTTTTGTGCATAAGAACACAGTCAGAGAATACCGTACCAAACCCCACCAGAATAAAACCAAACCTGGATATAGTATGATATAAACTTTTGTGTTTTAGAACGCAGTCAGAGAATATCATACCAAACCCCACCACAATAAAACCAAACCTGGGTATAATATGATATAAACTTTTGTGTATAAAAGAACACAGTCTGAGAATATCATTCGAAACCCCACCAGAATAAAACAAACCTGAATATAATATGATATAAACTTTTGTGTATAAAAGAACACAGTCAGAGAATATTATACCAAACCCCAGCAGAATAAAACCAAACCTGGATATACTATGATATAAACTCTTGGGTATAAGAACACAATCAGAGAATATCATACCAAACCCCACCAGAATAAAACCAAACCAGGATATACTATGATATAAACTTTTCTGTATAAGAACACAGTCAGAGAATATCATACCAAACCCCACCAGAATAAAACCAAACCAAGATATACTATAATACAAAAAGTTGTGTACTACAATATAAACTGCTGTGTGCAAGAAGACAGACAGTGAATATCAATTGGAAGACTTTAACAATCGCAACCGGAAAAAAAACCCAAACCTGTACGTACTATAATATAAACTATTGTGTACAAAACACAGTCAGTGAATATCATAACAAATTCCACCAGAAAAAAAACAAACATGGAAATACAATATAAATTGTTGTATACAAGAACATAGTCAGTGAATGTCATAACATCCTCCTCCCCCCCACCCCCCCCCCCCAACCCTGTGAATATCATAACAAACCCCACTAGAATAAAACCAAACTTGGATATACTGTAATTTAAACAATTGTTCACAAAACCACATTCAGTGAATATCATAGCAACCCCCACTAGAATAAAACCAAACCTGGATATAATATGATATAAACTTTTGTGAATGAGAACACAGTCAGCGAATATCATACCAAACCCCACCAGAATAAAACCAAACCTGCATATACTATGATATAAACTTTTGTGTATAAGCACACAGTCAGAGAATATCATATCAACCCCCCCCCGCCCCCCCCCCCCCCCCCAGAATAAAACCAAACCTGGATATACTATGATATAAACTTTTGTGTATAAGAACACAGTCAGTGAAAATCATACCAAACCCCACCAGAATAAAAGCAAACCTGGATATAATATGATATAAACTTTTGTGAATAAGAACACAGTCAGAGAATATCATACCAAACTCCACCAGAATAAAACCAAACCTGGATATAATTTGATATAAATATTGCTGCGTCAGAACACAGTCAGAGAATATCATACCAAACCCAACCAGAATAAAAGCAAAACTGGATATAATATGATATAAACTTTTGTGCATAAAAACACAGTCAGAGAATATCATACCAAACCCCACGAGAATAAAACCAAACCTGGATATAATATGATATAAACTTTTTGGCATAAGAACACAGTCAGAGAATATCATACCAAACCCCACCAGAATAAAACGAAACCTGGATATACTATGATATAAACTTTTGTGTATAAGAACACATTCAGAGAATATCATACCAA
Organism: Pictodentalium vernedei; assembly: GCA_031216915.1. NCBI lineage: Eukaryota > Metazoa > Mollusca > Scaphopoda > Dentaliida > Dentaliidae > Pictodentalium > Pictodentalium vernedei. The sequence goes on from CM062293.1 coordinate 397,572,125, forward strand.
CCCCCACCAGAATAAAACCAAACCTGGATATAATATGATATAAACTTTTGTGTTTTAGAACACAGTCAGAGAATATCATACCAAACCCCACCACAATAAAACCAAACCTGGGTATAATAGAATATAAACTTTTGTGCATAAAAACAGTCAGAGAAGATTATTCCAAACCCCACCAGAATAAAACCAAACCTGGATATAGTATGATATAAACTTTTGTGTATAAAAGAACACAGTCAGAGAATGTCATACCAAGCCCCACCAGAATGAAACCAAACCTGGATATAATATGATTTAAACTTTTGTGTATAAGAACACAGTCAGAGAATATCATACCAAACCCTACCACAATAAAAGCAAACCTAGATATACTATGATATGAACTTTTGTGAATAACAACACAGTCAGAGAATATCATACCAAACTCCACCAGAATAAAACAAACCTGGATATAATAAGATATAAACTTTTGTGTTTAAAAGAACACAGTCAGAGAATATTATAGCAAACCCCAGCTTAATAAAACCAAACATGGATATACTATGATATAAATTGTTGCGTATAAGAACACAGTCAGAGAATATCATACCAAACCCCACCAGAATAAAACCAAACCAGGATATACTATGATGTAAACTTTTGTGTATAAGAACACAGTCAGAGAATATCATACCAAACAACACCAGAATGAAACTAAACCCGGATATACTATAATACAAAAAGTTGTGTACTACAATATGAACTGCTGTGTACAAGAAGGCAGTCAGTGAATATCAATTGGAAGACTTTAAGAATCCCCACCGGAATAAAACCAAACCTGTACGTACTATAATATAAACTATTGTGTACAAAACACAGTCAGTGAATACCATAACAAATTCCACCAGAAAAAAAACAAACATGGAAATACAATATAAATTGTTGTATACAAGAACATATTCAGTGAATGTCATAACATCCTCCTCCCCCCCACTCCCCCCCCCCACCCCCAACCCTGTGAATATCATAACAAACCCCACTAGAATAAAACCAAACTTGGATATACTGTAATTTAAACAATTGTTCACGAAACCACATTCAGTGAATATCATAGCAACCCCCACTAGAATAAATCCAAACCTGGATATAATATGATATAAACTTTTGTCAATAAGAACACAGTCAGCGAATATCATACCAAACCCCACCAGAATAAAACCAAACCTGCATATACTATGATATAAACTTTTGTGTATAAGAACACAGTCAGAGAATATCATATCAACCCCCCCCCCCCCCCCCCCAGAGTAAAACCAAACCTGGATATACTATGATATAAACTTTTGTGTATAAGAATACAGTCAGGGAATATCATTCCAAACCCCACCAGAATAAAACCAAACCTGGATATAATATGATATAAACTTTTGTGAATAAGAACACAGTCACCGAATATCATACCAAACCCCACCACAATAAAACCAAACCTGGATATACTATGATATAAACTTTTGTGTATAAGAACACAGTCAGAGAATATCATACCAAACCCCACCAGAATAAAAGCAAACCTGGATATAATTTGATATAAACATTTGCTGCGTAAGAACACACTCAGAGAATATCATACCAAACCCCGATCAGAATAAAATGAAACCTGGATATAATATGATATTAACTTTTGTGCATAAGAACACAGTCACAGAATATCATTCCATACCCCACCAGAAGAAAACCAAACCTGGATATACTATGATGTACACTTTTGTGTATAGGAACAGAGTCAGAGAATATCATACCAAACCCCATCAGAATAAAACCAAACCTGTATATAATATAATATAAAATTTTGTGTATAAGAACACAGTCAAAGAATATCATACCAAACCCCTCCAGAATAAAACCAAACCTGGATATAATATGATATAAACGTTTGTGTAAAAGAACACAGTCAGAGAATATCATATCAACCCCCACCAGAATAAAACCAAACCTGGATATAATATGATATAAACTTTTGTGCATAAGAACACAGTCAGAAAATATCATTCCAAACCCAACCAGAATAAAACCAAACCTGTATATAATATGATATAAACTTTTGTGCATAAGAACACAGTCAGAGAATATCATACAAAATCCCACCAGAATAAAACCAAACCAGGATATAATATGATATAAACTTTTGTGTATAAGAACACAGTCTGAGAATATCATACCAAACCCCACCAGAATAAAAACAAACGTGGATATAATATGATATAAACTTTTGTGCATAAGAACACAGTCAGAGAATATCATACCAAACCCCATCAAAATAAAACCAAACCTGGATATAATATGACAGAAAATATCATTCCAAACCACACCAGAATAAAAGCAAACCTGGATATAATATGATATAAACTTTTGAGCATAAGAACACAGTCAGAGAATATCGTACCAAACCCCATCAGAATAAAACCAAACCTGGATATAATATGATTTAAACTTTTGTGTATAAGAACACAGTCAGAGAATATCATACCAAACCCTACCACAATAAAACCAAACCTAGATATACTATGATATGAACTTTTGTGAATAACAACACAGTCAGAGAATATCATACCAAACTCCACCAGAATAAAACAAACCTGGATATAATATGATATATACTTTTGTGTTTAAAAGAACACAGTCAGAGAATATTATAACAAACCCCAGCTTAATAAAACCAAACATGGATATACTATGATATAAACTGTTGCGTATAAGAACCTAGTCAGAGAATATCATACCAAACCCCACCAGAATAAAACCAAACCAGGATATACTATGATGTAAACTTTTGTGTATAAGAACACAGTCAGAGAATATCATACCAAACAACACCAGAATGAAACTAAACCCGGATATACTATAATACAAAAGGTTGTGTACTACAATATGAACTGCTGTGTACAAGAAGGCAGTCAGTGAATATCAATTGGAAGACTTTAAGAATCCCCACCGGAATAAAACCAAACCTGTACGTACTATAATATAAACTATTGTGTACAAAACACAGTCAGTGAATACCATAACAAATTCCACCAGAAAAAAACAAACATGGAAATACAATATAAATTGTTGTATACAAGAACATAGTCAGTGAATGTCATAACATCCTCCCCCCCCCCCCCCACACCAACCCTGTGAATATCATAACAAACCCCACTAGAATAAAACCAAGCTTGGATATACTGTAATTTAAACAATTGTTCACGAAACCACATTCAGTGAATATCATAGCAACCCCCACTAGAATAAATCCAAACCTATATATAATATGATATAAACTTTTGTCAATAAGAACACAGTCAGCGAATATCATACCAAACCCCACCAGAATAAAACCAAACCTGCATATACTATGATATAAACTTTTGTGTATAAGAACACAGTCAGAGAATATCATATCAACCCCCCCCCCCCCCCCCCCCAGAGTAAAACCAAACCTGGATATACTATGATATAAACTTTTGTGTATAAGAATACAGTCAGGGAATATCATTCCAAACCCCACCAGAATAAAACCAAACGTGGATATAAAATGATTTAACCTTTTGTGAATAAGAACACAGTCACCGAATATCATACCAAACCCAACCGCAATAAAACCAAACCTGGATATACTATGATATAAACTTTTGTGTATAAGAACACAGTCAGAGAATATCATACCAAACCCCACCAGAATAAAACCAAACCTGGATATAATTTGATATAAACATTTGCTGCGTAAGAACACACTCAGAGAATATCATACCAAACCCCGATCAGAATAAAATGAAACCTGGATATAATATGATATAAACTTTTGTGCATAAGAACACAGTCACAGAATATCATTCCAAACCACACCAGAATAAAACCAAACCTGGATATACAATGATGTACACTTTTGTGTATAGGAACAGAGTCAGAGAATATCATACCAAACCCCATCAGAATAAAACCAAACCTGTATATAATATAATATAAAATTTTGTGTATAAGAGCACAGTCAAAGAATATCATACCAAACCCCTCCAGAATAAAACCAAACCTGGATATAATATGATATAAACGTTTGTGTAAAAGAACACAGTCAGAGAATATCATATCAACCCCCACCAGAATAAAACCAAACCTGGATATAATATGATATAAACTTTTGTGCATAAGAACACAGTCAGAAAATATCATTCCAAACCCCACCAGAATAAAACCAAACCTGTATATAATATGATATAAACTTTTGTGCATAAGAACACAGTCAGAGAATATCATACCAAATCCCACCAGAATAAAACCAAACCAGGATATAATATGATATAAACTTTTGTGTATAAGAACGCAGTCAGAGAATATCATACCAAACCCCACCAGAATAAAAACAAACGTGGATATAATATGATATAAACTTTTGTGCATAAGAACACAGTCAGAGAATATCATACCAAACCCCATCAAAATAAAACCAAACCTGGATATAATATGACAGAAAATATCATTCCAAACCACACCAGAATAAAAGTAAACCTGGATATAATATGATATAAACTTTTGAGCATAAGAACACAGTCAGAGAATATCGTACCAAGCCCCATCAGAATAAAACCAAACGTGGATATAATATGATATAAACTTTTGTGCATAAAAACACAGTCAGAGAATATCATACCAAACCCCACCCGAATAAAACCAAACCTGGATATAATATGATATATACTTGTGTGCATAAAAACACAGTCAGAGAATATCATACCAAACCTCACCAGAATAAAACCAAACCTGGATATACTATTTTATAAACTTTTGTGCATAAAAACACAGTCAGAGAATATCATACCCCCAAACCCCACCAGAATAAAACCAAACCTGGATAAACTATGATATAAACTTTTGTGTATAAGAACACAGTCAGAGAAAATCATACCAAACCCCACCAGAATAAAACCACACCTGGATATAATATGATATAAACATTTGTGTATAAGAACGCAGTCAGAGAATATCATACCAAACCACACCAGAATAAAAGCAAACCTGGATATAATATGATAGAAACTTTTGTGCATAAGAACACAGTCAGAGAATATCATACCAAACCCCACCAGAATAAAACCAAACCTGGATATAATATGATATAAACTTGTGTGCATAAAAACACAGTCTGAGAATATCATACCAAACCCCACCAGAATAAAACCGAACCTGGATATACTATTTTATAAACTTTTGTGCATAAAAAACAGTCAAAGAATATCATACCCCCAAACCCCACAAGAATAAAACCAAACCTGGATAAACTATGATATAAACTTTTGCGTATAAGAACACAGTCAGAGAATATCATACCAAACCCCAGCAGAATAAAACCAAACCTGGATATAATATGATATAAACTTTTGTGTATAAGAACACAGTCAGAGAATATCATACCAAACCCCACCACAATAAAACCAAACCTGGATATACTATGATATAAACTATTGTGTATAAGAACACTGTCAGAGAATATCATACCAAACCCCACCAGAATAAAACCAAACCTGGATATAATTTGATATAAACATTTGCTGCGTAAGAACACACTCAGAGAATATCATACCAAACCCCCACCAGAATAAAATCAAACCTGGATATAATATGATATAAACTTTTGTGCATAAGAACACAGTCAGAGAATATCATTCCAAACCCCACCAGAAAAGAACCAAACCTGGATATACTATGATATACACTTTTGTGTATAAGAACAGAGTCAGAGAATATCATGCCAAACCCCACCAGAATAAAAACCAAACCTGGATATACTATGATATAAACTATTGTGTATAAGAAAACAGTCCGAGAATATGATACCAAACCCCAACCACAATAAAACCAAACCTGGATATAATATGATATAAACTTTTGTGTCTTAGAACACAGTCAGAGAATATCATACCAAACCCCACCGGAATAAAACCAAACCTGTATATAATATAATATGAAATTTTGTGTATAAGAACACAGTCAGAGAATATCATACCAAACCCCTCCAGAATAAAACCAAACCTGGATATAATATGATATAAACTTTTGTGTATAAGAACACAGTCCGTGAATATCATACCAAACCCCACCACAATGAAACCAAACCTGGATATACTATGATATAAACTTTTGTGTATAAGAACACAGTGAAAGAATATCACACCAAACCCCACAAGATAAAAACCAAACCTGGATATAATATGATATAAACGTTTGTGCATAAGAACACAGTCAAGGAATATCACACCCCACCCCACAAGATAAAAACCAAACCAGGATATAATACGATATAAACTTTTGTGCCTAAGAACACAGTCAGAGAATATCATACCAAACCCCACCAGAATAAAACCAATCCTGGATGTAATATGATATAAACTGTTGTGTATAAGAACACAGTCAGAGAATATCATACCAAACTCCCACCAGAATAAAACCAAATCTGGATATAATATGATATAAACTTTTGTGTTTTAGAACACAGTCAGAGAATATCATACCAAACACCACTGGAATAAAACCAAACCTGTATATAATGTAATATAAAATTTTGTGTATAAGAACACAGTCAGAGAATATCACACCAAACCCCTCCAGAATAAAGCCAAACCTGGATATAATATGATAAAAACTTTTGTGCATACGAACACAGTCAAAGAATATCATACCAAGCCCCACCAGAATAAAATCAAACCTGGATATAGTATGATATAAACTTTTGTGTATAAGAACACAGTCCGTGAATATCATACCAAACCCCACCACAATAAAACCAAACCTGGATATAATATGATATACACATTTGTGTATAAGAACACAGTCAAAGAATATCACACCAAACCCCACAAGATGAAAACCAAACCTGGATATAATATGATATAAACGTTTGTGCATAAGAACACAGTCAGAGAATATCACACCAAACCCCACAAGATAAAAACCAAACCTGGATATAAGACGATATAAACTTTTGTGCATAAGAACACAGTCAGAGAATACCGTACCAAACCCCACCAGAATAAAACCAAACCTGGATATAGTATGATATAAACTTTTGTGTTTTAGAACGCAGTCAGAGAATATCATACCAAACCCCACCACAATAAAACCAAACCTGGGTATAATATGATATAAACTTTTGTGTATAAAAGAACACAGTCTGAGAATATCATTCGAAACCCCACCAGAATAAAACAAACCTGCATATAATATGATATAAACTTTTGTGTATAAAAGAACACAGTCAGAGAATATTATACCAAACCCCAGCAGAATAAAACCAAACCTGGATATACTATGATATAAACTCTTGGGTATAAGAACACAATCATAGAATATCATACCAAACCCCACCAGAATAAAACCAAACCAGGATATACTATGATATAAACTTTTCTGTATAAGAACACAGTCAGAGAATATCATACCAACCCCCACCAGAATAAAACCAAACCAAGATATACTATAATACAAAAAGTTGTGTACTACAATATAAACTGCTGTGTACAAGAAGACAGTCAGTGAATATCAATTGGAAGACTTTAACAATCGCAACCGGAAAAAAAAGCCAAACCTGTACGTACTATAATATAAACTATTGCGTACAAAACACAGTCAGTGAATATCATAACAAATTCCACCAGAAAAAAAACAAACATGGAAATACAATATAAATTGCTGTATACAAGAACATAGTCAGTGAATGTCATAACATCCTCCTCCCACCCCCACCCCCCCCCCCCTCCCCAACCCTGTGAATATCACAACAAACCCCACTAGAATAAAACCAAACTTGGATATACTGTAATTTAAACAATTGTTCACAAAACCACATTCAGTGAATATCATAGCAACCCCCACTAGAATAAAACCAAACCTGGATATAATATGATATAAACTTTTGTGAATAAGAACAGAGTCAGCGAATATCATACCAAACCCCACCAGAATAAAACCAAACCTGCATATACTATGATATAAACTTTTGTGTATAAGAACACAGTCAGAGAATATCATATCACCCCCCCCCCGCCCCCCCCCCCCCAGAAAAAAACCAAACCTGGATATACTATGATATAAACTTTTGTGTATAAGAACACAGTCAGTGAAAATCATACCAAATCCCACCAGAATAAAAGCAAACCTGGATATAATATGATATAAACTTTTGTGAACAAGAACACAGTCAGAGAATATCATACCAAACTCCACCAGAATAAAACCAAACCTGGATATAATTTGATATAAATATTGCTGCGTCAGAACACAGTCAGAGAATATCATACCAAACCCAACCAGAATAAAACCAAAACTGGATATAATATGATATAAACTTTTGTGCATAAAAACACAGTCAGAGAATATCATACCAAACCCCACCAGAATAAAACCAAACCTGGATATAATATGATATAAACTTTTCGGCATAAGAACACAGTCAGAGAATATCATACCAAACCCCACCAGAATAAAACGAAACCTGGATATACTATGATATAAACTTTTGTGTATAAGAACACATTCAGAGAATATCATACCAACCCCCACCAGAATAAAACCAAACCTGGATATAATATGATATAAACTTTTGTGTTTTAGAACACAGTCAGAGAATATCATACCAAGCCCCACCACAGTAAAACCAAACCTGGGTATAATAGAATATAAACTTTTGTGCATAAAATCAGTCAGAGAAGATTATTCCAAACCCCACCAGAATAAAACCAAACCTGGATATAGTATGATATAAACTTTTGTGTATAAAAGAACACAGTCAGAGAATGTCATACCATGCCCCGCCAGAATAAAACCAAACCTGGATATAATATGATTTAAACTTTTGTGTATAAGAACACAGTCAGAGAATATCATACCAAACCCTACCACAATAAAACCAAACCTAGATATACTATGATATGAACTTTTGTGAATAACAACACAGTCAGAGAATATCATACCAAACTCCACCAGAATAAAACAAACCTGGATATAATATGATATAAACTTTTGTGTTTAAAAGAACACAGTCAGAGAATATTATAACAAACCCCAGCTTAATAAAACCAAACAGGGATATACTATGATATAAACTGTTGCGTATAAGAACCTAGTCAGAGAATATCATACCAAACCCCACCAGAATAAAACCACACCAGGATATACTATGATGTAAACTTTTGTGTATAAGAACACAGTCAGAGAATATCATACCAAACAACACCAGAATGAAACTAAACCCGGATATACTATAATACAAAAAGTTGTGTACTACAATATGAACTGCTGTGTACAAGAAGGCAGTCAGTGAATATCAATTGGAAGACTTTAAGAATCCCCACCGGAATAAAACCAAACCTGTACGTACTATAATATAAACTATTGTGTACAAAACACAGTCAGTGAATACCATAACAAATTCCACCAGAAAAAAAACAAACATGGAAATACAATATAAATTGTTGTATACAAGAACATAGTCAGTGAATGTCATAACATCCTCCTCCCCCCCCCCCCACCCCCAACCCTGTGAATATCATAACAAACCCCACTAGAATAAAACCAAGCTTGGATATACTGTAATTTAAACAATTGTTCACGAATCCACATTCAGTGAATATCATAGCAACCCCCACTAGAATAAATCCAAACCTGGATATAATATGATATAAACTTTTGTCAATAAGAACACAGTCAGCGAATATCATACCTAACCCCACCAGAATAAAACCAAACCTGCATATACTATGATATAAACTTTTGTGTATAAGAACACAGTCAGAGAATATCATATCAACCCCCCCCCCCCCCCCCCAGAGTAAAACCAAACCTGGATATACTATGATATAAACTTTTGTGTATAAGAATACAGTCAGGGAATATCATTCCAAACCCCACCAGAATAAAACCAAACGTGGATATAATATGATATAAACTTTTGTGAATAAGAACACAGTCACCGAATATCATACCAAACCCCACCACAATAAAACCAAACCTGGATATACTATGATATAAACTTTTGTGTATAAGAACACAGTCAGAGAATATCATACCAAACCCCACCAGAATAAAACCAAACCTGGAAATAATTTGATATAAACATTTGCTGCGTAAGAACACACTCAGAGAATATCATACCAAACCCCGATCAGAATAAAATGAAACCTGGATATAATATGATATAAACTTTTGTGCATAAGAACACAGTCACAGAATATCATTTCAAACCCCACCAGAATAAAACCAAACCTGGATATACTATGATGTACACTTTTGTGTATAGGAACAGAGTCAGAGAATATCATACCAAACCCCATCAGAATAAAACCAAACCTGTATATAATATAATATAAAATTTTGTGTATAAGAGCACAGTAAAAGAATATCATACCAAACCCCTCCAGAATAAAACCAAACCTGGATATAATATGATATAAACGTTTGTGTAAAAGAACACAGTCAGAGAATATCATATCAACCCCCACCAGAATAAAACCAAACCTGGATATAATATGATATAAACTTTTGTGCATAAGAACACAGTCAGAAAATATCATTCCAAACCCCACCAGAATAAAACCAAACCTATATATAATATGATATAAACTTTTGTGCATAAGAACAAAGTCAGAGAATATCATACCAAATCCCACCAGAATAAAACCAAACCAGGATATAATATGATATAAACTTTTGTGTATAAGAACACAGTCAGAGAATATCATACCGAACCCCACCAGAATAAAAACAAACGTGGATATAATATGATATAAACTTTTGTGCATAAGAACACAGTCAGAGAATATCATACCAAACCCCATCAAAATAAAACCAAACCTGGATATAATATGACAGAAAATATCATTCCAAACCACACCAGAATAAAAGCAAACCTGGATATAATATGATATAAACTTTTGAGCATAAGAACACAGTCAGAGAATATCGTACCAAACCCCATCAGAATAAAACCAAACGTGGATATAATATGATATAAACTTTTGTGCATAAAAACACAGTCAGAGAATATCGTACCAAACCCCACCCGAATAAAACCAAACCTGGATATAATATGATATATACTTGTGTGCATAAAAACACAGTCAGAGAATATCATACCAAACCTCACCAGAATAAAACCAAACCTGGATAGACTATTTTATAAACTTTTGTGCATAAAAACACAGTCAGAGAATATCATACCCCCAAACCCCACCAGAATAAAACCAAACCTGGATAAACTATGATATAAACTTTTGTGTATAAGAACACAGTCAGAGAATATCATACCAAACCCCACCAGAATAAAACCAAACCTGGATATAATATGATATAAACATTTGTGTATAAGAACGCAGTCAGAGAATATCATACCAAACCACACCAGAATAAAAACAAACCTGGATATAATATGATAGAAACTTTTGTGCATAAGAACACAGCAGAGAATATCATACCAAACCCCACCAGAATAAAACCAAACCTGGATATAATATGATATCAACTTGTGTGCATAAAAACACAGTCTGAGAATATCATACCAAACCCCACCAGAATAAAACCGAACCTGGATATACTATTTTATAAACTTTTGTGCATAAAAAATAGTCAAAGAATATCATACCCCCAAACCCCACAAGAATAAAACCAAACCTGGATAAACTATGATATAAACTTTTGCATATAAGAACACAGTCAGAGAATATCATACCAAACCCCAGCAGAATAAAACCAAACCTGGTTATAATATGATATAAACTTTTGTGTATAAGAACACAGTCAGAGAATATCATACCAAACCCCACCACAATAAAACCAAACCTGGATATACTATGATATAAACTATTGTGTATAAGAACACAGTCAGAGAATATCTTACCAAACCCCACCAGAATAAAACCAAACCTGGATATAATTTGATATAAACATTTGCTGCGTAAGAACACACTCAGAGAATATCATACCAAACCCCCACCAGAATAAAATCAAACCTGGATATAATATGATATAAACTTTTGTGCATAAGAACACAGTCTGAGAATATCATTCCAAACCCCACCAGAAAAGAACCAAACCTGGATATACTATGATATACACTTTTGTGTATAAGAACAGAGTCAGAGAATATCATGCCAAACCCCACCAGAATAAAAACCAAACCTGGATATACTATGATATAAACTATTGTGTATAAGAACACAGTCCGAGAATATGATACCAAACCCCAACCACAATAAAACCAAACCTGGATATAATATGATATAAACTTTTGTGTCTTAGAACACAGTCAGAGAATATCATACCAAACCCCACCGGAATAAAACCAAACCTGTATATAATATAATATGAAATTTTGTGTATAAGAACACAGTCAGAGAATATCATACCAAACCCCTCCAGAATAAAACCAAACCTGGATATAATATGATATAAACTTTTGTGTATAAGAACACAGTCCGTGAATATCATACCAAACCCCACCACAATGAAACCAAACCTGGATATACTATGATATAAACTTTTGTGTATAAGAACACAGTGAAAGAATATCACACCAAACCCCACAAGATAAAAACCAAACCTGGATATAATATGATATAAACGTTTGTGCATAAGAACACAGTCAGAGAATATCACACCCCACCCCACAAGATAAAAACCAAACCAGGATATAATACGATATAAACTTTTGTGCCTAAGAACACAGTCAGAGAATATCATACCAAACCCCACCAGAATAAAACCAATCGTGGATGTAATATGATATAAACTGTTGTGTATAAGAACACAGTCAGAGAATATCATACCAAACTCCCACCAGAATAAAACCAAATCTGGATATAATATGATATAAACTTTTGTGTTTTAGAACACAGTCAGAGAATATCATACCAAACACCACTGGAATAAAACCAAACCTGTATATAATGTAATATAAAATTTTGTGTATAAGAACACAGTCAGAGAATATCACACCAAACCCCTCCAGAATAAAGCCAAACCTGGATATAATATGATAAAAACTTTTGTGCATACGAACACAGTCAGAGAATATCATACCAAGCCCCACCAGAATAAAATCAAACCTGGATATAGTATGATATATACTTTTGTGTATAAGAACACAGTCCGTGAATATCATACCAAACCCCACCACAATAAAACCAAACCTGGATATAATATGATATACACATTTGTGTATAAGAAGACAGTCAAAGAATATCACACCAAACCCACAAGATGAAAACCAAACCTGGATATAATATGATATAAACGTTTGTGCATAAGAACACAGTCAGAGAATATCACACCAAACCCCACAAGATAAAAACCAAACCTGGATATAAGACGATATAAACTTTTGTGCATAAGAACACAGTCAGAGAATACCGTACCAAACCCCACCAGAATAAAACCAAACCTGGATATAGTATGATATAAACTTTTGTGTTTTAGAACGCAGTCAGAGAATATCATACCAAACCCCACCACAATAAAACCAAACCTGGGTATAATATGATATAAACTTTTGTGTATAAAAGAACACAGTCTGAGAATATCATTCGAAACCCCACCAGAATAAAACAAACCTGAATATAATATGATATAAACTTTTGTGTATAAAAGAACACAGTCAGAGAATATTATACCAAACCCCAGCAGAATAAAACCAAACCTGGATATACTATGATATAAACTCTTGGGTATAAGAACACAATCAGAGAATATCATACCAAACCCCACCAGAATAAAACCAAACCAGGATATACTATGATATAAACTTTTCTGTATAAGAACACAGTCAGAGAATATCATACCAAACCCCACCAGAATAAAACCAAACCAAGATATACTATAATACAAAAAGTTGTGTACTACAATATAAACTGCTGTGTACAAGAAGACAGACAGTGAATATCAATTGGAAGACTTTAACAATCGCAACCGGAAAAAAAACCCAAACCTGTACGTACTATAATATAAACTATTGTGTACAAAACACAGTCAGTGAATATCATAACAAATTCCACCAGAAAAAAAACAAACATGGAAATACAATATAAATTGTTGTATACAAGAACATAGTCAGTGAATGTCATAACATCCTCCTCCCCCCCACCCCCCCCCCCCCCCCCAACCCTGTGAATATCATAACAAACCCCACTAGAATAAAACCAAACTTGGATATACTGTAATTTAAACAATTGTTCACAAAACCACATTCAGTGAATATCATAGCAACCCCCACTAGAATAAAACCAAACCTGGATATAATATGATATAAACTTTTGTGAATGAGAACACAGTCAGCGAATATCATACCAAACCCCACCAGAATAAAACCAAACCTGCATATACTATGATATAAACTTTTGTGTATAAGCACACAGTCAGAGAATATCATATCAACCCCCCCCCCCCCCCCAGAATAAAACCAAACCTGGATATACTATGATATAAACTTTTGTGTATAAGAACACAGTCAGTGAAAATCATACCAAACCCCACCAGAATAAAAGCAAACCTGGATATAATATGATATAAACTTTTGTGAATAAGAACACAGTCAGAGAATATCATACCAAACTCCACCAGAATAAAACCAAACCTGGATATAATTTGATATAAATATTGCTGCGTCAGAACACAGTCAGAGAATATCATACCAAACCCAACCAGAATAAAAGCAAAACTGGATATAATATGATATAAACTTTTGTGCATAAAAACACAGTCAGAGAATATCATACCAAACCCCACGAGAATAAAACCAAACCTGGATATAATATGATATAAACTTTTTGGCATAAGAACACAGTCAGAGAATATCATACCAAACCCCACCAGAATAAAACGAAACCTGGATATACTATGATATAAACTTTTGTGTATAAGAACACATTCAGAGAATATCATACCAACCCCCACCAGAATAAAACCAAACCTGGATATAATATGATATAAACTTTTGTGTTTTAGAACACAGTCAGAGAATATCATACCAAACCCCACCACAATAAAACCAAACCTGGGTATAATAGAATATAAACTTTTGTGCATAAAAACAATCAGAGAAGATTATTCCAAACCCCACCAGAATAAAACCAAACCTGGATATAGTATGATATAAACTTTTGTGTATAAAAGAACACAGTCAGAGAATGTCATACCAAGCCCCACCAGAATGAAACCAAACCTGGATATAATATGATTTAAACTTTTGTGTATAAGAACACAGTCAGAGAATATCATACCAAACCCTACCACAATAAAAGCAAACCTAGATATACTATGATATGAACTTTTGTGAATAACAACACAGTCAGAGAATATCATACCAAACTCCACCAGAATAAAACAAACCTGGATATAATAAGATATAAACTTTTGTGTTTAAAAGAACACAGTCAGAGAATATTATAGCAAACCCCAGCTTAATAAAACCAAACATGGATATACTATGATATAAATTGTTGCGTATAAGAACACAGTCAGAGAATATCATACCAAACCCCACCAGAATAAAACCAAACCAGGATATACTATGATGTAAACTTTTGTGTATAAGAACACAGTCAGAGAATATCATACCAAACAACACCAGAATGAAACTAAACCCGGATATACTATAATACAAAAAGTTGTGTACTACAATATGAACTGCTGTGTACAAGAAGGCAGTCAGTGAATATCAATTGGAAGACTTTAAGAATCCCCACCGGAATAAAACCAAACCTGTACGTACTATAATATAAACTATTGTGTACAAAACACAGTCAGTGAATACCATAACAAATTCCACCAGAAAAAAAACAAACATGGAAATACAATATAAATTGTTGTATACAAGAACATATTCAGTGAATGTCATAACATCCTCCTCCCCCCCACTCCCCCCCCCCACCCCCAACCCTGTGAATATCATAACAAACCCCACTAGAATAAAACCAAACTTGGATATACTGTAATTTAAACAATTGTTCACGAAACCACATTCAGTGAATATCATAGCAACCCCCACTAGAATAAATCCAAACCTGGATATAATATGATATAAACTTTTGTCAATAAGAACACAGTCAGCGAATATCATACCAAACCCCACCAGAATAAAACCAAACCTGCATATACTATGATATAAACTTTTGTGTATAAGAACACAGTCAGAGAATATCATATCAACCCCCCCCCCCCCCCCCAGAGTAAAACCAAACCTGGATATACTATGATATAAACTTTTGTGTATAAGAATACAGTCAGGGAATATCATTCCAAACCCCACCAGAATAAAACCAAACCTGGATATAATATGATATAAACTTTTGTGAATAAGAACACAGTCACCGAATATCATACCAAACCCCACCACAATAAAACCAAACCTGGATATACTATGATATAAACTTTTGTGTATAAGAACACAGTCAGAGAATATCATACCAAACCCCACCAGAATAAAAGCAAACCTGGATATAATTTGATATAAACATTTGCTGCGTAAGAACACACTCAGAGAATATCATACCAAACCCCGATCAGAATAAAATGAAACCTGGATATAATATGATATTAACTTTTGTGCATAAGAACACAGTCACAGAATATCATTCCATACCCCACCAGAATAAAACCAAACCTGGATATACTATGATGTACACTTTTGTGTATAGGAACAGAGTCAGAGAATATCATACCAAACCCCATCAGAATAAAACCAAACCTGTATATAATATAATATAAAATTTTGTGTATAAGAACACAGTCAAAGAATATCATACCAAACCCCTCCAGAATAAAACCAAACCTGGATATAATATGATATAAACGTTTGTGTAAAAGAACACAGTCAGAGAATATCATATCAACCCCCACCAGAATAAAACCGAACCTGGATATAATATGATATAAACTTTTGTGCATAAGAACACAGTCAGAAAATATCATTCCAAACCCCACCAGAATAAAACCAAACCTGTATATAATATGATATAAACTTTTGTGCATAAGAACACAGTCAGAGAATATCATACCAAATCCCACCAGAATAAAACCAAACCAGGATTTAATATGATATAAACTTTTGTGTATAAGAACACAGTCAGAGAATATCATACCAAACCCCACCAGAATAAAAACAAACGTGGATATAATATGATATAAACTTTTGTGCATAGGAACACAGTCAGAGAATATCATACCAAACCCCATCAAAATAAAACCAAACCTGGATATAATATGACAGAAAATATCATTCCAAACCACACCAGAATAAAAGCAAACCTGGATATAATATGATATAAACTTTTGTGCATAAGAACACAGTCAGGGAATATCATACCAAACCCCACCAGAATAAAACCAAACCTGGATATAATATGATATATACTTGTGTGCATAAAAACACAGTCAGAGAATATCATACCAAACCCCACCAGAATAAAACCAAACCTGGATATACTATTTTCTAAACTTTTGTGCATAAAAACACAGTCAGAGAATATCATACCCCCAAACCCCACCAGAATAAAACCAAACCTGGATAAACTATGATATAAACTTTTGTGTATAAGAACACAGTCAGAGAATATCATACCAAACCCCACCAGAATAAAACCAAACCTGGATATAATATGATATAAACATTTGTGTATAAGAACGCAGTCAGAGAATATCATACCAAACCCCACCAGAATAAAAACAAACCTGGATATAATATGATATAAACTTTTGTGCATAAGAACACAGTCAGAGAATATCATACCAAACCCCACCAGAATAAAACCAAACCTGGATATAATATGATATAAACTTGTGTGCATAAAAACACAGTCTGAGAATATCATACCAAACCCCACCAGAATAAAACCGAACCTGGATATACTATTTTATAAACTTTTGTGCATAAAAAACAGTCAAAGAATATCATACCCCCAAACCCCACAAGAATAAAACCAAACCTGGATAAACTATGATATAAACTTTTGCGTATAAGAACACAGTCAGAGAATATCATACCAAACCCCAGCAGAATAAAACCAAACCTGGATATAATATGATATAAACTTTTGTGTATAAGAACACAGTCAGAGAATATCATACCAAACCCCACCACAATAAAACCAAACCTGGATATACTATGATATAAACTATTGTGTATAAGAACACAGTCAGAGAATATCATACCAAACCCCACCAGAATAAAACCAAACCTGGATATAATTTGATATAAACATTTGCTGCGTCAGAACACACTCAGAGAATATCATACCAAACCCCCACCAGAATAAAATCAAACCTGGATATAATATGATATAAACTTTTGTGCATAAGAACACAGTCAGAGAATATCATTCCAAACCCCACCAGAAAAGAACCAAACCTGGATATACTATGATATACACTTTTGTGTATAAGAACAGAGTCAGAGAATATCATGCCAAACCCCACCAGAATAAAAACCAAACCTGGATATACTATGATATAAACTGTTGTGTATAAGAACACAGTCCGAGAATATGATACCAAACCCCAACCACAATAAAACCAAACCTGGATATAATATGATATAAACTTTTGTGTCTTAGAACACAGTCAGAGAATATCATACCCAACCCCACCGGAATAAAACCAAACCTGTATATAATATAATATGAAATTTTGTGTATAAGAACACAGTCAGAGAATATCATACCAAACCCGTCCAGAATAAAACCAAACCTGGATATAATATGATATAAACTTTTGTGTATAAGAACAGGGTCCGTGAATATCATACCAAACCCCACCACAATGAAACCAAACCTGGATATACTATGATATAAACTTTTGTGTATAAGAACACAGTGAAAGAATATCACACCAAACCCCACAAGATAAAAACCAAACCTGGATATAATATGATATAAACGTTTGTGCATAAGAACACAGTCAGAGAATATCACACCAAACCCCACAAGATAAAAACCAAACCAGGATATAATACGATATAAACTTTTGTGCCTAAGAACACAGTCAGAGAATATCATACCAAACCCCACCAGAATAAAACCAATCCTGGATGTAATATGATATAAACTGTTGTGTATAAGAACACAGTCAGAGAATATCATACCAAACTCCCACCAGAATAAAACCAAATCTGGATATAATATGATATAAACTTTTGTGTTTTAGAACACAGTCAGAGAATATCATACCAAACACCACTGGAATAAAACCAAACCTCTATATAATGTAATATAACATTTTGTGTATAAGAACACAGTCAGAGAATATCACACCAAACCCCTCCAGAATAAAGCCAAACCTGGATATAATATGATAAAAACTTTTGTGCATACGAACACAGTCAGAGAATATCATACCAAGCCCCACCAGAATAAAATCAAACCTGGATATAGTATGATATAAACTTTTGTGTATAAGAACACAGTCCGTGAATATCATACCAAACCCCACCACAATAAAACCAAACCTGGATATAATATGATATACACATTTGTGTATAAGAACACAGTCAAAGAATATCACACCAAACCCCACAAGATGAAAACCAAACCTGGATATAATATGATATAAACGTTTGTGCATAAGAACACAGTCAGAGAATATCACACCAAACCCCACAAGATAAAAACCAAACCTGGATATAAGACGATATAAACTTTTGTGCATAAGAACACAGTCAGAGAATACCGTACCAAACCCCACCAGAATAAAACCAAACCTGGATATAATATGATATAAACTTTTGTGTTTTAGAACGCAGTCAGAGAATATCATACCAAACCCCACCACAATAAAACCAAACCTGGGTATAATATGATATAAACTTTTGTGTATAAAAGAACACAGTCTGAGAATATCATTCGAAACCCCACCAGAATAAAACAAACCTGGATATAATATGATATAAACTTTTGTGTATAAAAGAACACAGTCAGAGAATATTATACCAAACCCCAGCAGAATAAAACCAAACCTGGATATACTATGATATAAACTCTTGGGTATAAGAACACAATCATAGAATATCATACCAAACCCCACCAGAATAAAACCAAACCAGGATATACTATGATATAAACTTTTCTGTATAAGAACACAGTCAGAGAATATCATACCAACCCCCACCAGAATAAAACCAAACCAAGATATACTATAATACAAAAAGTTGTGTACTACAATATAAACTGCTGTGTACAAGAAGACAGTCAGTGAATATCAATTGGAAGGCTATAACAATCGCAACCGGAAAAAAAACCCAAACCTGTACGTACTATAATATAAACTATTGTGTACAAAACACAGTCAGTGAATATCATAACAAATTCCACCAGAAAAAAAACAAACATGGAAATACAATATAAATTGCTGTATACAAGAACATAGTCAGTGAATGTCATAACATCCTCCTCCCCCCCCCAACCCCCCCCCCCCCAACCCTGTGAATATCATAACAAACCCCACTAGAATAAAACCAAACTTGGATATACTGTAATTTAAACAATTGTTCACAAAACCACATTCAGTGAATATCATAGCAACCCCCACTAGAATAAAACCAAACCTGGATATAATATGATATAAACTTTTGTGAATAAGAACACAGTCAGCGAATATCATACCAAACCCCACCAGAATAAAACCAAACCTGCATATACTATGATATAAACTTTTGTGAACAAGAACACAGTCAGAGAATATCATACCAAACTCCACCAGAATAAAACCAAACCTGGATATAATTTGATATAAATATTGCTGCGTCAGAACACAGTCAGAGAATATCATACCAAACCCAACCAGAATAAAAGCAAAACTGGATATAATATGATATAAACTTTTGTGCATAAAAACACAGTCAGAGAATATCATACCAAACCCCACCAGAATAAAACCAAACCTGGATATAATATGATATAAACTTTTCGGCATAAGAACACAGTCAGAGAATATCATACCAAACCCCACCAGAATAAAACGAAACCTGGATATACTATGATATAAACTTTTGTGTATAAGAACACATTCAGAGAATATCATACCAACCCCCACCAGAATAAAACCAAACCTGGATATAATATGATATAAACTTTTGTGTTTTAGAACACAGTCAGAGAATATCATACCAAACCCCACCACAATAAAACCAAACCTGGGTATAATAGAATATAAACTTTTGTGCATAAAAACAGTCAGAGAAGATTATTCCAAACCCCACCAGAATAAAACCAAACCTGGATATAGTATGATATAAACTTTTGTGTATAAAAGAACACAGTCAGAGAATGTCATACCAAGCCCCGCCAGAATAAAACCAAACCTGGATATAATATGATTTAAACTTTTGTGTATAAGAACACAGTCAGAGAATATCATACCAAACCCTACCACAATAAAACCAAACCTAGATATACTATGATATGAACTTTTGTGAATAACAACACAGTCAGAGAATATCATACCAAACTCCACCAGAATAAAACAAACCTGGATATAATATGATATATACTTTTGTGTTTAAAAGAACACAGTCAGAGAATATTATAACAAACCCCAGCTTAATAAAACCAAACATGGATATACTATGATATAAACTGTTGCGTATAAGAACCTAGTCAGAGAATATCATACCAAACCCCACCAGAATAAAACCAAACCAGGATATACTATGATGTAAACTTTTGTGTATAAGAACACAGTCAGAGAATATCATACCAAACAACACCAGAATGAAACTAAACCCGGATATACTATAATACAAAAGGTTGTGTACTACAATATGAACTGCTGTGTACAAGAAGGCAGTCAGTGAATATCAATTGGAAGACTTTAAGAATCCCCACCGGAATAAAACCAAACCTGTACGTACTATAATATAAACTATTGTGTACAAAACACAGTCAGTGAATACCATAACAAATTCCACCAGAAAAAAACAAACATGGAAATACAATATAAATTGTTGTATACAAGAACATAGTCAGTGAATGTCATAACATCCTCCCCCCCCCCCCCCCCCACACCAACCCTGTGAATATCATAACAAACCCCACTAGAATAAAACCAAGCTTGGATATACTGTAATTTAAACAATTGTTCACGAAACCACATTCAGTGAATATCATAGCAACCCCCACTAGAATAAATCCAAACCTATATATAATATGATATAAACTTTTGTCAATAAGAACACAGTCAGCGAATATCATACCAAACCCCACCAGAATAAAACCAAACCTGCATATACTATGATATAAACTTTTGTGTATAAGAACACAGTCAGAGAATATCATATCAACCCCCCCCCCCCCCAGAGTAAAACCAAACCTGGATATACTATGATATAAACTTTTGTGTATAAGAATACAGTCAGGGAATATCATTCCAAACCCCACCAGAATAAAACCAAACGTGGATATAAAATGATTTAACCTTTTGTGAATAAGAACACAGTCACCGAATATCATACCAAACCCCACCACAATAAAACCAAACCTGGATATACTATGATATAAACTTTTGTGTATAAGAACACAGTCAGAGAATATCATACCAAACCCCACCAGAATAAAACCAAACCTGGATATAATTTGATATAAACATTTGCTGCGTAAGAACACACTCAGAGAATATCATACCAAACCCCGATCAGAATAAAATGAAACCTGGATATAATATGATATAAACTTTTGTGCATAAGAAGACAGTCACAGAATATCATTCCAAACCACACCAGAATAAAACCAAACCTGGATATACAATGATGTACACTTTTGTGTATAGGAACAGAGTCAGAGAATATCATACCAAACCCCATCAGAATAAAACCAAACCTGTATATAATATAATATAAAATTTTGTGTATAAGAGCACAGTCAAAGAATATCATACCAAACCCCTCCAGAATAAAACCAAACCTGGATATAATATGATATAAACGTTTGTGTAAAAGAACACAGTCAGAGAATATCATATCAACCCCCACCAGAATAAAACCAAACCTGGATATAATATGATATAAACTTTTGTGCATAAGAACACAGTCAGAAAATATCATTCCAAACCCCACCAGAATAAAACCAAACCTGTATATAATATGATATAAACTTTTGTGCATAAGAACACAGTCAGAGAATATCATACCAAATCCCACCAGAATAAAACCAAACCAGGATATAATATGATATAAACTTTTGTGTATAAGAACGCAGTCAGAGAATATCATACCAAACCCCACCAGAATAAAAACAAACGTGGATATAATATGATATAAACTTTTGTGCATAAGAACACAGTCAGAGAATATCATACCAAACCCCATCAAAATAAAACCAAACCTGGATATAATATGACAGAAAATATCATTCCAAACCACACCAGAATAAAAGCAAACCTGGATATAATATGATATAAACTTTTGAGCATAAGAACACAGTCAGAGAATATCGTACCAAGCCCCATCAGAATAAAACCAAACGTGGATATAATATGATATAAACTTTTGTGCATAAAAACACAGTCAGAGAATATCATACCAAACCCCACCCGAATAAAACCAAACCTGGATATAATATGATATATACTTGTGTGCATAAAAACACAGTCAGAGAATATCATACCAAACCTCACCAGAATAAAACCAAACCTGGATATACTATTTTATAAACTTTTGTGCATAAAAACACAGTCAGAGAATATCATACCCCCAAACCCCACCAGAATAAAACCAAACCTGGATAAACTATGATATAAACTTTTGTGTATAAGAACACAGTCAGAGAAAATCATACCAAACCCCACCAGAATAAAACCACACCTGGATATAATATGATATAAACATTTGTGTATAAGAACGCAGTCAGAGAATATCATACCAAACCACACCAGAATAAAAGCAAACCTGGATATAATATGATAGAAACTTTTGTGCATAAGAACACAGTCAGAGAATATCATACCAAACCCCACCAGAATAAAACCAAACCTGGATATAATATGATATAAACTTGTGTGCATAAAAACACAGTCTGAGAATATCATACCAAACCCCACCAGAATAAAACCGAACCTGGATATACTATTTTATAAACTTTTGTGCATAAAAAACAGTCAAAGAATATCATACCCCCAAACCCCACAAGAATAAAACCAAACCTGGATAAACTATGATATAAACTTTTGCGTATAAGAACACAGTCAGAGAATATCATACCAAACCCCAGCAGAATAAAACCAAACCTGGATATAATATGATATAAACTTTTGTGTATAAGAACACAGTCAGAGAATATCATACCAAACCCCACCACAATAAAACCAAACCTGGATATACTATGATATAAACTATTGTGTATAAGAACACTGTCAGAGAATATCATACCAAACCCCACCAGAATAAAACCAAACCTGGATATAATTTGATATAAACATTTGCTGCGTAAGAACACACTCAGAGAATATCATACCAAACCCCCACCAGAATAAAATCAAACCTGGATATAATATGATATAAACTTTTGTGCATAAGAACACAGTCAGAGAATATCATTCCAAACCCCACCAGAAAAGAACCAAACCTGGATATACTATGATATACACTTTTGTGTATAAGAACAGAGTCAGAGAATATCATGCCAAACCCCACCAGAATAAAAACCAAACCTGGATATACTATGATATAAACTATTGTGTATAAGAAAACAGTCCGAGAATATGATACCAAACCCCAACCACAATAAAACCAAACCTGGATATAATATGATATAAACTTTTGTGTCTTAGAACACAGTCAGAGAATATCATACCAAACCCCACCGGAATAAAACCAAACCTGTATATAATATAATATGAAATTTTGTGTATAAGAACACAGTCAGAGAATATCATACCAAACCCCTCCAGAATAAAACCAAACCTGGATATAATATGATATAAACTTTTGTGTATAAGAACACAGTCCGTGAATATCATACCAAACCCCACCACAATGAAACCAAACCTGGATATACTATGATATAAACTTTTGTGTATAAGAACACAGTGAAAGAATATCACACCAAACCCCACAAGATAAGAACCAAACCTGGATATAATATGATATAAACGTTTGTGCATAAGAACACAGTCAAGGAATATCACACCCCACCCCACAAGATAAAAACCAAACCAGGATATAATACGATATAAACTTTTGAGCCTAAGAACACAGTCAGAGAATATCATACCAAACCCCACCAGAATAAAACCAATCCTGGATGTAATATGATATAAACTGTTGTGTATAAGAACACAGTCAGAGAATATCATACCAAACTCCCACCAGAATAAAACCAAATCTGGATATAATATGATATAAACTTTTGTGTTTTAGAACACAGTCAGAGAATATCATACCAAACACCACTGGAATAAAACCAAACCTGTATATAATGTAATATAAAATTTTGTGTATAAGAACACAGTCAGAGAATATCACACCAAACCCCTCCAGAATAAAGCCAAACCTGGATATAATATGATAAAAACTTTTGTGCATACGAACACAGTCAAAGAATATCATACCAAGCCCCACCAGAATAAAATCAAACCTGGATATAGTATGATATAAACTTTTGTGTATAAGAACACAGTCCGTGAATATCATACCAAACCCCACCACAATAAAACCAAACCTGGATATAATATGATATACACATTTGTGTATAAGAACACAGTCAAAGAATATCACACCAAACCCCACAAGATGAAAACCAAACCTGGATATAATATGATATAAACGTTTGTGCATAAGAACACAGTCAGAGAATATCACACCAAACCCCACAAGATAAAAACCAAACCTGGATATAAGACGATATAAACTTTTGTGCATAAGAACACAGTCAGAGAATACCGTACCAAACCCCACCAGAATAAAACCAAACCTGGATATAGTATGATATAAACTTTTGTGTTTTAGAACGCAGTCAGAGAATATCATACCAAACCCCACCACAATAAAACCAAACCTGGGTATAATATGATATAAACTTTTGTGTATAAAAGAACACAGTCTGAGAATATCATTCGAAACCCCACCAGAATAAAACAAACCTGCATATAATATGATATAAACTTTTGTGTATAAAAGAACACAGTCAGAGAATATTATACCAA
Organism: Pictodentalium vernedei; assembly: GCA_031216915.1. NCBI lineage: Eukaryota > Metazoa > Mollusca > Scaphopoda > Dentaliida > Dentaliidae > Pictodentalium > Pictodentalium vernedei. Next base: position 397,598,306 of record CM062293.1, read on the forward strand.
ACCCCAGCAGAATAAAACCAAACCTGGATATACTATGATATAAACTCTTGGGTATAAGAACACAATCATAGAATATCATACCAAACCCCACCAGAATAAAACCAAACCAGGATATACTATGATATAAACTTTTCTGTATAAGAACACAGTCAGAGAATATCATACCAACCCCCACCAGAATAAAACCAAACCAAGATATACTATAATACAAAAAGTTGTGTACTACAATATAAACTGCTGTGTACAAGAAGACAGTCAGTGAATATCAATTGGAAGACTTTAACAATCGCAACCGGAAAAAAAACCCAAAGCTGTACGTACTATAATATAAACTATTGCGTACAAAACACAGTCAGTGAATATCATAACAAATTCCACCAGAAAAAAAACAAACATGGAAATACAATATAAATTGCTGTATACAAGAACATAGTCAGTGAATGTCATAACATCCTCCTCCCCCCCCCCCACCCCCCCCCTCCCCAACCCTGTGAATATCATAACAAACCCCACTAGAATAAAACCAAACTTGGATATACTGTAATTTAAACAATTGTTCACAAAACCACATTCAGTGAATATCATAGCAACCCCCACTAGAATAAAACCAAACCTGGATATAATATGATATAAACTTTTGTGAATAAGAACAGAGTCAGCGAATATCATACCAAACCCCACCAGAATAAAACCAAACCTGCATATACTATGATATAAACTTTTGTGTATAAGAACACAGTCAGAGAATATCATATCACCCCCCCCCCCCCGGCCCCCCCCCCAGAATAAAACCAAACCTGGATATACTATGATATAAACTTTTGTGTATAAGAACACAGTCAGTGAAAATCATACCAAATCCCACCAGAATAAAAGCAAACCTGGATATAATATGATATAAACTTTTGTGAACAAGAACACAGTCAGAGAATATCATACCAAACTCCACCAGAATAAAACCAAACCTGGATATAATTTGATATAAATATTGCTGCGTCAGAACACAGTCAGAGAATATCATACCAAACCCAACCAGAATAAAACCAAAACTGGATATAATATGATATAAACTTTTGTGCATAAAAACACAGTCAGAGAATATCATACCAAACCCCACCAGAATAAAACCAAACCTGGATATAATATGATATAAACTTTTCGGCATAAGAACACAGTCAGAGAATATCATACCAAACCCCACCAGAATAAAACGAAACCTGGATATACTATGATATAAACTTTTGTGTATAAGAACACATTCAGAGAATATCATACCAACCCCCACCAGAATAAAACCAAACCTGGATATAATATGATATAAACTTTTGTGTTTTAGAACACAGTCAGAGAATATCATACCAAGCCCCACCACAGTAAAACCAAACCTGGGTATAATAGAATATAAACTTTTGTGCATAAAATCAGTCAGAGAAGATTATTCCAAACCCCACCAGAATAAAACCAAACCTGGATATAGTATGATATAAACTTTTGTGTATAAAAGAACACAGTCAGAGAATGTCATACCATGCCCCGCCAGAATAAAACCAAACCTGGATATAATATGATTTAAACTTTTGTGTATAAGAACACAGTCAGAGAATATCATACCAAACCCTACCACAATAAAACCAAACCTAGATATACTATGATATGAACTTTTGTGAATAACAACACAGTCAGAGAATATCATACCAAACTCCACCAGAATAAAACAAACCTGGATATAATATGATATAAACTTTTGTGTTTAAAAGAACACAGTCAGAGAATATTATAACAAACCCCAGCTTAATAAAACCAAACATGGATATACTATGATATAAACTGTTGCGTATAAGAACCTAGTCAGAGAATATCATACCAAACCCCACCAGAATAAAACCACACCAGGATATACTATGATGTAAACTTTTGTGTATAAGAACACAGTCAGAGAATATCATACCAAACAACACCAGAATGAAACTAAACCCGGATATACTATAATACAAAAAGTTGTGTACTACAATATGAACTGCTGTGTACAAGAAGGCAGTCAGTGAATATCAATTGGAAGACTTTAAGAATCCCCACCGGAATAAAACCAAACCTGTACGTACTATAATATAAACTATTGTGTACAAAACACAGTCAGTGAATACCATAACAAATTCCACCAGAAAAAAAACAAACATGGAAATACAATATAAATTGTTGTATACAAGAACATAGTCAGTGAATGTCATAACATCCTCCTCCCCCCCCCACCCCCAACCCTGTGAATATCATAACAAACCCCACTAGAATAAAACCAAGCTTGGATATACTGTAATTTAAACAATTGTTCACGAATCCACATTCAGTGAATATCATAGCAACCCCCACTAGAATAAATCCAAACCTGGATATAATATGATATAAACTTTTGTCAATAAGAACACAGTCAGCGAATATCATACCTAACCCCACCAGAATAAAACCAAACCTGCATATACTATGATATAAACTTTTGTGTATAAGAACACAGTCAGAGAATATCATATCAACACCCCCCCCCCCCCCCCCAGAGTAAAACCAAACCTGGATATACTATGATATAAACTTTTGTGTATAAGAATACAGTCAGGGAATATCATTCCAAACCCCACCAGAATAAAACCAAACGTGGATATAATATGATATAAACTTTTGTGAATAAGAACACAGTCACCGAATATCATACCAAACCCCACCACAATAAAACCAAACCTGGATATACTATGATATAAACTTTTGTGTATAAGAACACAGTCAGAGAATATCATACCAAACCCCACCAGAATAAAACCAAACCTGGAAATAATTTGATATAAACATTTGCTGCGTAAGAACACACTCAGAGAATATCATACCAAACCCCGATCAGAATAAAATGAAACATGGATATAATATGATATAAACTTTTGTGCATAAGAACACAGTCACAGAATATCATTCCAAACCCCACCAGAATAAAACCAAACCTGGATATACTATGATGTACACTTTTGTGTATAGGAACAGAGTCAGAGAATATCATACCAAACCCCATCAGAATAAAACCAAACCTGTATATAATATAATATAAAATTTTGTGTATAAGAGCACAGTAAAAGAATATCATACCAAACCCCTCCAGAATAAAACCAAACCTGGATATAATATGATATAAACGTTTGTGTAAAAGAACACAGTCAGAGAATATCATATCAACCCCCACCAGAATAAAACCAAACCTGGATATAATATGATATAAACTTTTGTGCATAAGAACACAGTCAGAAAATATCATTCCAAACCCCACCAGAATAAAACCAAACCTATATATAATATGATATAAACTTTTGTGCATAAGAACAAAGTCAGAGAATATCATACCAAATCCCACCAGAATAAAACCAAACCAGGATATAATATGATATAAACTTTTGTGTATAAGAACACAGTCAGAGAATATCATACCGAACCCCACCAGAATAAAAACAAACGTGGATATAATATGATATAAACTTTTGTGCATAAGAACACAGTCAGAGAATATCATACCAAACCCCATCAAAATAAAACCAAACCTGGATATAATATGACAGAAAATATCATTCCAAACCACACCAGAATAAAAGCAAACCTGGATATAATATGATATAAACTTTTGAGCATAAGAACACAGTCAGAGAATATCGTACCAAACCCCATCAGAATAAAACCAAACGTGGATATAATATGATATAAACTTTTGTGCATAAAAACACAGTCAGAGAATATCGTACCAAACCCCACCCGAATAAAACCAAACCTGGATATAATATGATATATACTTGTGTGCATAAAAACACAGTCAGAGAATATCATACCAAACCTCACCAGAATAAAACCAAACCTGGATAGACTATTTTATAAACTTTTGTGCATAAAAACACAGTCAGAGAATATCATACCCCCAAACCCCACCAGAATAAAACCAAACCTGGATAAACTATGATATAAACTTTTGTGTATAAGAACACAGTCAGAGAATATCATACCAAACCCCACCAGAATAAAACCAAACCTGGATATAATATGATATAAACATTTGTGTATAAGAACGCAGTCAGAGAATATCATACCAAACCACACCAGAATAAAAACAAACCTGGATATAATATGATAGAAACTTTTGTGCATAAGAACACAGCAGAGAATATCATACCAAACCCCACCAGAATAAAACCAAACCTGGATATAATATGATATCAACTTGTGTGCATAAAAACACAGTCTGAGAATATCATACCAAACCCCACCAGAATAAAACCGAACCTGGATATACTATTTTATAAACTTTTGTGCATAAAAAATAGTCAAAGAATATCATACCCCCAAACCCCACAAGAATAAAACCAAACCTGGATAAACTATGATATAAACTTTTGCATATAAGAACACAGTCAGAGAATATCATACCAAACCCCAGCAGAATAAAACCAAACCTGGTTATAATATGATATAAACTTTTGTGTATAAGAACACAGTCAGAGAATATCATACCAAACCCCACCACAATAAAACCAAACCTGGATATACTATGATATAAACTATTGTGTATAAGAACACAGTCAGAGAATATCTTACCAAACCCCACCAGAATAAAACCAAACCTGGATATAATTTGATATAAACATTTGCTGCGTAAGAACACACTCAGAGAATATCATACCAAACCCCCACCAGAATAAAATCAAACCTGGATATAATATGATATAAACTTTTGTGCATAAGAACACAGTCTGAGAATATCATTCCAAACCCCACCAGAAAAGAACCAAACCTGGATATACTATGATATACACTTTTGTGTATAAGAACAGAGTCAGAGAATATCATGCCAAACCCCACCAGAATAAAAACCAAACCTGGATATACTATGATATAAACTATTGTGTATAAGAACACAGTCCGAGAATATGATACCAAACCCCAACCACAATAAAACCAAACCTGGATATAATATGATATAAACTTTTGTGTCTTAGAACACAGTCAGAGAATATCATACCAAACCCCACCGGAATAAAACCAAACCTGTATATAATATAATATGAAATTTTGTGTATAAGAACACAGTCAGAGAATATCATACCAAACCCCTCCAGAATAAAACCAAACCTGGATATAATATGATATAAACTTTTGTGTATAAGAACACAGTCCGTGAATATCATACCAAACCCCACCACAATGAAACCAAACCTGGATATACTATGATATAAACTTTTGTGTATAAGAACACAGTGAAAGAATATCACACCAAACCCCACAAGATAAAAACCAAACCTGGATATAATATGATATAAACGTTTGTGCATAAGAACACAGTCAGAGAATATCACACCCCACCCCACAAGATAAAAACCAAACCAGGATATAATACGATATAAACTTTTGTGCCTAAGAACACAGTCAGAGAATATCATACCAAACCCCACCAGAATAAAACCAATCGTGGATGTAATATGATATAAACTGTTGTGTATAAGAACACAGTCAGAGAATATCATACCAAACTCCCACCAGAATAAAACCAAATCTGGATATAATATGATATAAACTTTTGTGTTTTAGAACACAGTCAGAGAATATCATACCAAACACCACTGGAATAAAACCAAACCTGTATATAATGTAATATAAAATTTTGTGTATAAGAACACAGTCAGAGAATATCACACCAAACCCCTCCAGAATAAAGCCAAACCTGGATATAATATGATAAAAACTTTTGTGCATACGAACACAGTCAGAGAATATCATACCAAGCCCCACCAGAATAAAATCAAACCTGGATATAGTATGATATATACTTTTGTGTATAAGAACACAGTCCGTGAATATCATACCAAACCCCACCACAATAAAACCAAACCTGGATATAATATGATATACACATTTGTGTATAAGAAGACAGTCAAAGAATATCACACCAAACCCCACAAGATGAAAACCAAACCTGGATATAATATGATATAAACGTTTGTGCATAAGAACACAGTCAGAGAATATCACACCAAACCCCACAAGATAAAAACCAAACCTGGATATAAGACGATATAAACTTTTGTGCATAAGAACACAGTCAGAGAATACCGTACCAAACCCCACCAGAATAAAACCAAACCTGGATATAGTATGATATAAACTTTTGTGTTTTAGAACGCAGTCAGAGAATATCATACCAAACCCCACCACAATAAAACCAAACCTGGGTATAATATGATATAAACTTTTGTGTATAAAAGAACACAGTCTGAGAATATCATTCGAAACCCCACCAGAATAAAACAAACCTGAATATAATATGATATAAACTTTTGTGTATAAAAGAACACAGTCAGAGAATATTATACCAAACCCCAGCAGAATAAAACCAAACCTGGATATACTATGATATAAACTCTTGGGTATAAGAACACAATCAGAGAATATCATACCAAACCCCACCAGAATAAAACCAAACCAGGATATACTATGATATAAACTTTTCTGTATAAGAACACAGTCAGAGAATATCATACCAAACCCCACCAGAATAAAACCAAACCAAGATATACTATAATACAAAAAGTTGTGTACTACAATATAAACTGCTGTGTACAAGAAGACAGACAGTGAATATCAATTGGAAGACTTTAACAATCGCAACCGGAAAAAAAACCCAAACCTGTACGTACTATAATATAAACTATTGTGTACAAAACACAGTCAGTGAATATCATAACAAATTCCACCAGAAAAAAAACAAACATGGAAATACAATATAAATTGTTGTATACAAGAACATAGTCAGTGAATGTCATAACATCCTCCTCCCCCCCACCCCCCCCCCCCCCCCCAACCCTGTGAATATCATAACAAACCCCACTAGAATAAAACCAAACTTGGATATACTGTAATTTAAACAATTGTTCACAAAACCACATTCAGTGAATATCATAGCAACCCCCACTAGAATAAAACCAAACCTGGATATAATATGATATAAACTTTTGTGAATGAGAACACAGTCAGCGAATATCATACCAAACCCCACCAGAATAAAACCAAACCTGCATATACTATGATATAAACTTTTGTGTATAAGCACACAGTCAGAGAATATCATATCAACCCCCCCCCCCCGCCCCCCCCCCCCCCAGAATAAAACCAAACCTGGATATACTATGATATAAACTTTTGTGTATAAGAACACAGTCAGTGAAAATCATACCAAACCCCACCAGAATAAAAGCAAACCTGGATATAATATGATATAAACTTTTGTGAATAAGAACACAGTCAGAGAATATCATACCAAACTCCACCAGAATAAAACCAAACCTGGATATAATTTGATATAAATATTGCTGCGTCAGAACACAGTCAGAGAATATCATACCAAACCCAACCAGAATAAAAGCAAAACTGGATATAATATGATATAAACTTTTGTGCATAAAAACACAGTCAGAGAATATCATACCAAACCCCACGAGAATAAAACCAAACCTGGATATAATATGATATAAACTTTTTGGCATAAGAACACAGTCAGAGAATATCATACCAAACCCCACCAGAATAAAACGAAACCTGGATATACTATGATATAAACTTTTGTGTATAAGAACACATTCAGAGAATATCATACCAACCCCCACCAGAATAAAACCAAACCTGGATATAATATGATATAAACTTTTGTGTTTTAGAACACAGTCAGAGAATATCATACCAAACCCCACCACAATAAAACCAAACCTGGGTATAATAGAATATAAACTTTTGTGCATAAAAACAGTCAGAGAAGATTATTCCAAACCCCACCAGAATAAAACCAAACCTGGATATAGTATGATATAAACTTTTGTGTATAAAAGAACACAGTCAGAGAATGTCATACCAAGCCCCACCAGAATGAAACCAAACCTGGATATAATATGATTTAAACTTTTGTGTATAAGAACACAGTCAGAGAATATCATACCAAACCCTACCACAATAAAAGCAAACCTAGATATACTATGATATGAACTTTTGTGAATAACAACACAGTCAGAGAATATCATACCAAACTCCACCAGAATAAAACAAACCTGGATATAATAAGATATAAACTTTTGTGTTTAAAAGAACACAGTCAGAGAATATTATAGCAAACCCCAGCTTAATAAAACCAAACATGGATATACTATGATATAAATTGTTGCGTATAAGAACACAGTCAGAGAATATCATACCAAACCCCACCAGAATAAAACCAAACCAGGATATACTATGATGTAAACTTTTGTGTATAAGAACACAGTCAGAGAATATCATACCAAACAACACCAGAATGAAACTAAACCCGGATATACTATAATACAAAAAGTTGTGTACTACAATATGAACTGCTGTGTACAAGAAGGCAGTCAGTGAATATCAATTGGAAGACTTTAAGAATCCCCACCGGAATAAAACCAAACCTGTACGTACTATAATATAAACTATTGTGTACAAAACACAGTCAGTGAATACCATAACAAATTCCACCAGAAAAAAAACAAACATGGAAATACAATATAAATTGTTGTATACAAGAACATATTCAGTGAATGTCATAACATCCTCCTCCCCCCCACTCCCCCCCCCCACCCCCAACCCTGTGAATATCATAACAAACCCCACTAGAATAAAACCAAACTTGGATATACTGTAATTTAAACAATTGTTCACGAAACCACATTCAGTGAATATCATAGCAACCCCCACTAGAATAAATCCAAACCTGGATATAATATGATATAAACTTTTGTCAATAAGAACACAGTCAGCGAATATCATACCAAACCCCACCAGAATAAAACCAAACCTGCATATACTATGATATAAACTTTTGTGTATAAGAACACAGTCAGAGAATATCATATCAACCCCCCCCCCCCCCCCAGAGTAAAACCAAACCTGGATATACTATGATATAAACTTTTGTGTATAAGAATACAGTCAGGGAATATCATTCCAAACCCCACCAGAATAAAACCAAACCTGGATATAATATGATATAAACTTTTGTGAATAAGAACACAGTCACCGAATATCATACCAAACCCCACCACAATAAAACCAAACCTGGATATACTATGATATAAACTTTTGTGTATAAGAACACAGTCAGAGAATATCATACCAAACCCCACCAGAATAAAAGCAAACCTGGATATAATTTGATATAAACATTTGCTGCGTAAGAACACACTCAGAGAATATCATACCAAACCCCGATCAGAATAAAATGAAACCTGGATATAATATGATATTAACTTTTGTGCATAAGAACACAGTCACAGAATATCATTCCATACCCCACCAGAAGAAAACCAAACCTGGATATACTATGATGTACACTTTTGTGTATAGGAACAGAGTCAGAGAATATCATACCAAACCCCATCAGAATAAAACCAAACCTGTATATAATATAATATAAAATTTTGTGTATAAGAACACAGTCAAAGAATATCATACCAAACCCCTCCAGAATAAAACCAAACCTGGATATAATATGATATAAACGTTTGTGTAAAAGAACACAGTCAGAGAATATCATATCAACCCCCACCAGAATAAAACCAAACCTGGATATAATATGATATAAACTTTTGTGCATAAGAACACAGTCAGAAAATATCATTCCAAACCCAACCAGAATAAAACCAAACCTGTATATAATATGATATAAACTTTTGTGCATAAGAACACAGTCAGAGAATATCATACAAAATCCCACCAGAATAAAACCAAACCAGGATATAATATGATATAAACTTTTGTGTATAAGAACACAGTCTGAGAATATCATACCAAACCCCACCAGAATAAAAACAAACGTGGATATAATATGATATAAACTTTTGTGCATAAGAACACAGTCAGAGAATATCATACCAAACCCCATCAAAATAAAACCAAACCTGGATATAATATGACAGAAAATATCATTCCAAACCACACCAGAATAAAAGCAAACCTGGATATAATATGATATAAACTTTTGAGCATAAGAACACAGTCAGAGAATATCGTACCAAACCCCATCAGAATAAAACCAAACCTGGATATAATATGATTTAAACTTTTGTGTATAAGAACACAGTCAGAGAATATCATACCAAACCCTACCACAATAAAACCAAACCTAGATATACTATGATATGAACTTTTGTGAATAACAACACAGTCAGAGAATATCATACCAAACTCCACCAGAATAAAACAAACCTGGATATAATATGATATATACTTTTGTGTTTAAAAGAACACAGTCAGAGAATATTATAACAAACCCCAGCTTAATAAAACCAAACATGGATATACTATGATATAAACTGTTGCGTATAAGAACCTAGTCAGAGAATATCATACCAAACCCCACCAGAATAAAACCAAACCAGGATATACTATGATGTAAACTTTTGTGTATAAGAACACAGTCAGAGAATATCATACCAAACAACACCAGAATGAAACTAAACCCGGATATACTATAATACAAAAGGTTGTGTACTACAATATGAACTGCTGTGTACAAGAAGGCAGTCAGTGAATATCAATTGGAAGACTTTAAGAATCCCCACCGGAATAAAACCAAACCTGTACGTACTATAATATAAACTATTGTGTACAAAACACAGTCAGTGAATACCATAACAAATTCCACCAGAAAAAAACAAACATGGAAATACAATATAAATTGTTGTATACAAGAACATAGTCAGTGAATGTCATAACATCCTCCCCCCCCCCCCCCCACACCAACCCTGTGAATATCATAACAAACCCCACTAGAATAAAACCAAGCTTGGATATACTGTAATTTAAACAATTGTTCACGAAACCACATTCAGTGAATATCATAGCAACCCCCACTAGAATAAATCCAAACCTATATATAATATGATATAAACTTTTGTCAATAAGAACACAGTCAGCGAATATCATACCAAACCCCACCAGAATAAAACCAAACCTGCATATACTATGATATAAACTTTTGTGTATAAGAACACAGTCAGAGAATATCATATCAACCCCCCCCCCCCCCCCAGAGTAAAACCAAACCTGGATATACTATGATATAAACTTTTGTGTATAAGAATACAGTCAGGGAATATCATTCCAAACCCCACCAGAATAAAACCAAACGTGGATATAAAATGATTTAACCTTTTGTGAATAAGAACACAGTCACCGAATATCATACCAAACCCAACCGCAATAAAACCAAACCTGGATATACTATGATATAAACTTTTGTGTATAAGAACACAGTCAGAGAATATCATACCAAACCCCACCAGAATAAAACCAAACCTGGATATAATTTGATATAAACATTTGCTGCGTAAGAACACACTCAGAGAATATCATACCAAACCCCGATCAGAATAAAATGAAACCTGGATATAATATGATATAAACTTTTGTGCATAAGAACACAGTCACAGAATATCATTCCAAACCACACCAGAATAAAACCAAACCTGGATATACAATGATGTACACTTTTGTGTATAGGAACAGAGTCAGAGAATATCATACCAAACCCCATCAGAATAAAACCAAACCAGTATATAATATAATATAAAATTTTGTGTATAAGAGCACAGTCAAAGAATATCATACCAAACCCCTCCAGAATAAAACCAAACCTGGATATAATATGATATAAACGTTTGTGTAAAAGAACACAGTCAGAGAATATCATATCAACCCCCACCAGAATAAAACCAAACCTGGATATAATATGATATAAACTTTTGTGCATAAGAACACAGTCAGAAAATATCATTCCAAACCCCACCAGAATAAAACCAAACCTGTATATAATATGATATAAACTTTTGTGCATAAGAACACAGTCAGAGAATATCATACCAAATCCCACCAGAATAAAACCAAACCAGGATATAATATGATATAAACTTTTGTGTATAAGAACGCAGTCAGAGAATATCATACCAAACCCCACCAGAATAAAAACAAACGTGGATATAATATGATATAAACTTTTGTGCATAAGAACACAGTCAGAGAATATCATACCAAACCCCATCAAAATAAAACCAAACCTGGATATAATATGACAGAAAATATCATTCCAAACCACACCAGAATAAAAGTAAACCTGGATATAATATGATATAAACTTTTGAGCATAAGAACACAGTCAGAGAATATCGTACCAAGCCCCATCAGAATAAAACCAAACGTGGATATAATATGATATAAACTTTTGTGCATAAAAACACAGTCAGAGAATATCATACCAAACCCCACCCGAATAAAACCAAACCTGGATATAATATGATATATACTTGTGTGCATAAAAACACAGTCAGAGAATATCATACCAAACCTCACCAGAATAAAACCAAACCTGGATATACTATTTTATAAACTTTTGTGCATAAAAACACAGTCAGAGAATATCATACCCCCAAACCCCACCAGAATAAAACCAAACCTGGATAAACTATGATATAAACTTTTGTGTATAAGAACACAGTCAGAGAAAATCATACCAAACCCCACCAGAATAAAACCACACCTGGATATAATATGATATAAACATTTGTGTATAAGAACGCAGTCAGAGAATATCATACCAAACCACACCAGAATAAAAGCAAACCTGGATATAATATGATAGAAACTTTTGTGCATAAGAACACAGTCAGAGAATATCATACCAAACCCCACCAGAATAAAACCAAACCTGGATATAATATGATATAAACTTGTGTGCATAAAAACACAGTCTGAGAATATCATACCAAACCCCACCAGAATAAAACCGAACCTGGATATACTATTTTATAAACTTTTGTGCATAAAAAACAGTCAAAGAATATCATACCCCCAAACCCCACAAGAATAAAACCAAACCTGGATAAACTATGATATAAACTTTTGCGTATAAGAACACAGTCAGAGAATATCATACCAAACCCCAGCAGAATAAAACCAAACCTGGATATAATATGATATAAACTTTTGTGTATAAGAACACAGTCAGAGAATATCATACCAAACCCCACCACAATAAAACCAAACCTGGATATACTATGATATAAACTATTGTGTATAAGAACACTGTCAGAGAATATCATACCAAACCCCACCAGAATAAAACCAAACCTGGATATAATTTGATATAAACATTTGCTGCGTAAGAACACACTCAGAGAATATCATACCAAACCCCCACCAGAATAAAATCAAACCTGGATATAATATGATATAAACTTTTGTGCATAAGAACACAGTCAGAGAATATCATTCCAAACCCCACCAGAAAAGAACCAAACCTGGATATACTATGATATACACTTTTGTGTATAAGAACAGAGTCAGAGAATATCATGCCAAACCCCACCAGAATAAAAACCAAACCTGGATATACTATGATATAAACTATTGTGTATAAGAAAACAGTCCGAGAATATGATACCAAACCCCAACCACAATAAAACCAAACCTGGATATAATATGATATAAACTTTTGTGTCTTAGAACACAGTCAGAGAATATCATACCAAACCCCACCGGAATAAAACCAAACCTGTATATAATATAATATGAAATTTTGTGTATAAGAACACAGTCAGAGAATATCATACCAAACCCCTCCAGAATAAAACCAAACCTGGATATAATATGATATAAACTTTTGTGTATAAGAACACAGTCCGTGAATATCATACCAAACCCCACCACAATGAAACCAAACCTGGATATACTATGATATAAACTTTTGTGTATAAGAACACAGTGAAAGAATATCACACCAAACCCCACAAGATAAAAACCAAACCTGGATATAATATGATATAAACGTTTGTGCATAAGAACACAGTCAAGGAATATCACACCCCACCCCACAAGATAAAAACCAAACCAGGATATAATACGATATAAACTTTTGTGCCTAAGAACACAGTCAGAGAATATCATACCAAACCCCACCAGAATAAAACCAATCCTGGATGTAATATGATATAAACTGTTGTGTATAAGAACACAGTCAGAGAATATCATACCAAACTCCCACCAGAATAAAACCAAATCTGGATATAATATGATATAAACTTTTGTGTTTTAGAACACAGTCAGAGAATATCATACCAAACACCACTGGAATAAAACCAAACCTGTATATAATGTAATATAAAATTTTGTGTATAAGAACACAGTCAGAGAATATCACACCAAACCCCTCCAGAATAAAGCCAAACCTGGATATAATATGATAAAAACTTTTGTGCATACGAACACAGTCAAAGAATATCATACCAAGCCCCACCAGAATAAAATCAAACCTGGATATAGTATGATATAAACTTTTGTGTATAAGAACACAGTCCGTGAATATCATACCAAACCCCACCACAATAAAACCAAACCTGGATATAATATGATATACACATTTGTGTATAAGAACACAGTCAAAGAATATCACACCAAACCCCACAAGATGAAAACCAAACCTGGATATAATATGATATAAACGTTTGTGCATAAGAACACAGTCAGAGAATATCACACCAAACCCCACAAGATAAAAACCAAACCTGGATATAAGACGATATAAACTTTTGTGCATAAGAACACAGTCAGAGAATACCGTACCAAACCCCACCAGAATAAAACCAAACCTGGATATAGTATGATATAAACTTTTGTGTTTTAGAACGCAGTCAGAGAATATCATACCAAACCCCACCACAATAAAACCAAACCTGGGTATAATATGATATAAACTTTTGTGTATAAAAGAACACAGTCTGAGAATATCATTCGAAACCCCACCAGAATAAAACAAACCTGCATATAATATGATATAAACTTTTGTGTATAAAAGAACACAGTCAGAGAATATTATACCAAACCCCAGCAGAATAAAACCAAACCTGGATATACTATGATATAAACTCTTGGGTATAAGAACACAATCATAGAATATCATACCAAACCCCACCAGAATAAAACCAAACCAGGATATACTATGATATAAACTTTTCTGTATAAGAACACAGTCAGAGAATATCATACCAACCCCCACCAGAATAAAACCAAACCAAGATATACTATAATACAAAAAGTTGTGTACTACAATATAAACTGCTGTGTACAAGAAGACAGTCAGTGAATATCAATTGGAAGACTTTAACAATCGCAACCGGAAAAAAAAGCCAAACCTGTACGTACTATAATATAAACTATTGCGTACAAAACACAGTCAGTGAATATCATAACAAATTCCACCAGAAAAAAAACAAACATGGAAATACAATATAAATTGCTGTATACAAGAACATAGTCAGTGAATGTCATAACATCCTCCTCCCCCCCCCCACCCCCCCCCCCCCCTCCCCAACCCTGTGAATATCACAACAAACCCCACTAGAATAAAACCAAACTTGGATATACTGTAATTTAAACAATTGTTCACAAAACCACATTCAGTGAATATCATAGCAACCCCCACTAGAATAAAACCAAACCTGGATATAATATGATATAAACTTTTGTGAATAAGAACAGAGTCAGCGAATATCATACCAAACCCCACCAGAATAAAACCAAACCTGCATATACTATGATATAAACTTTTGTGTATAAGAACACAGTCAGAGAATATCATATCACCCCCCCCCCCCGCCCCCCCCCCCCCCCCAGAAAAAAACCAAACCTGGATATACTATGATATAAACTTTTGTGTATAAGAACACAGTCAGTGAAAATCATACCAAATCCCACCAGAATAAAAGCAAACCTGGATATAATATGATATAAACTTTTGTGAACAAGAACACAGTCAGAGAATATCATACCAAACTCCACCAGAATAAAACCAAACCTGGATATAATTTGATATAAATATTGCTGCGTCAGAACACAGTCAGAGAATATCATACCAAACCCAACCAGAATAAAACCAAAACTGGATATAATATGATATAAACTTTTGTGCATAAAAACACAGTCAGAGAATATCATACCAAACCCCACCAGAATAAAACCAAACCTGGATATAATATGATATAAACTTTTCGGCATAAGAACACAGTCAGAGAATATCATACCAAACCCCACCAGAATAAAACGAAACCTGGATATACTATGATATAAACTTTTGTGTATAAGAACACATTCTGAGAATATCATACCAACCCCCACCAGAATAAAACCAAACCTGGATATAATATGATATAAACTTTTGTGTTTTAGAACACAGTCAGAGAATATCATACCAAGCCCCACCACAGTAAAACCAAACCTGGGTATAATAGAATATAAACTTTTGTGCATAAAATCAGTCAGAGAAGATTATTCCAAACCCCACCAGAATAAAACCAAACCTGGATATAGTATGATATAAACTTTTGTGTATAAAAGAACACAGTCAGAGAATGTCATACCATGCCCCGCCAGAATAAAACCAAACCTGGATATAATATGATTTAAACTTTTGTGTATAAGAACACAGTCAGAGAATATCATACCAAACCCTACCACAATAAAACCAAACCTAGATATACTATGATATGAACTTTTGTGAATAACAACACAGTCAGAGAATATCATACCAAACTCCACCAGAATAAAACAAACCTGGATATAATATGATATAAACTTTTGTGTTTAAAAGAACACAGTCAGAGAATATTATAACAAACCCCAGCTTAATAAAACCAAACAGGGATATACTATGATATAAACTGTTGCGTATAAGAACCTAGTCAGAGAATATCATACCAAACCCCACCAGAATAAAACCACACCAGGATATACTATGATGTAAACTTTTGTGTATAAGAACACAGTCAGAGAATATCATACCAAACAACACCAGAATGAAACTAAACCCGGATATACTATAATACAAAAAGTTGTGTACTTCAATATGAACTGCTGTGTACAAGAAGGCAGTCAGTGAATATCAATTGGAAGACTTTAAGAATCCCCACCGGAATAAAACCAAACCTGTACGTACTATAATATAAACTATTGTGTACAAAACACAGTCAGTGAATACCATAACAAATTCCACCAGAAAAAAAACAAACATGGAAATACAATATAAATTGTTGTATACAAGAACATAGTCAGTGAATGTCATAACATCCTCCTCCCCCCCCCCCCACCCCCAACCCTGTGAATATCATAACAAACCCCACTAGAATAAAACCAAGCTTGGATATACTGTAATTTAAACAATTGTTCACGAATCCACATTCAGTGAATATCATAGCAACCCCCACTAGAATAAATCCAAACCTGG
Source organism: Pictodentalium vernedei (assembly GCA_031216915.1). Lineage (NCBI taxonomy): Eukaryota > Metazoa > Mollusca > Scaphopoda > Dentaliida > Dentaliidae > Pictodentalium > Pictodentalium vernedei. The sequence continues at coordinate 397,615,650 of CM062293.1, forward strand.
ATATAATATGATATAAACTTTTGTCAATAAGAACACAGTCAGCGAATATCATACCTAACCCCACCAGAATAAAACCAAACCTGCATATACTATGATATAAACTTTTGTGTATAAGAACACAGTCAGAGAATATCATATCAACCCCCCCCCCCCCCCCCCCCAGAGTAAAACCAAACCTGGATATACTATGATATAAACTTTTGTGTATAAGAATACAGTCAGGGAATATCATTCCAAACCCCACCAGAATAAAACCAAACGTGGATATAATATGATATAAACTTTTGTGAATAAGAACACAGTCACCGAATATCATACCAAACCCCACCACAATAAAACCAAACCTGGATATACTATGATATAAACTTTTGTGTATAAGAACACAGTCAGAGAATATCATACCAAACCCCACCAGAATAAAACCAAACCTGGAAATAATTTGATATAAACATTTGCTGCGTAAGAACACACTCAGAGAATATCATACCAAACCCCGATCAGAATAAAATGAAACCTGGATATAATATGATATAAACTTTTGTGCATAAGAACACAGTCACAGAATATCATTTCAAACCCCACCAGAATAAAACCAAACCTGGATATACTATGATGTACACTTTTGTGTATAGGAACAGAGTCAGAGAATATCATACCAAACCCCATCAGAATAAAACCAAACCTGTATATAATATAATATAAAATTTTGTGTATAAGAGCACAGTAAAAGAATATCATACCAAACCCCTCCAGAATAAAACCAAACCTGGATATAATATGATATAAACGTTTGTGTAAAAGAACACAGTCAGAGAATATCATATCAACCCCCACCAGAATAAAACCAAACCTGGATATAATATGATATAAACTTTTGTGCATAAGAACACAGTCAGAAAATATCATTCCAAACCCCACCAGAATAAAACCAAACCTATATATAATATGATATAAACTTTTGTGCATAAGAACAAAGTCAGAGAATATCATACCAAATCCCACCAGAATAAAACCAAACCAGGATATAATATGATATAAACTTTTGTGTATAAGAACACAGTCAGAGAATATCATACCGAACCCCACCAGAATAAAAACAAACGTGGATATAATATGATATAAACTTTTGTGCATAAGAACACAGTCAGAGAATATCATACCAAACCCCATCAAAATAAAACCAAACCTGGATATAATATGACAGAAAATATCATTCCAAACCACACCAGAATAAAAGCAAACCTGGATATAATATGATATAAACTTTTGAGCATAAGAACACAGTCAGAGAATATCGTACCAAACCCCATCAGAATAAAACCAAACGTGGATATAATATGATATAAACTTTTGTGCATAAAAACACAGTCAGAGAATATCGTACCAAACCCCACCCGAATAAAACCAAACCTGGATATAATATGATATATACTTGTGTGCATAAAAACACAGTCAGAGAATATCATACCAAACCTCACCAGAATAAAACCAAACCTGGATAGACTATTTTATAAACTTTTGTGCATAAAAACACAGTCAGAGAATATCATACCCCCAAACCCCACCAGAATAAAACCAAACCTGGATAAACTATGATATAAACTTTTGTGTATAAGAACACAGTCAGAGAATATCATACCAAACCCCACCAGAATAAAACCAAACCTGGATATAATATGATATAAACATTTGTGTATAAGAACGCAGTCAGAGAATATCATACCAAACCACACCAGAATAAAAACAAACCTGGATATAATATGATAGAAACTTTTGTGCATAAGAACACAGCAGAGAATATCATACCAAACCCCACCAGAATAAAACCAAACCTGGATATAATATGATATCAACTTGTGTGCATAAAAACACAGTCTGAGAATATCATACCAAACCCCACCAGAATAAAACCGAACCTGGATATACTATTTTATAAACTTTTGTGCATAAAAAATAGTCAAAGAATATCATACCCCCAAACCCCACAAGAATAAAACCAAACCTGGATAAACTATGATATAAACTTTTGCATATAAGAACACAGTCAGAGAATATCATACCAAACCCCAGCAGAATAAAACCAAACCTGGTTATAATATGATATAAACTTTTGTGTATAAGAACACAGTCAGAGAATATCATACCAAACCCCACCACAATAAAACCAAACCTGGATATACTATGATATAAACTATTGTGTATAAGAACACAGTCAGAGAATATCTTACCAAACCCCACCAGAATAAAACCAAACCTGGATATAATTTGATATAAACATTTGCTGCGTAAGAACACACTCAGAGAATATCATACCAAACCCCCACCAGAATAAAATCAAACCTGGATATAATATGATATAAACTTTTGTGCATAAGAACACAGTCTGAGAATATCATTCCAAACCCCACCAGAAAAGAACCAAACCTGGATATACTATGATATACACTTTTGTGTATAAGAACAGAGTCAGAGAATATCATGCCAAACCCCACCAGAATAAAAACCAAACCTGGATATACTATGATATAAACTATTGTGTATAAGAACACAGTCCGAGAATATGATACCAAACCCCAACCACAATAAAACCAAACCTGGATATAATATGATATAAACTTTTGTGTCTTAGAACACAGTCAGAGAATATCATACCAAACCCCACCGGAATAAAACCAAACCTGTATATAATATAATATGAAATTTTGTGTATAAGAACACAGTCAGAGAATATCATACCAAACCCCTCCAGAATAAAACCAAACCTGGATATAATATGATATAAACTTTTGTGTATAAGAACACAGTCCGTGAATATCATACCAAACCCCACCACAATGAAACCAAACCTGGATATACTATGATATAAACTTTTGTGTATAAGAACACAGTGAAAGAATATCACACCAAACCCCACAAGATAAAAACCAAACCTGGATATAATATGATATAAACGTTTGTGCATAAGAACACAGTCAGAGAATATCACACCCCACCCCACAAGATAAAAACCAAACCAGGATATAATACGATATAAACTTTTGTGCCTAAGAACACAGTCAGAGAATATCATACCAAACCCCACCAGAATAAAACCAATCGTGGATGTAATATGATATAAACTGTTGTGTATAAGAACACAGTCAGAGAATATCATACCAAACTCCCACCAGAATAAAACCAAATCTGGATATAATATGATATAAACTTTTGTGTTTTAGAACACAGTCAGAGAATATCATACCAAACACCACTGGAATAAAACCAAACCTGTATATAATGTAATATAAAATTTTGTGTATAAGAACACAGTCAGAGAATATCACACCAAACCCCTCCAGAATAAAGCCAAACCTGGATATAATATGATAAAAACTTTTGTGCATACGAACACAGTCAGAGAATATCATACCAAGCCCCACCAGAATAAAATCAAACCTGGATATAGTATGATATATACTTTTGTGTATAAGAACACAGTCCGTGAATATCATACCAAACCCCACCACAATAAAACCAAACCTGGATATAATATGATATACACATTTGTGTATAAGAAGACAGTCAAAGAATATCACACCAAACCCCACAAGATGAAAACCAAACCTGGATATAATATGATATAAACGTTTGTGCATAAGAACACAGTCAGAGAATATCACACCAAACCCCACAAGATAAAAACCAAACCTGGATATAAGACGATATAAACTTTTGTGCATAAGAACACAGTCAGAGAATACCGTACCAAACCCCACCAGAATAAAACCAAACCTGGATATAGTATGATATAAACTTTTGTGTTTTAGAACGCAGTCAGAGAATATCATACCAAACCCCACCACAATAAAACCAAACCTGGGTATAATATGATATAAACTTTTGTGTATAAAAGAACACAGTCTGAGAATATCATTCGAAACCCCACCAGAATAAAACAAACCTGAATATAATATGATATAAACTTTTGTGTATAAAAGAACACAGTCAGAGAATATTATACCAAACCCCAGCAGAATAAAACCAAACCTGGATATACTATGATATAAACTCTTGGGTATAAGAACACAATCAGAGAATATCATACCAAACCCCACCAGAATAAAACCAAACCAGGATATACTATGATATAAACTTTTCTGTATAAGAACACAGTCAGAGAATATCATACCAAACCCCACCAGAATAAAACCAAACCAAGATATACTATAATACAAAAAGTTGTGTACTACAATATAAACTGCTGTGTACAAGAAGACAGACAGTGAATATCAATTGGAAGACTTTAACAATCGCAACCGGAAAAAAAACCCAAACCTGTACGTACTATAATATAAACTATTGTGTACAAAACACAGTCAGTGAATATCATAACAAATTCCACCAGAAAAAAAACAAACATGGAAATACAATATAAATTGTTGTATACAAGAACATAGTCAGTGAATGTCATAACATCCTCCTCCCCCCCACCCCCCCCAACCCTGTGAATATCATAACAAACCCCACTAGAATAAAACCAAACTTGGATATACTGTAATTTAAACAATTGTTCACAAAACCACATTCAGTGAATATCATAGCAACCCCCACTAGAATAAAACCAAACCTGGATATAATATGATATAAACTTTTGTGAATGAGAACACAGTCAGCGAATATCATACCAAACCCCACCAGAATAAAACCAAACCTGCATATACTATGATATAAACTTTTGTGTATAAGCACACAGTCAGAGAATATCATATCAACCCCCCCCCCCCCAGAATAAAACCAAACCTGGATATACTATGATATAAACTTTTGTGTATAAGAACACAGTCAGTGAAAATCATACCAAACCCCACCAGAATAAAAGCAAACCTGGATATAATATGATATAAACTTTTGTGAATAAGAACACAGTCAGAGAATATCATACCAAACTCCACCAGAATAAAACCAAACCTGGATATAATTTGATATAAATATTGCTGCGTCAGAACACAGTCAGAGAATATCATACCAAACCCAACCAGAATAAAAGCAAAACTGGATATAATATGATATAAACTTTTGTGCATAAAAACACAGTCAGAGAATATCATACCAAACCCCACGAGAATAAAACCAAACCTGGATATAATATGATATAAACTTTTTGGCATAAGAACACAGTCAGAGAATATCATACCAAACCCCACCAGAATAAAACGAAACCTGGATATACTATGATATAAACTTTTGTGTATAAGAACACATTCAGAGAATATCATACCAACCCCCACCAGAATAAAACCAAACCTGGATATAATATGATATAAACTTTTGTGTTTTAGAACACAGTCAGAGAATATCATACCAAACCCCACCACAATAAAACCAAACCTGGGTATAATAGAATATAAACTTTTGTGCATAAAAACAGTCAGAGAAGATTATTCCAAACCCCACCAGAATAAAACCAAACCTGGATATAGTATGATATAAACTTTTGTGTATAAAAGAACACAGTCAGAGAATGTCATACCAAGCCCCACCAGAATGAAACCAAACCTGGATATAATATGATTTAAACTTTTGTGTATAAGAACACAGTCAGAGAATATCATACCAAACCCTACCACAATAAAAGCAAACCTAGATATACTATGATATGAACTTTTGTGAATAACAACACAGTCAGAGAATATCATACCAAACTCCACCAGAATAAAACAAACCTGGATATAATAAGATATAAACTTTTGTGTTTAAAAGAACACAGTCAGAGAATATTATAGCAAACCCCAGCTTAATAAAACCAAACATGGATATACTATGATATAAATTGTTGCGTATAAGAACACAGTCAGAGAATATCATACCAAACCCCACCAGAATAAAACCAAACCAGGATATACTATGATGTAAACTTTTGTGTATAAGAACACAGTCAGAGAATATCATACCAAACAACACCAGAATGAAACTAAACCCGGATATACTATAATACAAAAAGTTGTGTACTACAATATGAACTGCTGTGTACAAGAAGGCAGTCAGTGAATATCAATTGGAAGACTTTAAGAATCCCCACCGGAATAAAACCAAACCTGTACGTACTATAATATAAACTATTGTGTACAAAACACAGTCAGTGAATACCATAACAAATTCCACCAGAAAAAAAACAAACATGGAAATACAATATAAATTGTTGTATACAAGAACATATTCAGTGAATGTCATAACATCCTCCTCCCCCCCACTCCCCCCCCCACCCCCAACCCTGTGAATATCATAACAAACCCCACTAGAATAAAACCAAACTTGGATATACTGTAATTTAAACAATTGTTCACGAAACCACATTCAGTGAATATCATAGCAACCCCCACTAGAATAAATCCAAACCTGGATATAATATGATATAAACTTTTGTCAATAAGAACACAGTCAGCGAATATCATACCAAACCCCACCAGAATAAAACCAAACCTGCATATACTATGATATAAACTTTTGTGTATAAGAACACAGTCAGAGAATATCATATCAACCCCCCCCCCCCCCCCAGAGTAAAACCAAACCTGGATATACTATGATATAAACTTTTGTGTATAAGAATACAGTCAGGGAATATCATTCCAAACCCCACCAGAATAAAACCAAACCTGGATATAATATGATATAAACTTTTGTGAATAAGAACACAGTCACCGAATATCATACCAAACCCCACCACAATAAAACCAAACCTGGATATACTATGATATAAACTTTTGTGTATAAGAACACAGTCAGAGAATATCATACCAAACCCCACCAGAATAAAAGCAAACCTGGATATAATTTGATATAAACATTTGCTGCGTAAGAACACACTCAGAGAATATCATACCAAACCCCGATCAGAATAAAATGAAACCTGGATATAATATGATATTAACTTTTGTGCATAAGAACACAGTCACAGAATATCATTCCATACCCCACCAGAAGAAAACCAAACCTGGATATACTATGATGTACACTTTTGTGTATAGGAACAGAGTCAGAGAATATCATACCAAACCCCATCAGAATAAAACCAAACCTGTATATAATATAATATAAAATTTTGTGTATAAGAACACAGTCAAAGAATATCATACCAAACCCCTCCAGAATAAAACCAAACCTGGATATAATATGATATAAACGTTTGTGTAAAAGAACACAGTCAGAGAATATCATATCAACCCCCACCAGAATAAAACCAAACCTGGATATAATATGATATAAACTTTTGTGCATAAGAACACAGTCAGAAAATATCATTCCAAACCCAACCAGAATAAAACCAAACCTGTATATAATATGATATAAACTTTTGTGCATAAGAACACAGTCAGAGAATATCATACAAAATCCCACCAGAATAAAACCAAACCAGGATATAATATGATATAAACTTTTGTGTATAAGAACACAGTCTGAGAATATCATACCAAACCCCACCAGAATAAAAACAAACGTGGATATAATATGATATAAACTTTTGTGCATAAGAACACAGTCAGAGAATATCATACCAAACCCCATCAAAATAAAACCAAACCTGGATATAATATGACAGAAAATATCATTCCAAACCACACCAGAATAAAAGCAAACCTGGATATAATATGATATAAACTTTTGAGCGTAAGAACACAGTCAGAGAATATCGTACCAAACCCCATCAGAATAAAACCAAACCTGGATATAATATGATATAAACTTTTGTGCATAAAAATACAGTCAGAGAATATCATACCCCCAAACCCCACCAGAATAAAACCAAACCTGGATAAACTATGATATAAACTTTTGTGTATAAGAACACAGTCAGAGAATATCATACCAAACCCCATCAGAATAAAACCAAACCTGGATATAATATGATATAAACATTTGTGTATAAGAACGCAGTCAGAGAATATCATACCAAACCCCACCAGAATAAAAACAAACCTGGATATAATATGATATAAACTTTTGTGCATAAGAACACAGTCAGAGAATATCATACCAAACCCCACCAGAATAAAACCAAACCTGGATATAATATGATATAAACTTGTGTGCATAAAAACACAGTCTGAGAATATCATACCAAACCCCACCAGAATAAAACCGAACGTGGATATACTATTTTATAAACTTTTGTGCATACAAAACAGTCAAAGAATATCATACCCCCAAACCCCACCAGAATAAAACCAAACCTGGATAAACTATGATATAATCTTTTGCGTATAAAAACACAGTCAGAGAATATCATACCAAACCCCAGCAGAATAAAACCAAACCTGGATATAATATGATATAAACTATTGTGTATAAGAACACAGTCAGAGAATATCATACCAAACCCCACCAGAATAAAACCAAACCTGGATATAATTTGATATAAACATTTGCTGCGTCAGAACACACTCAGAGAATATCATACCAAACCCCCACCAGAATAAAATCAAACCTGGATATAATATGATATAAACTTTTGTGCAGAAGAACACAGTCAGAGAATATCATACCAAACCCCACCAGAATAAAACCAAACCTGGATATAATTTGATATAAACATTTGCTGCGTCAGAACACACTCAGAGAATATCATACCAAACCCCCACCAGAATAAAATCAAACCTGGATATAATATGATATAAACTTTTGTGCATAAGAACACAGTCAGAGAATATCATTCCAAACCCCACCAGAAAAGAACCAAACCTGGATATACTATGATATACACTTTTGTGTATAAGAACAGAGTCAGAGAATATCATGCCAAACCCCACCAGAATAAAAACCAAACCTGGATATACTATGATATAAACTGTTGTGTATAAGAACACAGTCCGAGAAAATGATACCAAACCCCAACCACAATAAAACCAAACCTGGATATAATATGATATAAACTTTTGTGTCTTAGAACACAGTCAGAGAATATCATACCAAACCCCACCGGAATAAAACCAAACCTGTATATAATATAATATGAAATTTTGTGTATAAGAACACAGTCAGAGAATATCATACCAAACCCCTCCAGAATAAAACCAAACCTGGATATAATATGATATAAACTTTTGTGTATAAGAACACAGTCCGTGAATATCATACCAAACCCCACCACAATGAAACCAAACCTGGATATACTATGATATAAACTTTTGTGTATAAGAACACAGTGAAAGAATATCACACCAAACCCCACAAGATAAAAACCAAACCTGGATATAATATGATATAAACGTTTGTGCATAAGAACACAGTCAGAGAATATCACACCAAACCCCACAAGATAAAAACCAAACCAGGATATAATACGATATAAACTTTTGTGCCTAAGAACACAGTCAGAGAATATCATACCAAACCCCACCAGAATAAAACCAATCCTGGATGTAATATGATATAAACTGTTGTGTATAAGAACACAGTCAGAGAATATCACACCAAACTCCCACCAGAATAAAACCAAATCTGGATATAATATGATATAAACTTTTGTGTTTTAAAACACAGTCAGAGAATATCATACCAAACACCACTGGAATAAAACCAAACCTGTATATAATGTAATATAAAATTTTGTGTATAAGAACACAGTCAGAGAATATCACACCAAACCCCTCCAGAATAAAGCCAAACCTGGATATAATATGATAAAAACTTTTGTGCATACGAACACAGTCGGAGAATATCATACCAAACCCCACCAGAATAAAATCAAACCTGGTTATAGTATGATATAAACTTTTGTGTATAAGAACACAGTCCGTGAATATCATACCAAACCCCACCACAATAAAACCAAACCTGGATATAATATGATATACACATTTGTGTATAAGAACACAGTCAAAGAATATCACACCAAACCCCACAAGATGAAAACCAAACCTGGATATAATATGATATAAACGTTTGTGCATAAGAACACAGTCAGAGAATATCACACCAAACCCCACAAGATAAAAACCAAACCTGGATATAAGACGATATAAACTTTTGTGCATAAGAACACAGTCAGAGAATACCGTACCAAACCCCACCAGAATAAAACCAAACCTGGATATAATATGATATATACTTTTGTGCATAAGAACACAGTCACAGAATATCATACCAAACCCCACCAGGATAAAACCAAACCTGGATATAATATGATATAAACTTTTGGGCATACGAACACAGTCAGAGAATATCATACCAAACCCCACCAAAATAAAACCAAACCTGGATATAATATGATGTTAACTTTTGTGTATAAAAGAACACAGTCAGGGAATATCATACCAAACCCCACCAGAATAAAACCAAACCTGGATATAATATGATATAAACTTTTGTGTATAAGAACATAGTCCGAAAATATCATACCAAACCCCAACAGAATAAAACCAAACTTAGATAAAATATGCTATAAAGCTTTGTGCATAAAAACACAGTCAGAGAAGATTATACCCAACACCACCGGAATAAAACCAAACCTAGATATAGTATGATATAAAGTTTGTGCATAAAAGAACACAGTCAGAGAATGTCATACCAAACCCCACCAGAATAAAACCAAACCTGGATATAATATGATATAAACTTTTGTGTATAAGAACACATTCAGAGAATATCATACCAAACCCTACCACAATAAAACCAAACCTAGATATACTATGATATAAACTTTTGTGAATAAGAACAGAGTCAGAGAATATCATACCAAACTCCACCCGAATAGAACCAAACCTGGATATAATTTGATACAAACATTGCTGCGTCAGACCACAGTCAGAGAATATCATACCAGACCCAACCAGAATAAAACCAAAACTGGATACAATATGATATAAACTTTTGTGCATAAAAACACAGTCAGAGAATATCATACCAAACCCCACCAGAATAAAACCAAACCTGGATATAATATGATATAAACTTTTCTGCATAAGAACACAGTCAGAGAATATCATACCAATCCCCACCAGAATAAAACCAAACCTGGATATACTATGATATAAACTGTTGTGCATAAGAACACAGACAGAGAATATCATACCTAATCCCCACCACAATAAACCAAACCTGGATATAATATGATATAAACTTTTGTGTTTTAGAACATAGTCAGAGAATATCATACCAAACCCCACCAGAATAAAACCAAACCTGTATATAATATGATATAAAATTTTGTGTATAAGAACACAGTCAAAGAATATCATACCAAACCCCTCCCGAATAAAACCAAACCTGGATATTATATGATATAAACTTTTGGGAAAAAGAACACAATCAGAGAATATCATATCAACCCCCCCCCCCCCCCCCCCCAGAATAAAACCAAACGTGGATATAATATGATATAAACTTTTGTGTATAAGTATGAGAACACAGTCAGTGAAAAACATACCAAACCCCACCAGAATAAAACCAAACCTGGATATAATATGATATGAACTTTTGTGCATAAGAACACAGTCAGAGAATATCATACTAAACCCCACCAGAATAAAACCAAACCTGGATATAATATGATATAAACTTGTGCATAAAAACACAGTCAGAGAATATCATACCGAACCCCACCAGAATAAAACCAAACATGGATATACTATTTTACAAACTTTTGTGCATAAAAACACAGTCAGAGAATATCATACTCCCAAACCCCCACCAGAATAAAATCAAACCTGGATATAATATGATATAAACTTTTGTGCATAAGAACACAGTCACAGAATATCATACCAAACCCCACCACAATAAAACCAAACCTGGATATAATATGATATAAACTTTTGTGTATAAGAACACAGTGAGAGAATATCATACCAAACCCCACCAGAATAAAATCAAACCTGGATATACTATGATATAAACTGTTGTGTATAAGAACACAGTCAGAGAATATCATTCCAAACCCCAGCAGAATAAACCCAAACCTGGATATAATATGATATAAACTTTTGTGCATAAAAACACAGTCAGAGAATATCATACCAAACCCCACCAGAATAAAACCAAACCTGGATATAATATGATATAAAATTTTGTGTATAAGAACACAGTCAGAGAATATCATTCCAAACCCCACCAGAATAAAACCAAACCTGGATATAATATGATATAAAGTTTTGTGTATAAGAACACAGTCAGAGAACATTATACCAAACCCCACCAGAATAAAACCAAACCTGGATATAATATGATATAAACTTGTGTGCATAAAAACACAGTCAAAGAATATCAAACCAAACCCAACACAATAAAACCAAACCTGGATATACTGTTTTATAAACTTTTGTGCATAAAAACACAGTCAGAGAATATCATACCAAACCCCACCAGAATAAAACCAAACCTGGATATATTATGATATGAACTTTTGTGCATGAGAACACAGTCAGAGAATATCATACCAAACCCCACCAGAATAAAACCAAACCAGGATATAATATGATATAAACTTTTGTGTATAAGAACACAGTCAGAGAATATCATACCAAACCCCACCAGAATAAAAACAAACCTGGATATAATATGATATAAACTTTTGTGCATAAGAACACAGTCAGGGAATATCATTCCAAACCCCAGCAGAATAAATCCAAACCTGGATATAATATGATATAAACTTTTGTGCATAAAAACACAGGCAGAGAATATTATACCAAACCCCATCAAAATAAAACCAAACCTGGATATAATATGACATAAACTTTTGTGTATAAGAACACAGTCAGAGAATATCATTCCAAACCCCACCAGAATAAAACCAAACCTGGATATAATATGATATAAACTTTTGTGTATAAGAACACAGACAGCGAATATCATACCAAACCCCACCACAATATAACCAATCCTGGATATACTATGATATAAACTTTTGCATATAAGAACACAGTCAGAGAATATCATACCAAACCCCACCAGAAGAAAACCAAACCTGGATATAATTTGATATAAACATTTGCCGCGTAAGAACACACTCAGAGAATATCATACCAAACCCCCACCAGAATAAAATGAAACCTGGATATAATATGATATAAACTTTTGTGCATAAGAACACAGTCACAGAATATCATTCCAAACCCCACCAGAATAAAACCAAACCTGAATATCCTATGATATACCCTTTTGTGTGTAAGAACAGAGTCAGAGAATATCATACCAAACCCCACCAGAATAAAACCAAACCTGTTTTTAATATAATATAAAATTTTGTGTATAAGAACACAGTCAAAGAATATCATACCAAACCCCTCCAGAATAAAACCAAACCTGGAAATAATATGATATAAACTTTTGTGTAAAAGAACACAGTCAGAGAATATCATATCAACCCCCACCAGAATAAAACCAAACCTGGATATAATATGATAAAACTTTTGTGCATAAGAACACAGTCAGAGAATATCATTCCAAACCACACCATAATAAAAGCAAACCTGGATATAATACGATATAATCTTTTGTGCATAAGAACACAGTCAGAGAATATCGTACCAAACCCCATCAGAATAAAACCAAACCTGGATATAATATGATATAAAGTTTTGTGCATAAAAACACAGTCAGAGAATATCATACCAAACCCTACCAGAATAAAACCAAATCTGGATATAATATGATATAAACTTGTGTGCATAAAAACACAGTCAGAGAATATCATACCAAACCCCACCAGAATAAAACCAAACCTGGATATACTCTTTAATAAACTTTTGTGCATAAAAACACAGTCAGAGAATATCATACCCCCAAACCCCACCAGAATAAAACCAAACCTGGATAAACTATGGTATAAACTTTTGTGTATAAGAACACAGTCAGAGAATATCATAGCAAACCCCACCAGAATAAAACCAAACCTGGATATAATATGATATAAACTTTTGTGTATAAGAACACAGTCAGAGAATATCATTCCAAACCCCACCAGAATAAAAACAAACCTGGATATAATATGATATAAAGTTTTGTGTATAAGAACACAGTCAGAGAATATCATACCAAACCCCACCAAAATAAAAACAAACCTGGATATAATATGATATAAACTTTTGTGCATAAGAACACAGTCAGAGAATATCATTCCAAACCCCAGCAGAAAAAAACCAAACCTGGATATAATATGATATAAACTTTTGTGCATAAAAACACAGTCAGAGAACATCATACCAAACCCCACCAGAATAAAACCAAACCTGGATAAAATATGACATAAACTTTTGTGCATAAGAACACAGTCAGCGAATATCATACCAAACCCCACCACAATAAAACCAAACCTGGATATACTATGATATAAACTTTTGTGTATAAGAACACAGTCAGAGAATATCATATCAACCCCCACCAGAATAAAACCAAACCTGGATATAATATGATATAAACTTTTGTGTATAAGAACACAGTCAGAGAATATCATACCAAACCCCACCAGAATAAAAACAAACCTGGATATAATATGATATAAACTTTTGTGCATAAGAACACAGTCAGAGAATATCATTCCAAACCCCAGCAGAAAAAAACCAAACCTGGATATAATATGATATAAACTTTTGTGCATAAAAACACAGTCAGAGAATATCATACCAAACCCCGCCAGAATAAAACCAAACCTGGATAAAATATGACATAAACTTTTGTGCATAAGAACACAGTCAGCGAATATCATACCAAACCCCACCACAATAAAACCAAACCTGGATATACTATGATATAAACTTTTGTGTATAAGAACACAGTCAGAGAATATCATACCAAACCCCACCAGAATAAAACCAAACCTGGATATAATTTGATATAAACATTTGCTGCGTAAGAACACACTCAGAGAATATCATACCAAACCCCGCCAGAATAAAACCAAACCTGGATAAAATATGACATAAACTTTTGTGCATAAGAACACAGTCAGCGAATATCATACCAAACCCCACCAGAATAAAATCAAACCTGGATATAATATGATATAAACTTTTGTGCATAAGAACACAGTCACAGAATATCATTCCAAACCCCACCAGAATAAAACCAAACCTGGATATACTATGATATACACTTTTTTGTATAAGAATAGAGTCAGAGAATATCATACCAAACCCCACCAGAATAAAACCAAACCTGGATATACTATGATATAAAGTTTTGTGTATAAGAACACAGTCAGAGAACATTATACCAAACCCCCACCACAATAAAACCAAACCTGGATATAATATGATATAAACTGTTGTGTTTTAGCACACAGTCAGAGAATATCATACCAAACCCCACCAGAATAAAACCAAACCTGTATATAATATAATATAAAATTTTGTGTATAAGAACACAGTCAGAGAATATCATACCAAACCCCTCCAGAATAAAACCAAACCTGGATATAATATGATATAAACTTTTGTGCATACGAACACAGTCAGAGAATATCGTACCAAACCCCACCAGAATAAAATCAAACCTGGATATAATATGATATAAACTTTTGTGTATAAGAACACAGTCTGTGAATATCATACCAAACCCCACCAGAATAAAACCAAACCTGGATATAATTTGATATAAACATTTGCTGCGTAAGAACACACTCAGAGAATATCATGCCAAACCCCCACTAGAATAAAATCAAACCTGGATATAATATGATATAAACTTTTGTGCATAAGACCACATTCACAGAATATCATTCCAAACCCCACCAGAATAAAACCAAACCTGGATATACTATGATATACACTTTTGTGTGTAAGAACAGAGTCAGAGAATATCATACCAAACCCCACCAGAATAAAACCAAACCTGGATATACTATGATATAAACTGTGGTGTATAAGAACACAGTCAGAGAATATCATACCAAACCCCCACCCGAATGAAACCAAACCTGGATATATTATGATATAAACTTTTGTGCATAAGAACACAGTCAGAGAATATCATACCAAACCCCACCAGAATAAAACCAAACATGTATATAATATAATTTAAAATTTTGTGTATAAGAACACAGTCAGAGAATATCATACCAAACCCCACCAGAATAAAACCAAATCTGTATATAATATAATATAAAATTTTGTGTATAAGAACACAGTTAGAGAATATCATACCAAACCCCCACCAGAATAAAACCAAACCTGGATATACTATGATATAAACTGTTGTGTATAAGAACACAGTCAGAGAATATCATACCAAACCCCACCAGAATAAAACCAAACCTGGATATAATATGATATAAACTTTTGTGCATAAGGACACATCCAGAAAATATCATATCAAACCCCACCAGAATAAAACCAAACCTGAAAATAATATGAAATAAATTTTTGTGCATAAAAACACAGTCAGAGAATATCATACCAAACCCCACCAGAATAAAACCAAACCTGGATATAATATGATATAAACGTTTGTGCATATGAACACAGTCAGAGAATATCATACCAAACCCCACCAGAATAAAACCAAACCTGGATATAATATGATATAAATGTTTGTGCATATGAACACAGTCAGAGAATATCATACCAAACCCCACCAGAATAAAACCAAACCTGGATATGATATGATATAAACTTTTGTGCATAACAACACAGGCGATGAATATCATAACAACGCCCACTAGATAAAAAGAAATCTGTATATACTAAAATATAAACTGTTGTGTACAATAACACAGTCAGTGAATATCAATTGGAAGACTGACAAACCCCCACCAGAATAAAACCAAACCCAGATGTACTATAATATAAACTATTGTGTATAAGAACACATTCAGTGAATATCATAACAAACCCCACCAGAATAAAACCAGTCTCGGATGTACTATAATATTAATTGTTTAAAAAAACAGTCAGTGAATATCTTGACAAACCTCACCAGAATAAAGCCAAACCCTTTTATACTATAATATAAACTGTTGTGTAGAAGAAGGCAGTTAGTGAGTATCATAACCATCCCCACCAGAATAAAACCAAACCCGGATATACTATAATGTAAACTGTTGTGTACAAGAACACAGTCAGTGAATATCATAAAAAATCTCTCAGAATAAAACCAAACCCCGATGATGATGATGATGATGACTTTATTCAGCAGTATACATTACAATAATTGAAGAAAAAGGACAATAAATACAAAGATACAAATAGAAAAATGCATTACATGTACGAAACATTTAAATGGACTGTCTGCATACTGCTAGGAGAAGTCATAGCCAGACTGGCTGTCTTCCGACTTCCCCTTGAGGTAAAATTGTGATGAAAAAGAAAGAAAAGGTTGTGCATGCGGATCTGGTGAGCAGGAAATGTTACAGTGTCATAGGCTATTGAATTCGAGGCTAATTTGGGGTGCAATGCAAAGCCAGGACCAGAGGATTTAGTAATATCAAAATGTGGAGCTAAGATGAAATAGGAGAGTTAACTGTTCTCCTAGCTCGGACCACCTCATTAACTGTACTATACTGTACTGTATTGCACCACACAGCACCGTACCGTACAATACTGCACCGTATACTGCACTGTACTGCACTGCACTGTACTGTGCCGTACCGCACTGTATTACACTATACTAAACTATAATCTCTTGTATGTAACTTACAAGACATCCTTCAATTACAGAACTACTAAAGGTCTTTGCAGGATCACAGGATGACGAGAAAAAATCAGATGCATCAGATTTGAGATTTTTCAATTTTTTTTCCCAAACGTTGTTAGGTACGTAAGGCCATTCCAAGTCTATGTGGAACAGTCGGGACAGTATGGATTGTTGCATTCCATTGTCTTCGAATAAGATGATATAAACATACATGATAGTCTTTTTTTAAAGATCTTTCTATTATTTATCGCGCGTACTTCTGGATCAAGATCATTCCACAGTTTCGGAAAAAAATACGGTGGGAGGTTTTCTATAGATTTAGTTCTTGTTCGGCTTATATGAAGAAGTCCAGATTGACGAGTAATTCTAAGGCTGTGGAAATCAACGGTTTCAAAGAACGAATTGAATGGTGTTGGTAGATTTCCTTGATGCCAATCGAATACGAATAGTAAGGCATGTAACTTAAACAGATCCTGTACCTTGAGAATATTAAACTTGTAAAAAAGGGGGTCGATGTGGGAATTGTATTTTTTGTTGCCTATTATTCGCAGCGATTGTTTTTGCATCAATAAGAGTCTATTTGTAGATCTAGAATTCCCCCATTCCTGAATTCCGTAAACAAGGTGACTTTGGACCAGGGTATGATAGAGCGTCTTCAATGCCTCTAGAGGAAGGATGTTTTTTGCCTTATTTAGAGGATAGTTTACACGGGCAATCTTAGAGCATAATTGAGTAATATGATATTTAAAAGATAGTTTATTGTCAAGGTTTATTCCTAAGAACTTTAGAGACTTATCACTTTCATCAGAGCCCACCTTCTTTATTTCTCGATTGTTTATAAATACGCTATTTGCAGTCGATCTGCCTAAAATTCCCCTCGTAACAATGTAGTTTGTTTTCTTTGTGTTCAGCGCCAATCGATTTACACAACACCATTCAAATATATTTTCTAATTCATCACTAGTACTACTGGCTAGTTTATTCATGTCTGCTTCCGAAGAGTATACAGTGGTATCATCGGCGAAAGACAGGAGATTTAGTGAAGTTGATTCGTTGATGTCATTTAAGTACAACAGAAACAAAATGGGGCCTAAAACTGAGCCTTGGGGAACACCACATCTTATATTTGCAAGGTCAGATTTTTTACCACCATAACTCACAAACTGTTTTCTATCTGAAAGATAGCTTTTGAACCAATCATAAGCTATGCCCCTAAAGCCATACCACTCGAGTTTTTGCAACAAAATGTCATGATTTATATTGTCAAATGCTTTTGAGAGATCGAGAAATACAGTCAGTGTACTTTCTTTTCGTTTATTGTCTGCTTCCGCCACATACTTCAAAAACTGTAGTATAGGATGGAAAGTGGAATGTCTTCTACGAAATCCATATTGCTGTTCGTATATAATATCAAATTTGTTTAGGAAGCTTATTAGTCTAGCGGATACAACTTTTTCTAGAATTTTAGAAAATGTCGGTATAATACTAATTGGTCTGTAATTGGTGAATAAATGTTCATCTCCGCTTTTGAATACCGGTATTACTTTTGCAAGCTTCATTTGCTCGGGCACTGTACCATGAGCAAATGAACTATTTATGATGTGAGCAAGGGGAACGGCAATAAGATTAACTGTGTGCTTGAGAAGACGAGTCGTGATGCTATCGCAATCTTCACTCATCTTCGGTTTCATGCAGTTGACTATACTATTAGTTTCTGCAGGAAAAGTAGGGCTGAGAAAAAAAATATTCGGGAAATATCTTTTCATATAATCCAAGATTGGTCTATTTGAACTGGGTATTTGCTCGCTAGTTTCTTTTCCAATGTTAGCAAAGAAAGTATTGAATTCTTTCGCTATTTGGATGGGTTCACTTATTTCGTTATTATTTAGAGTGAAAAAGGATGGAAGTTTATGCCTCTTTTTGGACTTATTTATACTATCGTTTAGAATTTTCCAGGTAGCTCGCATATTGTGTTTGTTTTCATCAAATATCTTTTTAAAATACATGGATTTACATTGTTTTTTAACCCTATTATATATCCTACAGTATTTTTTATAGTTTAGCTTATTTCTCTCATTTGGACATTTTAGCATTTTGAGATGAAATTTTCTTTTAGTATTAGATGAATTTATAAGGCCATTGGTCATCCAGGGCTGTCGTTTGAGACTTTTTATATATACTATAATAAGAACTGTTGTGTACAAGAACACAGCCAATGAATATCAATTAGAAGACAAACACCCCCCCCCCCCCCCACCCTGAATAAAACTAAACCCGGATATACTATAACACAAAATGTTTTGTACATGAAAAGAGTAAGCGCATATCAATTAGAAGAATAAAAAATCATACCAGTAAAACCAAACCGCGATATACTATGATATAAATTGTTGTATACAAGAACACAGTCAATGAATATCGATTAGAAGACTGTAACAAACCCCACCAGAATAAAACCGAACCCGGATGTACTATAACATAAACTGTTGTGTACAAGAACACAGTCAGTGAATATCATAACAAACCCCACCAGAATAAAACTAAACCCGGATATACAAAAATATAAACTGTTGTGCATAAGAATACAGTCAGTGAATATCAATTAGAAGACTACCAACCCCCAAAAGAATAAAACCAAACCCGAATATACAATAATTTAAACTCTTCTGTATATGAACAGAGTCAGTGAATATCACAACAAACCTCACCAGAATAAAACCAAACCTGGATATCCTATAATATAAACTGCTGTGTACAAGAACACAGTCAGTGAATATCAATTAGAAGACCCTAACAAACACGACCAGAATAGAACCAAACTCGGATATAGTATAATATAAACTGTTGTATACACGAACAGTCAGTGAATACCAAAACAAACTCCACCAGAAAAAAAAAACAAACCCGGATATACAATAATATAAACTGTTGTGTACAAGAACACAGTCAGTGAATATCAATTAGAAGACAAACAAACCCCACCAGGAATAAAAAAAAAAACCCGGATATGCTATAATACAAATTGCTCTGTACAAGAACACAGTCAGTGAATATCAATTAGAAGACTTTAACATCCCACACCAGTATAACAACCAAACCTGGATATACTATAATATAAATTGTTTTGTACAAGAACACAGTCAGTGAATATCATAGCACGCCCCACCAGGATAAAACCAAATCCGGATGTGCTATAATATAAACTGTTGTGTACAAGAACAGTCAGTGAATATCATAACGAACTCCACCAGATTAAAACCAAACCAGGATATACTATTATAACAAATCCCAACAGAATGAAATCAAACCCGGATATATTATAATATAAACTGTTGTGTACAAGAACACAGTCAGCGAATATCAACTAGAAGACAAAAACCCCACCATAATAAAACCAAGCCGGGTTATAATAAAATACAAACTGTTTTGTACAAGAACACAGTCAGTGAATATCATAACAAATCCCACCAGGATAAAACCAAACCCAGATATTTAAAAATATAAACTGTTGTGTAGAAGAACACAGTCAGTGAATGTCATAACAACCCCCCCCCCCCCCCCACCCACCCTCCCCAAGAATAAAACCAAAACTGGATACACTGTAATAGAAACTGTTGTGAACAAGAACACAGTCAGTGAATATCATAACACACTACACCAGAATAAAACGAAACCCGGATATACAATAAGAAACTGAGTCAACAAAGAATGTGAAAAAATGCATAAAGAATGAAAAATAGTAGTTGTAATGTTGCATGTTTGTGGACAAGTAGTCGTGCAAAGAGTATAATGACAGGTTGTTGTTGTCCACCCAACCATATAAATTTTGCTACGGATTTCAAAATAGCACGTGCTCCCGAGAATGTAAAATTGAATGGGTGACCGACGATTTTCTTTGTGTTATGTTGTGCTAGAGTTCCTGGGTTTTTTAGAAAACACGATAGTTTTTGTCTTCCGACATTTTAAAAAATGCCAAGGTTAACCGAAAATCGGAGGTTGCGTGCCATTGGTATGCATGACAACTCCAGATGAGCTTGCTGCTGGGTTCAGAGTCACGGTGGCCACTATTTGCCGTCTCATTGGAAGGTGCAGAAACACTGAAACTACCACCGACCGACCGCATTCAGGTCGACCAAAAGTTACGACACATCAGGACGTCTCACTTTCGGGATCGCTTCCTTCCGGCGACGAGGACAGCAGCAATTTCACCAGGTAGAACTAACAATAGAATCAGAGCACACACTGTCCGCGACAGACTCGCTGAACACGACATCCGCAGTAGGCGTCCATACCACGGACCAATCCTTACCCACGTCATCGTACCGTCAGAATAGAATGGGTACGTCAGCATGTTCGCTGGACTCAGCAGCGTTGGAGCACAGTTCCTTTTTGTGATGAATCAGGATTTTGTCTACGGCCCTTTGCTGGTAGGGCAAGAGTCTATCACCGACGAGGAGAACTGTTTTCTGATGCTTGCGTGTGGGAATGCGACCGTTTCGGCGGCGATGGTGTAATGGTTTGGGCAGAAATTTCCTTGTACCATCGAACGCAGTTGATCTTCATCGATGGTAATCTGAATGGACAGCGACATAGGGACGAAATTCTTAACGCTGTTGTTGTCCCGTTGTTCAACGTTAACGTCGGATTGCAATTATTCCAGCAGAGCATCGAACTTCTTCTCTGGTCCCCACTTTCGCCAGATTTATCGCTAATCGAGCACTTTTGGGACCAATTGGACCGTCGGGTACGACATCATTATCTTCAGACGGTAGGCGATTTACGTAATGTTCTGAGGGGTGGAATGCAATACCAGAGGGTGACATCCAGAGACTTATCAGGTCCATGCGCCGTCGATGTCTTGCCATCCAAGAGGCAAACGGTAGACATACACGCTATTGACTGCATGTGTGAACTTTTCATTTCACCCCATGTCTGAATTGCGACGCCCTGACGTGACACTGGCAACAGTAGGAACATGAAATTATGCACATTCATACAGCTAAGACTCGAAATATGAATTTACAATAATTTGTTTGGGATTAAAGTCGATAATACTAAAAACATTGCTCCTCAAACTTTATTATACTTTCATTTTGGACTCTGTATATAAACTGTTGTGTAGAAGAACGCAGTCAATTAGAATACTAACAAACACCACCAGAATAAAACGAAACCCGGATATACTATAAAACAAGAGGCCCCAATGGGCCTGAGAGCGCGCGCCTGACACTGACAACTGTCAACCAAGGGTCCTGATTTGAACACACTTGCATCTGCCCCATAAAGAAAACTTTATACCAAATATCAAAACACTCAGACCGGTGGATCTGAAAAAAATGTTTTTTAAAAATATTCCTCATATTGAACTAAGTTATAATTTGGGCTACCATAGGGAGCCCAAATATGAACCCAGGGACTTGGCTTGAACAAACTTGAATCTCACCTTCCTAAGAATGCTGTATTCCAAATATCAAATGATTCTGCCTACTGGATCTTAAGAAAAATATTTTTTTTAAATATTCCTCATGTTGAACTAAGTTATAATTCTCCCCAATGATACAGTATACCAAATATCAAAAGATTCTTACTGTTGGACGTGAAGAAATGTTTTAAAGAATGTTCCTCATGTTGAACTAAGTTACAATTCGGTCTCCTACAGGGAGCCCAAATATGGACTCAGAGACTTGGCTTGAACAACTTTTAATCACACCTCCCCAAGGATATTGTATACCAAATATAAAAACATTCGGATTGCTGGATCTGAACAAGAAGATTTTTAAAGAAAATTCCTTATATTGAACTAAGTTATAATTCGGGCTCCCACAAGGAGCCCAAATATGAACCCCGAGACTTGCCTTGAAAAAACTTGAATCTCACCCCCCTAAGATAATATTAAAAGATTCTGGTTGGTGGATCTGAAGAAGATTTTTAAAGAATATTCCTCTCTACTGTTCTAATTTAAACATTCAGGCTCCCATAGAGAGCCCAAATATGGACCCAGGGATTTGATTTTAAAAACCCTGTCAAACAATCTTCCAAAGATGTTATATGTGAAGTTTTAAAGCTTTTGGGGCAGTGGTTTGGGAGAAGAAGAGTCTTAAATGTTTTTCTTATTACCCACACTTGTTGTAAAATGATGACTCAGTATTTTTTCAAAGTCCCGAAAAAGTAACCAATGATAAAACCGATAGCAGTTGTTTTGGAACATTCCATTCTTTACGCCCTGAGGAAGCTTCACACGAAATAAGAATCCATAGTACCGTGTAGTTTTTGGAGATATGGGCGTTTAAAGGCTTTTTTTATTTTTAGCTCCTGTGGTCCCCACGGGGCGTTTGGAAAAACGTTTTGGATATAAATCAAGTACTTATGACCTATTAATATTTCATATATCAAATTTGGTTCAAATCGGCCTCTCGGTTTGGAAAACAGAAATTTTGGGCGGGGCAGAAATTCTTGCCCATCCCGTAACGACGACAAATAATGCCTCTCGAACTTCTCTTGAACAAATTTGAGTGTACACCTCAAAAGGAAGCTGTATAACAATTATCAAGTCTCTGCTACAGCTGGTTCATGAGAAGATGATTGTTTTAAAAATTGGGGCATTTTGGCCCCACCCCCTCCCAAATATGAGCAGAAACCCAGTTTGAAGAAAAACCCAAATGCCCCTATATAACCACTACTTATGTGAAATTTCATTAAAATGTGGCATGTGGTTTGGGAGAAAAAGACCCAAACACCACCTTCATAATGGTCGACGGACAACGCACGAAAAGTGATCAGAAAAGCCCCCCCCCCCCCCCTCCCCCCTTGACTTTCAGTCAAGTGAGATAATAAATCTTACAAATATGGCTGTCATTGAACCGGCTCATTGAGTCGGTTCCAGTGACAGCCATACTTGTACAATTTTATTGACAAAGTAGCAGGATATTTCAGGTCATGATTGCCTTGTATTGGCTAGTTTGCTTCCGCTATGTTTGGTAAAGGGTTAAACTGACTCATTTTTTGACGCGAATCCTAGCAGAGGAGCAGCTAGAATGAACATTGATTCTCGCTGGTTTTGTTGTGCGAATCTTTGTGTAAATCTATTCTCGGATTCTCGTCGAAATATAAGCTATGAACCCGTATGGAAGAGAGGGGTATTCTGGGAAGTTACAAATTAGTCAAAAACAGTCATTATTTTATCGGTACAACTGAAAAGATAAATGGGAACGAGATTTCTGCTGACAACTTTGAAGAATAACGTTCAAGTAGCACAACTCAGCTGCAGTTCATCTATCTCATTTTATTTATTTATTATAATGTCGTAGGAAACAAACATAGTTACATGACATCATGGAATTACAAATAACATAATGTGATGAAAGACAAAACTTACAAAAACAGTGGGAATATGACAGTCCCAAACGCGGACTGCACGATCTCGCCCACAAAACAAACACACAAAAAACACACATACCCGCGCGAATAACACACATACTCTCACCCACTCTTGTACTGTATGCTCATGTATGAAAAGGAACTCATAGGTATAAAAAAACAACGCAAACACAACATGGTAATGCAGCTAATACCTATACATGGAAACAAGATAGATTCTTGGCATATGGGGCGAGGGAAAATGTTGCAGTATGGTTGAGAATGCGTGTACCGAAGATATTCTCCATTAAACCGATACAGTTTTAAATCTGAAGCGAACTAGCTCTGTTAGTCATGTAATATCGAGCATGCGATGTAAGCACTGCTGAATAGTACATTATGGCTTTTAATGTGATTCGAGAGGGAATTACTAGTTAGGGTAGTAACGAAGGGTACCATAAAAGAAAACGATCGTCTTGGTTATAAGAATTTCCCCAGCCGTTACTTACTGCCTTAACTTGCTTTTGGACAGAACATGATGGAATAATATGGCCTCTAGATTACTTAATAAAAACATATTAGAATTGTTTATCGATTTCAAATGAGAGCTTAACTGATAAGGCTTCATCCATCGTTGCTACTTCAAATGACTTTTCAAAATTCCGCTGTGTCAATTTTTGCCAAACTTGGTTTGCATGATTCTTGTGATGTTCTTGTGCGGTATTGTTGCTTTTAGGGCGCTCTGCCTATTCGGGGGCAATATTCTTGGGAAACATATAAATTTCTTGCAAAAAGTTTTAAAAAATCCAGTCAAGATCGATTCGAGTTTGATATGTGGATATTTAAATGTGTATCGTATTTTATTTACATCAGATGACCACTCTTGACCCCGCGCAGATACAATTTAGGCGATGCGACCCCGCTATATTAACATTGTCGAAAATGTTAATTAAGCAGTATGATGGTGTATCGCCACTATAAATTCGGGAAAACTGAAAGGTTCGGGACCAGGGAGGCCGTAAGCCCAAGTGGCGTAGGTCACGATGGGAAAGCAGATATTTCCCTCGGTCCAGGGTAAGATCGGATGAGACACAGAGGAAAAGAAAGTTGAATACAACCAGGTACATAGTGGTGTGGAATAGGGTGTGCGGACAGGCACCTAAGGGTAGAAGGAAAGTAACACCCGGGGGCAGATAGGGCAACTGATGAAATGATTTCGACCACCCTAGGGGAATGGCTAGGAACCAGTGCAAGGACCAGTGAGGTCCATGGTGGCGTGAAGACAGAAATCACTGAAAACGGTTTAAGTGGTCATGGGTAGGTCACAAAGGGGTAAGTGTGTGTGTGTGTGTGGGTGACCTTTTCCTATCAGCGGTGTTGGAAGTACTCGGTGAAATTAGATTCCCCGAGATAACCCGTCTGTTGGCATGTGTAGAGACGGGTAATCTGTAAAGGTGTAAAGGCAGAGTAATGATCGAGTGCTTGTAAAATAACTGTGAGTGTTGGATTGTAAATCGTGAGATGGGGTTAAATCGCATGACACTCTTAACCTTGCGTTCCTTTCGGAATAAATGGGGGTTCCTTGGTTCCCTTGTTCCAAGGAGTTAAGAGATGTCAATATCAAATTATTTCACTTTTGTGAATATCAAGGGTTAAGTTTTATATGTTCTCATGTTTTCAATGAATAACGATAGAAAGTAGACAATACTGGTCAGTTCAGAAACAGCAGGGTATGTCGATGCTTAATGGTTTATGTCAATACAATAACAGGCAGCTGTATTAGAGAAGCGTGGCGACAATTAGCGCTCAGTACAGTCCGAAATTATGTAATTTAGCGTTCGACAGACAGCAATTCAAGACATTAATCCAGATAAGGTATAGCGTGTTATAATCATGCAAAATATTAAAAGCCATATTTAACCCTTTACCCAACGAATCGCCCGCATCCGCCCGCGTAATATGCAAATTCAGCAGTTGAAAAAATATTATTTTCCAAAAAATTTCAACAAAACCATATCATGTGACCCCTCCTTGGAACGAGCTGGTCGAGCTCGTTCCAACGAGGGGTCACATGATATGGTTTTGTTGACATTTTTTGAAAAATTAAAAAAAATGATATTTAAAATAATAAATTTTGATATCGTCTTCGTTGGGTAAAGGGATAACCAATCTATGTAGTATTACGTCACACAAATCAAAGGAGCACTCAGTTCTGCATAGTTTTCTGTAAATAAATATAATCCTGTAACGTCCACCAGAATCGCCATTGTATTTGAAATTGCCAGTTCGAATATAAAGAGCTTATATTACCCAAATAGCACGCATGACCAGGACACCCCATCATGCCATTAGAAATGTCGAGATTCTATCGAAGTATCTTCAATATTAATATATTTATTTATTTGGGGTTTAACGACACTTTCGACAGCAAGGTCACTCAGTCTCGAACTGTTTACAGGTGGAGGAAGCCGGAGTACCAGAAAAGAACCACAGAGCAACGGTGAGTAACTGTCAGACTCCGCAAAAGCAGGGTCAGCATTGGTTGCAGGCAATTCCACCACGAACGTGCAGTAGGCCTTAGTCCACAGCAGCACCGTGCCTCCACGTCGTCGATCGGAATTAAGTGCATTGCCCAAAGACAAAGCGCAGTTATCGATGGGGGGGGGGGGGGGGGGGGGGTCGAATAAGTAAACTTCGTTATAGACCTTTTTTATATTGGCCTAAGTGTTGATTTCAAAGAGAGCATTTATTTTTCAAATGTATTGCTTACACACTGTATAATTCCTGGGCATTAAGGGGTAGGCAATCTCTCGTGTCTCAGGGAACTCGGCAGGTTCACCAAGTTGAGTCAGTGGACTAGGGGCGGATTGGGCCAAGAAAAGTTACCGGGAAATGCACCAAAGGGGGAGGGGGCAAACCCGGAGAAAATTGTGATTTTTCGAATTGAAAGAACGCTGCTTCCTTGTATCTGAGCGATCAATGGCAGTCCACACAGATTACATTTCGATGACATTAATTTTGTGTGTCATCTTCATCGCTTATCCAAAAAAATTATTGTTGCATCAAGGGGAGGGGGGGGGGGGGGGTGGCTGAGCCATCGGGCCGAATATAGATCGGCATACTGGGAGAAAATTTTGATTTTTCAAACTGAAACAACCGTGTTTTCTTGCATCTGAACGATCGATGGCAGACGAGGCTTCTAGAAAATCAAAATGTCAATTGGATCCATTTCGCCTTTTGGAAATCTTCACAAAATGTCATGCACCAACGAATATTGGGCTGCATCAATTTTGAGGGCCCCAGGGAGCCAATATGAGTCCCACCGGGAATTCTCCCGGTGCACAATATGTCCAGTCCACCTCTGCACTGGACAGCCATGAACCACGGATCTTTCATAAGCGCTAATTATGATTGCTCAATAGCTAAGAGCCGCGGCGAGATGTTTCAGCTCTGTTGATGGAGCTATTAATGTTAGAACTGTTTGTTGATAACAGACTTTAAGAACTTTTACGTGAATTTTTAATTAGTAATTGCTTGGTAGGTAGAGGCCAAGTTAACCCCGCGAGGACAAGATCGTTCAGTTTATAACTGAACTGTGCAAAACGGAATCGCGGTGACAGCGGTGTGTGAAGACGTCGACGAGAGGGAATGATAGCAGAACCTTAACCCTTTACCCAACGTAACGGCCAAAACCGGCCAGCGCTATTCTCAAAAATCGCCAATTAATTTTTATTATTTTTTCATCTCAAAAACATAGGTTATGACCCTTCGTTGGAACGAGCTCGTCGAGCTCGTTCCAACGAGGGGTCATAACCTATGTTTTTGAGACAAAAAATGACAAAAATTAGTTATTCAAGAATTTTTTTTGCAAGTGCCGTCTGCTTTCCATGTTAGGTAAAGGGTTAAGCAAACTAATCCCAGACGACACTGGCTTTAACCCTGTAAGAGAAGTATCGGTGAAAAATGTGCATAAACTCTATCGCAAATATCGAAGCCAGCGATGTTCGCGTGATCAAGAGGACGTAGCTATCTGTGACAGATGACTTGGGACCACAGAATACGCACTAAGTTTTTTAAATGTATATATTCTCGGAATTTGGATTTATTTATTGGTGTTTAAGGTCGCATACTTATGCACAATGGCTAATCATGACCGTGACAGTTTTACGGTTGGAGGAAGCCGGAGTACCCGGAGAGAACCACCGAGCAACGACGAGCAGCTGCCGGCTCCCCAACATCGTAACTCCTCACTGCAGCACAGGCAGGGTTAGACTGGTTGAAGATATGCGCACCATCGACGTGCAGTACGCCTTAGTACACGGCGTCATCGTGCCCCCATGTGGACAATCGGGGTTAGGTGCCTTGCCCAAGGACACAACGCGGCAGTCCGAATCGATCGCTCAGACGGCCACCCATCCGAGGACTAACCGGGCTCGACGTTGCTTAACTTCGGTGATCTGACGAGAACCTCGGAATGTTGATGTTTCAGTAAATTGAGCCATATATTTCACTATGCATGTAATTAAATTATTTTTTCAATGAGTAATCGACGATCACCTTTAAATACTCAAGTCACTATTTATTATTTATTTATTGGTGTTTAAGGTCACATACTTATGCACAATGGCTAATCGTGACCGTGACAGTTTTACGGGTGGAGGAAGCCGGAGTACCCGGAGAGAACCACCGAGCAACGACGAGCAGCTGTCTGCTCTCCAACATCGTAACTCTGCACTCTGCGCCGCAGCACAGGCAGGGTTAGATTGGTTGAAGACATGCGCACCATCGACGTGCAGGACGCCTTAGTACACAGCGTCATCGTGCCCCCATGTAGGCAATCGGGGTGAAGTGTCTTGCCCAAGGACACAACGCGGTTGCCGCAGGTGGGATTCGAACCGAGGACCTCTCGGCTTGCAGCCTGCACCTCTACCAACTGAGCCACCGCGCCCTACTCAAGTCACTGATCCATTCAGGAACACGAACAGTCACAAACAGATGGGACGTTGATAGTGTCCATACTACAGCATCTTGGTGTGGAAATTTATTTTAAATAATTTTGAACATTTTTCAAAAAATGTCAACAAAACCACATCATGTAACCCCTCACTGGAACGAGCTCGACGAGCTCGTTCCAAAGAGGGGGTCACATGATATTGTTTTGTTGAATTTGTTTGAAAAATAGGGTTTTTTTCCAGCTGCTGGATTTGCATATTACACGGACGGTTGTGGCCAATTCGTTGGGTAAAGGGTTAATCCGCTAATCTGTGACAGAGCGTTATCACCAATTGTCTTTAAAAATTCTCTACTAGGTTCGTTCAAATCAAGTTCTTGACTTATTTATTTATTAGGGTTTTTAACGACACTTTAACGGCCAAGGTCATATCGTATCGTGACAGTTTTACGGGTGGAGGAAGCCGGAGTGCCCCGGGGCGAACCACCGAGCAACGGCGAGCAGCTGCCAGCTCCCCAACACCGTAACTCCGCACTGCAGCACAAGCATGGTTAGATTGATTGAAAACATGCGCACCATCGACGTCCAGTACGTCTAAGTACACGGCGTCATCGTGCCCAATGTGGACCGTCGGGGTTAAGTGCCTTGCCCAAGGACACAACGCTGGAGTCCGAATCGATCGCCGCTCAGACGAAGTTCTTGACTTCATATTTGGCTTCACTTCGAAAACTTTAAATTTTAACTTTATCCATCCCTGACATTTTTTTTCATGAAAATCCACTTTGGCTCTTTGTTTAGCGAATGTGTTTTGTCAGTGATTTACAAGTTTTTATGCTTCTGGGCAAAAAATTAGCAAATCGCACAGCCAAGTCTTTTATATTAATGCAAATAACAGTGTTTGTATTATATGGCACGATGCGGACACTGTTGGCATGATGAACAAGAAAAAGTTAGAAAAGATCAAAAGATGGTAAAATCGCCGTTTTCTTATTTTTAAATGGGTTTTAACAGAAGATAATATTTAAACGTTCAAACTGATTGGGAAAAAATTGTAAATTACCAATTTCTGTATTTTTGTAGTAATCTACAGGAAAATGCCTGAAGTTAGTGAAATGATGCGCACGTCG
Organism: Pictodentalium vernedei; assembly: GCA_031216915.1. Taxonomy (NCBI): domain Eukaryota; kingdom Metazoa; phylum Mollusca; class Scaphopoda; order Dentaliida; family Dentaliidae; genus Pictodentalium; species Pictodentalium vernedei. The sequence goes on from CM062293.1 coordinate 397,646,691, forward strand.
ATGATACGTTTTCGCTAACATTTCGAAATTTGAGTTTTTATATGATAATGAAATTTCCGTACCCTTATTGTTTAATTTAATCACAATTTTAGGAAATTAAGGGGATCTAACTTCCCCGTAAATCTCTTCCAATGGCGAAAATTGTCAACCATTGAAATTGGAGGTATTTCTTTCAAAATGGTGTCCTTAAGAACCAGTGGACAGAATATTTTGATTTTGATATGAAGCATTTTTGGAAGTGCGATATTTAACCCTTTCAACTCGTAAGACCGATTTTTCGGCCCAAAGCATATAATTTCGTCCCATTATTATCTTATTTTAAGAGGTCTATACGCGGGGCATTGGTGATAAAGTAATAGCTGCAGGCGGCTGCAGACGGCAGTTGTTATTTTATCTTCCTTGTATATTGATGTCAGACTGCCCCATCTCACTGTAAGTGTGCACAAAGGCGATACCATTCCAGGAAACGATGGTTCAAAGGGTTAAGTTTGTTCTGATAAGATCGTTCAGTTCATATTTTTGCTCATGATGGAAGCACGAATTCTGACTCGATGCTATACGAGTAATGTCTCTAAAAACTATTACACAGACACATTTGTTGATATTTGGAATGCATTAACCCTTTGAAGCATGGTGGTATCTTCCACGCCAGTTCAGTGTCATCAGTTGGAAGAATCTATATTCTTTACTTGGGGGAAGACCAATCAATATTTTCAACGTGCAGCCTTAGGGCTGCACGTTGAAAATCTTGATTGGTCCACCACATAAATTCACCGAGCAGGTATGTACTTAATGAAGTCAGGTTATATCACGATCCTGAACCTAAAAAACGGTCCTTCGAGTTTAAAGGGTTAAATTTACAGGCAGAAAATTCACATTTATTCAACTATTTGCCAAACTTGAATAGAAACGTGCCTTCGCAAAACAATTTCTTCTATACTGAAAATTTTCATTTTTTTTTTTGTGCTCGCAGAAGCAGTTTACCCTTTCAGCCTATAGCTTTGTCGTGGGTGAGATAAGCTAAAGGCAGCATGGCATCTGGTCTACTACCCTTGGTTGTATCCAGTCAGTTAGTTGGCACTCTATCCTGTTTTCCCATGATGAAATTAGAAACCAATTTTTACTGTGACTAATCTAAGGAAATTGTTGACGTGTTCGGGGTGGCAGTTTCCACCTGAACGAGTCATTGAACAGATTGGTTTACGAGAAATGGACGTGTCGTTAATAGCATTACCTTCGATTCGAAATCATAATCTCCGCTCAGTAGATTGAGTGGCGTGTCCTGTTAGGGCGTAATCAGGAAAATAATTGGAAACATTGAAAACAATTCATGCTCATTATTATCATTTCTCACACTGATATAAGGCTTAGTGTCTGATGACTCTACATGTTAACCCTTCACCTTACACCGCTAACAAGAAGTCAAGTTAGCAGAGAAAGTCGTGAAATAATTTTTTTTTCAACTTTGTCTCCTAAAATAGCTCATGAGACCCCATTGGAACGAGTCGAAAGAGCCCGTTCCAGTGAGGGGTCATAAGCTATGTTTTGAAAATAGAAATTGAAAAAATAATAAAATTTGAATGGTGATTTTTGTGAAAAGCGGCGATCGGATATGTCCGATGAATTTGGTAACTTTTAAACGAGAACCGTCGGTGCTTCTTACTTTTATAAGCTTCTGCAGTTTCCCTCGTGTCACTGACCAGAAACCAGGGACGCATCGCCTGTGGGGTCCGAAAGGTCCGAACTGATCGCCGCCTCTTAAGCACTGAAAGGTCCACTTTTCGCTGAGCGAAATGTTTTAAAAACAAAACTACATATGCACGACCAGTCTACTAAGTTGACGCACACCATTTTCGCCGTCTTTCTCACTGATAATACCGGTACAGAGCGAAAATAAGAGATACGCTAGACGTTGTACAATATGCCTGGTTTCCTCATAAGTTGAGGCTACAAGCCAAGTTTGAAAACTCTAGCAAAGGCCGTAACTCTGGTGGAAATGGGCAAGGGAAGCTGAAATTCAATACCAATGTGTATGCCCAAATGTTTAGGCTACAACCCAAATTTGAAAACGCTAGGTGTAATCATACTACAGTTATTGTACAGAAACCAACAAACCGTCCAGTTTCGTTCAAACAAGGGCCCCAACCTGGCCAAAAAGGGCGGGCGGAACTGAAATTCAACATCCACCTGTATTCCCATATGTTTATGCTACGAACCAAATTTGTAAAGTCTAGGACAAATCATACTCAAGTTATTGCACGGAAGCCAACAAACTGCTCAACTTACCCACATGACATTTGAAACTTATACCGCCCTTGTTTTAACCCTTTACCTAACATGAAAAGCAGACGACACTTGCAAACAAAATTCTTGAATAACTAATTTTTTTCATTTTTTGTCTCAAAAACATAGGTATGACCCCTCGTTGGAACGAGCTCGACGAGCTCGTTCCAACGAGGGGTCATAACCTATGGTTTTGAGACAAAAAATGAAAAATAATGAAAGTTAATTGGCGATTTTTGAGAATAGCACTGGCCGGTTTTGGCCGGTTTTGGCCGGTTTTGGCCGTTTACTTGGGTAAAGGGCTAATTAACAGAAATTGTTTTTGATTTTAATTTGTTCATCATTTCTGGCCCCTGCGAAGCTTCGGAATTCGATTCGATTCGAAAGATCCTCGATGATTGAACCGATTCGGAAATGTTCGAATCATCTAGATGTTCATAAAATCATACAAAGTGTCTCCTCTTGAACTCTTCTTCTATCGCCAGGTCTCTAGCACAGCAGACGAGATGACAAAGATGCGTATTGGGTTGTTCCGCTCAGAAACTACTTCGGTTCAATTAGGATTTTTGTTTTCATTGCTTTGCCAAAATACCCACGAATCCCCGCTGCAACCTGAAAAGCGGTGAGAATCGATTCGATTCGAAATCTTTTGTCTGAATGGAATCGGGATTCGCTCCGACCCGAAATTTGAGATATGCAGGGACCTAACTATTTTCACAATACGTTTTAAATGTCTGAATTACCTATCGTGAATATGTACACAGTTGGCCCTCTGTGCATCTCAAGAATATATAGAGGATATCTGCGCTGCTTTAGTGAATATCAGGAACTGTCTTATGAGTGTGAACCTGAAAGTCTTATTTTTCAGGAGCGCTTGCGCGAGTGAAAAATAATATTTTCAGGACCACATGAACTAGCGTAGATTTTCTTTTTATTGTATGCTACGCAGCTGTGCTACGTGATATTTTACTGTGCAATATTCCGCCCAATTAGGGAGCGCGGTGGCTCAGTGGTAGACTGTTGTACTTCTATGCTAGAGGTCCCGAGTTCGATCCCCGTCCGGGACGACCGGCGTTGTGTCCTTGGGCAAGGCACTTTATCTCGGTTGCCTACATGGGGGCACTACTAAGGCGTACTGCACGTCAATGGTGCATATGTCTTCAACCGCTGTAACCCTGCTTGAGTGGAGCTTGAACAGAGTTAGAATGTTGAGGAGCTGACAGTTGCTCGTCGTTGCTCGGTGGTTCTCTCCGGGTACTCCGGCTTCCTCCACCAGTAAAACTGTCACGATCACGATTAGCCATTGTGCATAAGTATGTGACCTTAAACCCAAATAAATAAATAAATTTAGCCCAATTCGACTGCAAACAGTTTCAAGACAATAACAAAGATCTGTTGATCGTTCTTTCAAGGCGACGTCATGCGCCGAAGCGTAACGTCATTTTGGAAGAAAATTTATCGTGTGGACCTGAAAGTATTATTTTTCACTCGCGCAGGCGCTCGCGAGAAATAAAACTTTCAGGCCCACACTCATGAGATGATTCTCGATACTGACGAAAATAGAGTTGATTTTCTTTTTTATTATATGCTATGAGACATTTTATTGCACAATATTCAGCCCAATTCGACCCCAAATGCGTACGTTTCCAAACAATAACAAAGATCAGCTGATCGTTCCTTCAATGCGACGTGATGCAGCGTAGCGTGACGTCATTTAGGAAGCTACTAGGGGATATTTCTCGATATCCATCCAGTCGATGGATATCGAGAAATATCTTTTAGATAATTTGCGATAATTCACAGGCTATCATATAATAAATACTACTCACATTTTGCTGAGGATCACTCCTACCCATCTACATATTTGATACACAAAAGGGCACGTGTGTGTAGTTTTAGGTTTGTTTATTTGTTCATAAGGGTTTAACGGCACTTTCAACAGCTTGGATCATATCATGTCGGACAATTTTACGGGTGGAGGCAGTAGGAGTACCCGGAAAGAACTTCTTAGCAATGGTGCGTAACGTTCGAGCAGTATAATTTATCATCCTTTCACAAGTTGTTAGTACTGGTTAAAGGTATGTCATACGTTGGCATGTTGTACATCTATGGTCAACGCACTGTATGCCAACGGTTCTCTTGCCTTCAACCAATGCTAACTCTGCTTGTGCCAGGATGATCAATATACAGAACCGCACATACATTTGAATGGGTTAAGAATTATCGCACGAGATTGCTTTGCCCAGCATATCACGAGAGCCGAACAACGTATGTGCGGTTCTGCATTTATCACACACCTCCCATGTAACAACCAGTCTACACGAAAATTGAATTAAAACACTCAACTGTATAGTCTTGCCCAGGACTGGCGGATATTCCTGCCCAGGACAGGATTTCTCTTGCCGATGAAACAAGTATGCTCTTGGGCATATTTAATCAAATTTCACCCAGTAAATTGCATGGATTTTTTCGCCAATGATTTCTTGAGTCAAATTCAGATGAAGTTTCCATCAAATCTAGTCATGGCTGCTTCACAGCAGCCATGACTAGGTATGATGAGAGAAAAAAAACGTGAAAATACTCAGCGGGTTATGAGTTAAATGGCAATAAAATGTGCAAATTTGGAGTATAATATTTTAACCAAAATAACGGCCCAAAAATTCAGATAATAGTATTTCAGACGTTGTCATTTAAGAATAATATTTTCGGGCCAGAATGATTTCACATCCCTTTTGATTATTCGGTATGCTTGGCTCAGTAGGTAGAGCTGCAGGCTGCAAGCCTAGAGGTCCTCGGTTCGAATCCCACCTGCGGCAACCGCGGTGTGTCCTTGGGCAAGACACTTCACCCCCCCCCCCCCCCCCCATTGCCCACGTGGGGGCACGGTGGCGCTGTGTACTAAGGCGTACTGCACGTCGATGGTGCACTTGTCTTCAACCAATGCTAACCCTGCTTGTATGGAGTTAGTATGTTGGGGAGCTGACAGTTGCTCGCCGTTGCTCGGTGGTTCTCTCCGGGGACTCCGGCTTCCTCCACCCGTAAAACTGTCATGGTGATGATTAGCCATTGTGTAGAAATATGTGACCTTAAAAACACCAATAAATAAATAAATAAATTTTCGGTATGCTTGCCCTTGAATGGTCACGAGTAAACACCATTATGAAATCTAGAACATCATCTCAAAAGATAAACAAAGGTTATACTCCCAATAAGGAAATATACTTGGAACCAAAATGATAATTTATGGAACCATTTCTCCTATTTACGTTCACCTGGTTCCTTGTACTACCATGTACCCCTTTTACGAGGAGTTGGTTCTATATAGAACCAATTGATTGTATTTAGAACCACTTGGAACCAGAACTGTTTCCAGTGCATGGTCATTTGTCTTCAAATGAGTGAACGAATAAACGAACAAATGAATGAACGGAACATCCGACGAATGAATGAAAGGATGCATGAACGAATGAATGAATGTCCTCTTTTGTGTTCTCATCAAATCATGGGGGCGCTTTAAGGAACGTCTGGTTGCTTTGAATCCGGCAAGTACTCCTGGCCTTTTATTCAGATTTCTCTACAATAAAAGTAATTGAATTGACCGTTTAATAGTGAAATCAATCCAGTGGAAGAGATTTTTCATAATTTAATTGATCGTAGATCGATGACGGTGAATATTAATTGATCGTTTATGACAAGCATCTGAATTTTTCACTGGGATTAAAAATTCATTATCCCTACATGAATTGTCCTGACACGATTATGCATTAATAACAGTACAAACGGATGTCGATCGCGACATTTTATCTGAAGGATACACATTTTACAGTCGTAGACGAAACACTATATTAAGAGAATAATGAACTAGGCAGAAATTTACACGCAGTTAACACTTCGCCCTCGGATGTTTTAAAGGCATTATGTTTCACGATTTTTGCGGCAAACTTACCTAAATATTAACTGAGTTAAAACTTTATCAAATAAAATATTGCGTGCCGGTTTTAGTGAATAGTGCTGTCTCGCTACAGTCGTCAAATTATGCAAACGGTTACAATATTCAAGGCAGCGTCCCGAGAAGGTTCGAAATTCTATTCAATTCGAAATCGTGCCGATGATTCGATTCGCGTTGATTCGGAAATTTTCGAATCGTCGAGATGTACTCAAACACTTACCAAGTGTGCAGGAGACCCGATAGTAGACGAGTAGTTCAAGGAAATTTCGCTCCCAAAACTCCTTTAACCCTTTTACCCAACGTAACGGCAAAAACTAGCCAGCGCCATTCACAAAAATCACTATCCAATTTTCATTTTTTTTTTCACTTTGCCTCAAAAACATAGCTTATGACCCCTCATTGGAACGAGCTCAACGAGCTCGTTCCAATGTGGGGTCATAAGCTATGTTTTTGACGCAAAAAATTAGTTATTCAAGAATTTTACTTGCAAGTGTAGTCTGCCTTTCGTGTTAGGTTAAAGGGTTAATTTAGTTCTGGAATGTTCCACTGTTCAATTGACGCACCCAAACATACGAGTCGCCCTGTAACTGGTTGAGGACTACATTATTTTTGGTGGTCTGAATATGAAAATCAAAATTTGTTTTATTACAACATATTGGAGAGTGTTCACTGGGACCCTCCAATAACTTGCAATAAAACAAATTTATATAAACACAATATTATTTGCGTTTGACTGGATATGAAACACGAGCAAGGAAAACGTTAGCTTTTGCTGTGGTACCCTCGTTTTTTTGAAAGCCCTGACAGTGTCTTCGAACACTCATCCAGTTAATACAGTACTTGAGTGCATGGAGACTGGCAATAATATACACAGAAGTTATTTATTTATTTATTTATTTGTTTATTTAATTTATTTATTTATTGGTGTTTATGGTCACAGGTGGGATTCGAACCGAGGACCTCTCGGCTTGCAGCCTGCACCTCTACCTACTGAGCCACCGTGCCCCATCCACAGAAGTTAGAAGATACAATATTTACACAACGTTAGATTAGAGCTGAGATTCCTTTTATTTATTGGCGCTTAACGCCACATCAGCATCTAGGGCTACATTGTGCCGATGAAAATATGAATTATACAAGAGGCCATTATTTTTCATGAACAAACGGGTCGATGAAATCTGGAAAAAACGTGAGGAATAAAAATGAGTTGTGAAAAGTGTAATAAGAAAACGAGACCAGTTCGTCTACTGAGTTCCAATGTGTTCCATGTGCCTACTTGCACATAAAACAAATTGGAACTCGGGGGATGAATTGTATAAGGAATACTGCGTATATCAACTCTTTGAATCGTTGAACAGATATGAATATATGAGCGTTTAAAAGAATAACACAATTTAAAATTTATTAAAAAGGTTGAGCTTTGAGAAACGACAGAAATTTATGAGAGTTTGTGTTGTAAAACAAGTCTCTAAGAGACACAGTAGAAAAGTACTGCCTTCTGACAAGATTAAAATTTGTTCAATGCAAATGAATGTCAATGATTACATTCTGGTCGCATATTACCCTTTGAGATGAAGAAATGCGTAAGTCTTGTGCAACCAATATGACATCGTGGCAAAATAAAAGTCGTTCGATTGGCCGGGGATTCTCAGTTTGATTACATTCGACCCGAGCTTTGAAATTCGCCAAGCCTTGTTTCAACGTGTTTTTTGTAAACAGCTGACGCCTTCTCGTTGGAACGCATCTAGTTCACTCCATAAAAGTTTATTATTTTTTACTTCCCCAACATTACGTATGCCCGTTCACTGTGAGAACCGGTATAAGGTCTGTTAGGGGAGTAAAATAACATTTTTTTTAAGGTGAATCTTGTGGATTCGTCTGGATGGTTAGTTGGCGCAGAGCTAAACTTCAACATAATTAACATTCAAAGTTCCGTTCTGTCTGACCTGCATCCGCCGTCCAAATTTCCTTCTGGCGCCAATGAAAAACGATGAGCCTCCATTGTCAGCATTACTTGTTTTCCATCAGATGTAGTACAGTCGAATTGATGTGTATCAATTACGTCACTAAACCAATTAGCATTGTCAGGGTTGTTGTTTTCAAAAATCAAAGATTTCGTTTAGAAATCATGCTTTTGGGGTATTTCTTTGCGATTGAACTAAGGTGACAACTTGTATGTCGACAAACTTCACAAAAATCCCTCCGAGCTTTTTCCTTGAAACATTTACCCCTTTCAACCCGATGTACATAAATAAAAAAAATTATAGTGGACGAGCAGACGATAGGTGAGGCTCGTTAATAATTAAATTCAGCAGCCCGATCGAGCTGTTGGATTAAATTATCACTGGACCTCCCAACAAACCAGGGTGGTTTCGCCCATTTAGCCGTTGACAGTATTGACTGAAAAGACACCTTTCAGGGCGACAGTATTTAAAGAGTTAAAGATAGGCGGTGAGTAGGTGTGGAACCACCGCGTTTTATTTATTTTTTGTTTTTTTGTTTTTTTGTTTATTTATTTATTACTGTTTAAGGTCACAAAGGCTAATCATGACCACGACAGTTTTACGGGTGGAGGAAGCCGGAGAACCCGGAGAGAACCGCCGCGCAATGGTCAGCTCCCCAACATACTAACTCTACCCAAGCAGGGTTAGCATTGGTTGAAGACAAGTGCACCATCGACGTGCAGTACGCCTTAGTACACAATGCCACCGTGCCCCCACATAGGCAATGGGGGTGAAGCGTCTTGCCAAATGACACAACGTGGTTGCCGTAGGTGGGATTCGAACAAAGAACCTCTTCTCGGCTTGCAGCCTGCACCTACTGAGACACCGCCCCACCCCCGCATCATGTTTTAGTTCTTTGACAAGTCACAACGGTCTTAACCTCACCCCATCTTCACTTTAGTGGGAGAGGGGTGTACGCCGAATGTCATATATTATCAAGGTCTGCCATTTATCTATACTGATAGGTGGTAATGCCAGCATTGTAAGTAGAACGCGTGATTACAGATGAGTTATCAGTAAAAATGCTAGACATACCCTGGAAATTAGTACCGTTTTGCAACTTTGCAGTATGGCATTTAATAACTCCCTGCATTGCCATAACCGATTTTTGGACATACATGTGGTGTCTTTTCTATTACGTGATATAGGCCTACCAATCAAGGAATGAAACAGTCTCCAAATGACTGGTTATGCTTGGAAAGGTCAGCAACATAACATTTCCTAGCCTCATTTTCATTTTCTTGTTTCATCTCATTTTGGCCTCCATTTTGCCATCATGTTTGGTACATGTCCAACACTGTTTGTTCAGTATTGATTGAGGTTGGAATGGTCGGCCATAGTATAACGTGTCAAGACTAAGAACTGATACTGGTACGATGTCACAACATCTCAAAAACGCGAATTCTTCTGACAAACATACCTCCATATGTTAATGTCCAAGGAGTCAGCAGGAAGACAATCAATTTGGCCATACCGTCTCCCAACAGAATACCAATTGTTTTCTTTATTAACTATTGTCCAATAGTATTCTGTTGAATAAAACTTCACTTACTTTCTTGTACTTTTTATAGTTTTCTATATTTGAAACGTTACCTTTGAAATACCTTAAACAGACTAGCAACGAGGTACATGTACCGATACCGTACTGTAACGTTAACTGTGAAATACGATTAAAGGATTGGGAACCAGATGCGCACTGCTATTGTAAATAAACGTTACCTTTGAAATGCGGTAAACAGATTGGGAACCAGGTGCGTACTGCTACACTTAAGTGATACAAAAACCTAATAAAAGTTTTAACCTGCAGCCATGTCGCTGCAGGTTAAAACATTTATAAGGTATTCTTGCATATTGCATGGTGTCTGGAAATAATATAATATACACATTTATATAGCGCCAAAATTATAGTTCAGAAAATATAGAACCGTATTCTAAGGCGCTGTACATGTTACTGAGCTCGTGCAAATATACAAACGGAATATATACAGTATCTTACAGTCTACAACATCACTTATAGGCTTTTTGAAACAGGTTTGTTTTGAGATCTTTCTTGAAAAGGTTGACATTTGACAGTCTTTTTAGGTGTTCTGGTAAATTATTCCACAAGTGAGGGCCAGCAAATGAGAATGACCTATCTCCAAAAGTCTTACACCTATGTTTTGGAACATGTAGCAGCATTTTACCATCGGACCTCAGGTTGTATTGGCAGACATTCTTGGTATTAAGGAGTTCTTCTAAGTAGGCTGGTGACATGTTGTTTTGTGTCTTAAAAACTAATAATAAAGTTTTGAAAATTATTCTGTACTTGGCTGGCAGCCAGTGCATATTCCTCAGAACAGGAGTGATGTATTGAGATCGTGATACCCTATATACCCCTCGGGCTGATGCATTTATTACCATCTGTAGGCGAGAGTACTGATATTGTGGAAGGTTGAACAGTAAGGCATTACAATAATCCAAATGTGAAGTTACAAAGGCATGAACTAGGGTTTTTGTTGAGTCTTTGGTGAGGATCTGTCTTATCTGTTTAACTTTGTATAGATCCCTGAAAGTCTTATTGCACATATTTGTAACATGTCTGTCCGTACACAGATTTGTTAAATATCAGTATTCATATCAGTATAAATAATCATACACCACATAATATACACTGAAACGAATTTATTATTTTCTCACCAAAGACATGCAGTTCATTTCAAAAAGAGTATAACTTATCATATTACCATTTTAAAATTATACAAGCTTCCTGATTGGACAGTAACCAATGTATCCAGTACGGTACATTTAACTCCAACGGGGTGTACGAAGTTCAACGAGGTGTATGAGAATATCACATGACAGCTAAAATGGCTGTACCGACGTTCTTTGGTACACTTCGCCGATTTCCCTTTCACCCATTGCCTCAAACATTTTGTCAGTAATAATAAACATGCAGGCGCACAAGCAAACTGAAAAGGATAATGTTCAATGTTTATGAAAGGATTATGAAATAAGACAAGAATTGTGATAATTGGGAATATGTTAATTTCTGTTCCCTGTATGCTATGTTTTCTATAAAAATAATTTGAGGTGTGGACTGTACTAAAGAACTGATGGGTGGTTAATGTGGCCCTCACAGTTAATGTATTTCAACCAAAGTTACCAAGTTACAGAGAAATTATCCAAAACTAGTCGTCCTATCAAGTTACAAAGAAATCCCTTCATAAATACAGACTGTAGACTGTGCTAAAGGTTTTCGGTTTTTGTAGCCATCACGGTTAACCGATCGCAACCAAAAGCGGACGTACTCATCTGAATATTATACTGAGTCATCCTACCAAGATACAATGAAATCCCTTCATAAATACGACCTGCAGTCTGTGCTAAAGTTTTGCGGGCTTCGGGTCTCTGTAGCCGTCACAGTTGACCAACCGTGACCAAAAGGGGATGTTTTCATCTAGACATTATATGGAGTTATCCTACTAAGTTACAATGAAATCCCTCCATAAATACGACTTGTAGACTGTGCTAAATGTTTTAGGGTTTTGGACTCTGGTAGCTGTCATGGCTGAATGATCGCGCCAAAAGGGGACATTCTCATCCAGACATTATATGGTGTGAACCTACCAAGTTGCAATGAAATCACTCCATAAATACGACCTGTAGAAATGTGCTAAAGGTTTTCGGGTTTTGGGCTCGAGCAGTCGTCACGGTTGACAGATCGCAACCAAATGGGGAAGTTCTCATCTAGACATCATACGGAGTCATCCTACCAAGTTACAAGGAAATCCCTTCGTATTAAATATGACCTGTAGACTGTGCTAAAAGTTTTGGGGTTTCGGGCTTGGGCAGCCGTCATGGTTGACAGATCATGACCAAAAGGGAACGTTCTCAACGAGATATACAGTCATCCTACCAAGTTACAATTGAATCCGTTCACAAATAAAACCTGTAGACTGTGCTAAAGGTTTTCGGGTTTTGGGCTCGAGCAGCCACCACGGTTGACCGATCGCGACCAAAAGGGGATGTTCTCATCTAGACATGACCTAAAACCTGCATATAAAATTTCGTGACGATCGGACAAGAACTACGGGGTGTAACCTGTGCTGAAGGAAAATGTGAACAGACTCACAGACTAACAAACTTCCGCGCGCGTGATGGCAATAGCTTATCTTGACTTTGTCAAGTTAAGCTTATGAGAACAATATTGTTTCACGAGAATATTCCGATAGCTTGAAATAAACATGTGTACATACCACCAATATCAGATTTTACTGTCGAGAAGAGTGATTCTGTTGTAGTGTTTCTACACTACAGATTCGTTGTGGTTTCGAGAAACATGCATGCAACCTATCTCGTTATATGAATTGACTCTTCTGTGAAACTTTGAATCTAATGTCTCCGATTCCCAAGACACACGACGCACCACTGTATCGAAATCAACACTTATAAAGTCAAATTGTGTCCCACCATAATAACGACGCATCCTTTTCCAATGTCCATGAGCTGACGTCTCCCACATGTTTGAGTGCAATCGAAGAGAAATAACTCCAATCGTTCTTGTTCAATAATAAAGAAAGATATGTTTCTTTCAGTTTCTTTAATTATTACTGTTTTCAAGGTTTTCGTAACGAGAGTACCGTTTGGGGATTATATAATAAAACAAAACTCGACATACTGAAGGGGTAGGGTAATGCATTCGTCACACGGTGTTTCAGCAGGGTGTACGGGACTGCACTACCCTTCTGAGATTCGTATTTCAGAATGGTAGTACAGTCCCGTACATCCTACTGAAACACTGTGTATAACTAATAATATTTTGGTTCTTCGGTTTTGCCAAACAAAATATGTAGATGATACCTATGGTTTTTGAGTGGATACTATTATTATTTCATTCGTAACTATAGCAGGTGAAATATAAATTTTCAACTAGCGAACTCTTTTTGCTCTCTTTTCAGTTCTTTGCGGACGTACTTTTTGCAGGTCTACCCCGTCCAGTCCTATCTCTTATCCTAACGCAATGAATTGAGCCAATGGGCGTGGATATTAAGCGTTTTGCTCAAGGATCTAACGCAATTACCCCTGGTGGGGATCGAACCGTGGAGCTTTCGGTTTGAAGTCTAATGTTGTAAGCAATGAGCCACAGTGCTCCTTGTGTCATCAAATGAAAACTGGAAGGGGTGTATTCATGCACAATGGAGGATTTGTTTTTAACTCCTGCTTTTGCAAAATGGCATCGTCCATATCTGAAGTTAACTTATTTTAGAAGAGTCAGTTTTTAAGGTAAAGTAATTAATATCTTTAGCGTGCAGCCGTATTATTCTGTGTGACAAATCACCAGCCTCCGGGTCTAATGAAGAGAAACCAAATATCAGTTCCTCGGTTTTGCTCCTAGATCGAACACAAAACAGGTCACCATTTCCAAAAGGAGTTCAATACGGCACTTTCGCCGTAATATTTTACGTCACAAGTACCGCTAGCTAACTAACAGTTCCTTCATCGTATTTTTAACGTGCCTTTTGGCTGATAGAGAGGTTCTATCTTATTGGATCTACTCGCAGTATCGCTCTTGTAAAAGCGTGATACCCCTTCGTTAACAGTCTACTCAAAGGGCTACTTTTGTATTACTCAAATTCTATGCTGGTATATTTGTCACAGTATCTCTTCGATCTAATAAAAATATCTTATTACGAGATCATCCCCCAAGAGACACTTCCAATTGTCCCAAAAGATTAGAAATCTGGAAATAAATGGGGAATGTTGAAAAAGAAGTTAATACGAATGTGCCAATCTGTTGCCCTTTACAGAATGTCCAAATTGGAATACTGGTGTTTGAGTGTATTTTGAACTTTTTGCGTTCCAAGAGATAGTTGAGAACAAGATTAAAGGCAGACTAATTAATATCTTTAGAAAGTAGACCATTGAATATATCTGACTTGCAGCCGTTCGGCTGCAGGTTAGATGTATCCATTGGTCGACTTTGTATTCCAAATTAACAAACTTCTCGTGTAATGAAGAGAAACCAAATATCAGATCCTCGGTTTTGTTCCAAGATCGAACAAAATATGATTCGACATTTCCAAAAGTAGTTTATGCCATGCAAAAAAATTAATTCATTCTCAGGCATTTTTGTTTTCAAACGAATGAGGGAGAGCGGCTTTTATTTTTATTTTTTTTATTCAGTCGTCACCCACTGCTTCCTATGAAGATTTAATACATTTGAGTATCGGGAATGCGTGAAAAACATCTCAAATGTCTTTAGACGGCCATATACTTCCCCTCCACTAACCCAGGGTTGAAGTCACGGGGTGGAAGAGGGACAGTTCGTAGCCATCTTAGAGGCTATGCTGTGCCCCAGAAACCGTACTGTAAAAAAGGAATGTTTCCCCAATTGGTGGAATGTTTGTGTGTGTGTGTGTGGGGGGGGGGGGGGGGGGGGGCTAAGTACATACTACTCTATAAGATGGTTATCTATTACCTCTCCACCAGATTGGAGATCATGCCTTGGGGTTCAGGAGGGGCACAATATAACTGTTAAACAGATTCTAGGGTGTAGCCAAGAAACCATATAATAAAACAGAAGAGTTTCCTGGAAAGGGAGGGGGTGGCCTCTCTTGACGAGAGGGCTTTAGACCCCACTGACCTTCCCTTGGAAGCACCCCTGCTTGTCAGTGAGATCATAGATCCATCCAGGTTATTAAGATGTGGGAAGAATTCACCCATACTTTTTAAAATGTCCCAACTTTGTTACTGGTTATAACTACTAAACTCTAACCCTAAGGAGAATTCACTTTCAGATGGACCGAACTCACTTTCCATGGGAAAGAGTTGACGAACTAACTTGGGCCGAACTCACAAATCCAGCCCAAGTTTATGCCTACTAGAAAATGATGAAGGGGATTTTTTTAGGGAAGTTTTTCGAGTGGTATCGATGTTGACTCGGGAGTGCCGCAAGGGACCGTCCTTGGACCTCCATTGCTTCTATGTCAGATCAACAACCAGACTGTGTGATATCGACAGTGAGACTGTTTGCGGACGACTGTCCACTTTACAGACAAATCAACAACACCAAAGACCAGTTAAAACTACAGCAGGATCTTAAAAACTCAGAAGAAAGGGCGAACAACTGGGGAATGAAATTCAACTCAAAGAAGTGTCATGTGGTTAGCATACGGAGAAAGAACAGCGAATGAATTTTACGCACTAGATAATGAGACACTTGCGACAGGTTAAAAACAACCCCTACACTGGCTTGGGAAATTCAAACGATCTAAAATGGACAACCAACATCAACAAGATTTCAAAGAAAGCTAAATGCACGTTCGGCTTTCCCAGAAGGAACGTAACTCATCCCACAGAATTGGAAAAAGACTGGTTATTTGGATGTAAATTACAGATACAAATACAGTTACAGAACTCACGGGGTTAGATAGAAGTCACCTGGGCCAAACTTCTATTTCGACGAACTCACCCGATACCTGCCTTAATAGCTGATTATTGAGCGAAACGATGTCAAAGGTTTTCAAACAAATCTTGAATTTTATCATCTTATGATCATCTATCAGCTTTCCTGATACCAATAGTATGTTTTAATAGCAGGGTTGTAATATATCCAAGGTCGCATTAACAGCTGTTAGAACTGCTTTAGTTTTTAGTTTTGGTTTCATTTTAGCGCCCGTTCCAACTTTTGAAATGACCGGTTTATTTTATTATTGATTCCTTTTCTGGTGTAAATAGATTTGCAAAAGGAAATGGTCATTGCATGCTTGTTTCTATCATAAAGACACTTTTTTATTCGAAGGGCCCTTTATTTATTTATTTATTTATTTATTTATTTATTTATTTATTTATTTATTTATTTATTTATTGGTGGTTAAGGTCACATACTTATGCACAATGGCTAATCGTGACCGTGACAGTTTTTCGGGTGGAGGAAGCCGGAGTACCAGAGAGAACCACCGAGCATCGACGAGCAACTGTCAGCTCCTCAATATTCTAACTCTGTTCAAGCTCCGCTCAATTAGGGTTACAGCGGTTGAAGACATGTGCACCATCGACGTGCAGTACGCCGTAGTACACGGCTTCATCATGCCCCCATGTAGGCAACCGGGATAAAGTGTCTTGCCCAAGGACACAACACGGGTCGTTCCGGTCGTGGGTCGAACTCGGGACCTCTAGCATAGAAGTCAAACACTCCACCACTGAGCCACCGCGCTCCCGACCCTTTATTTAAAGCACACCGTGAGCTTATAGAAATAGTTATAGCCTCTATTCATCAATGGAATGATTTTTAAATTTCCAATCGACCGTTTTGGTTGCCTCTAATTTCGTGTGAAAGGAAACACGTGAGACGTCCGTCAGCTGCAAAATGACCACAAGTACCAATTTCAAAATGTCAATAAAAATATCGAACACGGGGCATTTTTTCAATGCGTCGACGCCTGAGAATCAGTTGTTTGTTTTTTTGTAGCCTTAATATGGTATTTTCGCCGTAATGTATTGCGATAGAAATACTAGATGGTTGCCAGTACTTTTACCGTGTTTTTAACGGTAAATGTTTTACAATGTTATTTCCACTGCTTCAACTATTTTCAGAAATTGAAGAGGTGTTTCCCTTGTTTAGCCGATCATAGCAGGTAGATGTCGGGCTATTCTTATGTGCGCATGCGTGTACGTTTTAGAGAGTCATTTATCAAGAAGTGGAGTCAACATTCATAAAATTGGTCATGGCAATCGGCAATATCGTGATGTAGAACGCATTGTTCTGCACATACAGCTCAGAGCGTTTTTAACCCTTTGAGACTTCAATTATTCTGCCGTTCAAACGTCACAGGGAATTCAGTTTCTTCAACGTTTTAAAAAATGCGACGTCAAACGTCGGAGAGTACAAATAACAAAATATTTTTCACAATAGTGATTATCTGGTTGAGGGCTAGATTATTTTTGGTGGTCGGAATTGGTTATTCAAAACTTGTTTTATTACATATTGGGCACTCTCCAATAATTTGCAATAAAACTAATTTATATAAACAAAATATTATTTGTTTTTAACTGAATATGAAATATAAGCAAGGAAAGTGTTGGCTTCTGCTCCGGTATCCTCATTTTTGAAAGCCCTGACAGTTGCTTCTAGCACTCAACCATTTAAGAAGTCTTGGTAGCAGGATTATATTAGTAGTCTAAGCTGCCATAACATTTGGCTCAACGGTTGTCACTGAGCACTATTCGGGAGAAAATTGATGTTAAAACTTTAAAAAATCGATAATTAATAACAAAAATGACCACAAAGTATCAACGCGTTGTTTGATTTCGTACGTTATAAGACGTACAAAAGTATCAACGGGTTAAACTAACATGGTTAAAAAAACGCTGCGTGGTTATTAGACCATACCTAATCATATCGACTGACAAGGCTTTTACAACTGATGTGGGTATTTTGTATAACAGTACATACAACCGGAAAGTTTAAATTTTTTTGTGTAATACAGTACGGCTAACCGCCAGTAACCGGTTCTCGTCAGATCACCGAAGTTAAGCAACGTCGAGCCCGGTTAATCCTCGGATGGGTGACTGTTTGAGCAATCGATTCGGACTCCCGCTTTGTGTCCTTGGGCAAGGCACTTAACCCCGATTGTCCATATGGGGGCACGATGACGCCGTGAAGTAAAGCGTACTGCACGTCGATGGTACGCATGTCTTCAACCAATCTAACCCTGCCTGTGCTGCAGTGCGGAGTTACGATGTTGGGGGGCTGGCAGCTGCTCGTCGTTGCTCGGTGGTTCTCTCCGAGTACTCCGGTTTCCTCCACCCGTAAAATTGTCATGGTCATGATTAGCCATTGTGCATAAGTATATGACCTTAAAACACCAATAACTAAATAAATAATACAGTACGGCTGCCGTGGACTGATCACTTTCCACGGACGCAATAAAGATTCCAAACACTAATTATAGGCATAATAATCAACACTTTAATTAATTAAGCACCGGGTACAACCCGGTGCTTCATGAATTAAAATGTTGCTGATAATGTTTATTACCTGGTAAACGCCTGTGTGGAAATCACAACCCGCGCGTGGATTACGACCAGTTCACGGCGATTGTACTGTATCTTTGACAACCATAAATGATGATTTAGAGAGATTACAAGCACCCACTGAACTGATTTATACTTTCTGTAAAACATAAATCACGACGTATTCTGAGCAGATGTGACAGGTGATCTCTTTTTTAACACACCTGAGATAATTTTGATAGAAAGGAAGACACAAATCTAAAAGTTCAATCAAGGTGAAGAAATCCGATCATGATGGTATTTTATTATAATCCCGTGACAGACGAGTTCAATGTGAAAAGAAGAACTACAAATTAGTGTAGACTATCATACAATTTTCATTAATCATCTTTACATAAAACAGACTGTTAACACTTTTCCTAATGTATAATGTGAACAATAAATATCTACCGTTTGAAGGCTATATTTACGATTTGTCTCCCTCTGATTAGAGTTATAGTACAGTCGTCGTGGATTGGTCGTAATCCACACATTGGGCAGTGATGTCCACGCATGCGTTGACCGGGTAATAAACAAGAAGGACGCCAACGCCCTATAGCTCACCAATGTTCCTCTTTGATAGTAACTTTGGCAAACACAAGAACTGTATCAAACAGGCTCATAACATGCGACAAAGCTGACCTAAACACAACCTCTTAAAAGTAAAACACAGAAACTGACATAAACACTAAGTTAAGCATGAAATTCTGAGCTAAACAGAAAACTAAACGCAACTAAAAATGTCAAGAAAAATGTTTAAAATGCAGAGTATGAGGGGTTAATCATGAAACAATGATACTGAGGAACACGTATGATGAAATAAGTGCCATGGGAAGAGAAGGAGCACAGCAGCTGACCTAAACACTTAGTTAAACATGAAATTCTGAGCTAAACAGAAAATTAAACGCAACTAAAAATGTCAAGAAAAATGTGTAAAATGCAGAGTATGAGAGGTTAATCATGGACCAATGATACTGAGGAGCATGTATGATGAATATAAGTGCCATGGGAAGAGAAGGAGCACAGCAGCTGACCTGAACACTATGTTAAACATGAAATTCCGAGCTAAACAGAAAACTAAACGCAACTAAAAATGTCAAGAAAAATGTTTAAAATGCAGTATATAATCATGGAACAATGATACTGAGGAACAGGTATGATGAAGCGAAGTGCCTTGGGAAGAGAAGGAGCACAGCAGTTGACCTAAACACTTAGTAAAACATGAAAATCTGAGCTAAACAGAAAGCTAAACGCAATTAAAAATGTCAAGAAAAATGTTTAAAATGCAGGTAATGAGGGGTTAGTCATGTAACAATGATACTGAGGAACACGTATGATAAATGTAAGTGCCATGGGAAGAGAAGGAGCACAGCAGCTGACCTAAACACTTAGTTAAACATGAAATTCTGAGCTAAACAGAAAACTAAACGCAACTAAAAATGTCAATAAAAATGTTTAAAATGCAGGGTATAGGG
The DNA here is from genome assembly GCA_031216915.1 of Pictodentalium vernedei. Taxonomy (NCBI): domain Eukaryota; kingdom Metazoa; phylum Mollusca; class Scaphopoda; order Dentaliida; family Dentaliidae; genus Pictodentalium; species Pictodentalium vernedei. Next base: position 397,666,433 of record CM062293.1, read on the forward strand.
GTTAAATCATGGTAGAATGATAATAATCATAATATAGCAGCAGTATAAACGCCATGATATGGAAATAGGGAGAATAAGTGACCTAAACAGAGGCTCTAACATTATTGGACACGTACGCTGACGCCGACGCCGACCGATCGAGCCATGCCATAAGTTCACACAACTAAAGTTGGTGAGCTAAAAATGATCACTAGCAAAAGTTTAATTAATGAAGCACCGGGTTGTACCCGGTGCTTCATTAATTAAATTTTTGATGATTATTCCTGTTATTAGTGTTCGGATATTATTGCGTCCGTGGAAATATTGCCCATCCGTGGAAAGTGACCAGTCAACGGCGGCTGTACTGTAGATACAACGGTTAATTTAGTTAGAGCGAAGATTCGAAGGTATCCAGTACAGCCGCCGTGGACTGACCACTTTCCACGGGTTGGTAATATTTCCACGGACGCAACTGATGTGGGCATCATGTACAACAATACACATAACCGGAAAGTTTCCATTTTTAATTAAATGCAGTGTGGCCGCCGTGCACTGGTCACTTTAGACGGGTTGGCAATATTTCTACGGACGCAATTGTATAATTCCAAACACTTATTATAGGAATAATCATCAAAACATTAATTAACGAAGCATCATGTAAATTTTGATGATAGTTTTATTACCCGATAAACACACGCGTGGACATCACTGCCCACGCGTGGAGTATGTGCAGTCAGTGCACTGACCTCATACAATCTCTGAAATCTCAACAGAGATTAAAACTCTCTTTTTTCAGAGTGAAATGGAAGTTGGAAGATATATACTTATTTTGTATTTTCCTTTATTTATTTATTTATTTATATTTATTTATTTATTTTTATTTATTTATTTATTTATTTATTTATTCATTTATTTATTTATTAAGGTTTAACACTTTAACAGCCAAGGTCATATCGTGTCGGTGACAGTTTTTCGGTTGGAGGAAGCCGGAATACACGGAGAGAACCACCGAGCAACGACGAGCTGCTGCTAGCTCTCCAACAATGTAACTCCGCACTGCAGCACAGACAGGGTTAGATTGGTTGAAGACATGCGCACCATCGACGTGCGGTACGTCTTAGTACACGGCGTCATAGTGCCCCCATGTGGACAATTGGAGTTAAGTGCCTTGCCCAAGGACACAACGCGGGAGTTCGAATCGATCGTGCAGGCGGTCACCCATCCAAGAACTAACCGGGCTCGACGTTGCTTAACTTCGGTGATCTAACGAGAACCGGTTACCACAACGCTACCGCGCCCATGTATTTTCCTTTCGATTTACATACAAAGTTCCATCATTGCTAGTTCTGATACGATGTCCAGTTTGGTTCTTTTTATACCAACGACAAATAGAATAAATCAATTTTGATCCCGATCTGGTTGACCAACCGTTTTTCACCATTTTACATAGAGTTGTAGAGGAAAAATGCTCAACTTCAAATGAAAATGGAAGTACAAAAACTAACACCAGCGATAAATCATACATCATTGGAAAGCATTTCGTCCCCGGAGTTCCAATATGTTCTATGTGCCTACTAGCACATAGAACATGTTGGAACTCAGGGGACGACTTGTCAATGACGTTCACAAAGCTGTCTCTTTTCCAATCTGATCACTTTCTGATCGTCGGTTTGTCGAGTACATGTCGCAATGTCGTTCCTCAAACATAACTGTGTGATCTATATGATTGACGTCGATATTTGGTCAAATCGGTCTCAATATCTATATTTAGCTTTCATTGATAAAAACCAACGGAAGAAAGATTGCTTTGCAATTGGAGAGAACATATATATACTCTGATTGGTCATAGGAAAATTTGAAGCCCCAATCTGGCTGAAAAGCATCGGCTATCGCCCACAACCACGCTTAAATTAACATTTACAAATTCGAGGGAAGGCAGAAGATAGTATTTTTCACTTCGCAAATCTGTTCAACTGACAAGTATGTAAAATTCGGCAATCAAATTCTCTTTCGCTGCAGACTGCATTACTTTTCGCATCTACATTGGCAGTGAATACAAATTCTCGTGGACATCCGATTCGCAATCCTTTATGAATTATAACATTAAAGGTTAAAAAAGTTTATGCCGACCTTCCAATTTTTCGTGACACCAAATTAAAAGCCAACTCCAACCAAGACAATGGAAAGGTTGAAGAACACGGATCTGCAGGGAAGATTCATCAATTAAATTTACACAATCCAGTTAACAAGAACTACGTGTATTAAATTAAGCAAACCTCTTTACACACACAGTTTATACAGTCCCTTGAGTGGAACAAGGTACCATCTACAATGCTTTAGCATTAATTATGACATCGTGCTCCTCTCTAGGGACGATATGTTGTTTTAAACATGTCAGAAAATCACTTCTTCCCGTCTGGCATTTTGGCATTACAAGCATACTTTATTGGGGGTGCATTTACTTTTGGAAGAGCGATCAATACAGTCGCCGTGGACTGGTCGAAATCCACGCTTGGGCAGTGATGTCCACGCATGCTTTTACCGGGTAATAAAAATTAACATCATGAAATTTTTAATTAATGACAACCTAGTGCTTCATTAATTAAATTTTTTATGACTGTTCCTATAATTAGTGTTTGGAATAGAATATAATTGCGTCCGTGGAAATATTGTCCACACTTGGAAAGTGACCAGTCCACGGCGGCCAAAACTGTATTTGCATTTTAAAGTTAAGTGATTTGTTTTTTTTTTCGGCGAACAACTGGGTATATCCGTCATTTCATCTAGTCGAGATCTCATGAAGAGAAAGACAAACAAATGAAAACGGCACCTGAGATTCAATGTTCTCGTACAGAACAGCCGCCGTTGACTGGTCACTTTACACGGGTGAGTAATATTTCCACGGACGCAGCAATATTACACTCCGAACACTAACTATAGGAATAATCATAAAAAAATTTAATTAATGAAGTACTTGGTACAACCCGGTGCTTCATTAATCAACATTTTGCTGATGATGATTTTCATTACCTGGTACACGCATGCGTGGACATCACTGCCCACATGTGGTTTACGACCAAGGCAGAAAATAAGCAGACTGTCATCTGCAAAATGAGATCCACAGAGTGTGAATTTAGTGATGCTACCGTGCACAGCAGGGTAGCATCACTAAATGTACCCCCTGTGAACCTCAATCTGAATCAGGATCTCAAAACTCAACAGAAAGAGGTACCCAGAGGATAAACTGGCCCACTGTATGGGATAGCATCATCAAATTCACCCTCTGGGGGCCTCATTCCGCAAATGTCAGACTGCTTATTTTCAGGCCTGTTTACGACAGTCCTCGGTGACTGTACTGTATGTCTTTTTTGTTATGAAGAGTAAACTAGATAGAGAATTTGGATCGAATCACCATCCAGTCGCGATCCGGTCCAAATTCTCTGCCCGCTTTTTATATCCGAGAACGGCACTGTAAATACTCTGCTGAAAGTTAGCTGAGTACCAAATCATCCTGGTATAGCTGTCTTTATAGTTTGGATTCTTTCTAATAAAATGATATCCTTGTAAATTCGATTTGTTATCTTCAGTTTTCTTGAACTTTTCTCGAAATCCAGTCATTTGCGCATTACGCATGCGACGACTGGATTTAATAAAAGTAAATTAAAAAATACCCAACAGGCGAAGAGTTAAAAACCTCTCCATTATGTGTTGTTTGAAGACAGGAGGAGTGCACAAAAATATTGTTCGTGAGAACAATAAAATGAAACGAATCCTACATGCCTGTGTGTGAGCGAAAATTAATGAACACATCAAAATATCAGCACGCCGGAGATTAACTGACAGTTTGATCTCTTCAGCGGTGGCAAGTAAATATTTATTTTACTTATTCACTTTCTGTGTGGCGTGTACATTCAATTGAGCCCCCGTCTCGCAAGTCGGTAAAATACGCCCACTGTCGAAAACACATGTTTATAACAAAACAAGTTAAAAACATGTAAATGAAAACATCACATGACTTTTTTTTTAATCTCGGGAGTTGGATGCGCAATTTTTTTTTTGTGATGGGGGCTTAACCTTTTGCCATTGCAATACACTTCCTTCTTATATGACTACCGCAAGTAGCTATACTCTTCAATACCACTGCTATTTGTCCATCAATTCCGTGTCGCCTAAAAATAAGAATCTCAACTTTTCCAATTCCAAACCAAACCTGTTCTAAACTAGTCTCAGGTGACGATTTTGACGAGAGATGATTTTCGAAGGACAGTTTTATGAACGCGAAATAAAAAATTTCAGTGTCATTGCGCTGAACATTCTCGACTGACATTCCACAACTTCTATTTTTTGTTTACATTTCAGGTGTCGTATTAAATTTTGAAATATCCATTATCACACAATAAACAAATTATTGCAACACTCAATCCGGGTTGTCATATTTTGTCTCGTTGACAAGATCAGATCAGCCAGAATAAACATGACGCCTACTGTCTGATCTCGTCTCGTCAAATCGACGGAATAGGAAAACCCAGGCAGATCAAAGGGCTGCTGTTAGAATCTGTAAATATTGCGACATGGCTTTCATATATATATGCTATAGGATGGAGAACCGATGTCACATTTGACATTTCTACCGGAAAATAGCACCCCCCCCCCCCCCCCCCCCCCCATAATTAGAGGATACAAACCGTTTGTTCATCTTGAATGATACTTATCAGACAGATCTGAGAATATTTCATTTTGCGTACCTTTGACGTAAAACGGAAAGTTCAACACCAGTTTCGTCAATATTGACGACGTGACGTGAACACGAATTTATTATTTTATTGTATGCTACCCTTTAAGATACCGGAAATGTCTAACAATATTTTTGGTATCAACTGTCACGATAGATATCATAGAATATCTCTCCGGAGATGACGCGCTTTTGGCAATGAGTTTAGATCGATATTAACAGCACTTTCTCGGCGTTTGGGTGTTTCAATTGAAATTAAAGATGTTTTAATTGCAATTAAACACCACAAAGCATATAATAAAAAAAATACCCAGTGTCTTTAGTAGGTACCATTCGTGATTATAAGGATATCTAAATTTTCGCCAGAGGTTTTTAGTAGCTCGTGAAAACTTATATTTCATTGCAGTCACACGCGAGATGATTCTGGTACTTACTCAAAAAACAGCAGATATCCTTCATTTAAAGTTCACTGCTCGGATTCGCGAGGCGCGCGGATTATTTCACTCGGCTAACGCCTTGTGGAATAATCCTCCGCGCGCGCCACTCGGGGATAAAAATCGTACTCGAATCCAAGCAGTGGATTATTGTCTTTTTATTTCGCATTATACATAGTTCGGTTGTTAAGTTGCAAGTTCTGTTTGTAGCAAAAATATTTCCCTTCTGAAAGCGCCCGATTGTGACACATCGAGATGCCGTACAGAACCTGACGCCATTCTTCCTAGTCGATCCACAGCAAAAAAAAGAGACATTAGTGTGATTTCATTCTACGCCCCAAATAATCCCCTCCATTTTTAAACTGACCCGGACTCCAAATTCTTGCTCAGAATTTCGTCACGTTTTGTTTGGGCCACAAAATAGTAAAATATTTCACGGCATTGTCAACGATTTTATCTTCCAGGGGGCACGGTGGCGCTGTGCAGTGAGGCGTACTGCACGTGAATGATACACTTATCCTCAACCGCAGCAAACTCGACGACGGCAGAGTTAGTAAGTTTGAGACTTTCACATTACAGTTGCTCGCCGCTGCCTGGGGAGTCTGTCAGTTGCTTGCCATTGCTGGGAGATTCTCTTCGGGTACTCCGGCTTTCTCCACCCCTAAAACTACCCGACATGATGAGACCATGGCTGTAGAAAGTGTCGTTAAACCCTAATAAATAAACTATCAACAAACAAACTTCCCATTCTTAACTCCCGTTTACCCACCTTAAGAAACGTGTATTTCGAGTCAATGGGTTCAGAAAGCCGTTTGTCCGCTAGCTGATTAGGTCCGCAAAAATACGAGCCGATCGCGTCCGCAAGCGAACCAAATGCATCAGCAAAACCGAGTCCTTTTGTATACGCAAACCAATTATATTCTCCCCGAGTGTCTGCCTGCGGATACGATTGGCACGTATTAAACGAACGTAATCCGCTTGCGGAAATAATTTGTCTTAGGGACCTATTTGATCTAAACAGATGTGTCATGATAAAAATGTATTTTTTAATTTCTTGCAATGTTTTGTGGTGTTTAAAGGCAACGCCAGGAGGCTTGGGAGTAGTAGATGTGGTAAACGTCTCACAGTTGCAGGACCTCGAAAGTGACGTCATAGCCACGTGACTCAGTTACGTCAGGTTTAGTTGTCATGGTAGCCCGCGTGTAACCATGTTGCGACGTCATCCCCATAGTGATATGTGTTCTTAATGCGCATGCGCAGCGCTTGTTGTTATGGTGACAAGTGTTTCCATTCATTTTGTTTTCTGCAGGTCGCCATCTTCGTTTCTAAGGTAGGAAGTGATTACTATGTATTCCAAAAGCGTACAACAGGACGGGAGTATGTTCTGAGGTGCGTTCAGTTAAACTTGAGTAAATCCAATTACCCAAATAGACCCGACAATCCCCCAAATCAACAAAAGACACCGCAATCACTTTATGTGGTACGGATTCATCAGAATCCTCCTTTTTCCATTAATAGGCGCGTTCCTTTAAATAAAAGTAACTTTATTGGTCCGGATTTTCCCCAAATCCATGGTTACTTCCTAGAATTGACACAAACAACCCAACAACTATTTATTTGGCTCGGAGTTCCCACCAAATCCTCGGTTTCTACCTTCTTATTTCAGGTAGGATTTCTGGAGAATCCTACTTATAACAGTAGCATATTGTGCTATAAGGCGCGTTCCTTTGTATAAGAGTATACCCGATTACCCAAATAGACCCGACAACGACCCAAAACCACGAAACTCTACCTCAAACTACCGAAACTGGCCTGGCGAAGCCACCATTTAGGACTTGTAATAATAGGACCCGTTTTGCCTATTACTGACTATCCTAGCAGTCTATTTAGCCCTAGCTACCTCTCGTTCCCCCCTTTGGCATTGTCTAAGTCTCAGAATATCTAACAAGATCGATTATTTCTAATGATATGTATCTACCTATACAGAATTATATCCCTTGTGTGCAACGAAGTCTTGAACCATTCTTTAACCCGAAAGACAATCGAGCTGGAACAGACATTGCTCGAATGGCTCGAATCTTATACAGGAAATACACTACCGAATAGTGACCGGAACAGGCATTGCTCGAACGACTTTAATCATATGGAGCAAATAAACTATCGAGCAATTACCCGACAAATAAGCTGTCGAGTAATTACTCGAACGAATGACGTCTCTTTCGACTCTCATTGACTTCTCATCTTGGAAAGGGTGATTATCTGACCACAGACGTTTTCCAAAAAGGGATTCAATAAAAGGATTCTGTAAATGGGATTCCTTGCCAACTCCGTTATTTCGGATTTCGTGATTTTGCATAAACTCGCGAGAGCATAAAAAGAGGGTGAAACACCCGAAATTCATCATTTGGTTAGAAACAGGCTAGAAACGAAATTCCATGTTGCGGAACAGGCCAAGGAATAGGCCACAGAATAGATCAGGATAGGTAGAAAAACGCATATTCTGTAGGAATCCGAACCAGTAAAGTTACTTTTATACAACAGCACGCGAGCTCTATGTGCTACTATTATAAGCCCTGGATGGTGGGTTTCGCCAAGTCCGTTTCGGTTGTTTTGGGTGGATGTTAGTGATTTGGGGTCGTTGTCGGGTCTATTTGGGTAATAAGGTATACCGTTAGACAAAGGAACGCGCCTTATAGCACTATGTGCTACTCTTATAAGTAAGAATCTCCAGAAATCCTACCTGAAAAAAACACAAAAATACTAAGGATTTTGTGGGGAAATCCGAGCCAAATAAATAGAGGGATTGTCGGGTCTAATTGGGGAATTAGATTTACTCCCGTTTAAGCGAACGCACTTTCAGGACAATACCCCCGTCCTGTTGTAGGAATTTGGGTAACATAGAAACCACGGGCTACAATAGAAACCGAGATGGTGGCCCTCCCGTATACAGAATGTACGGCGGAAACACGTGTCACCATAACAACACGCGCTGCGCATGCTCCATAATCCCACGTATAACTTTGGGAGTGACGTTGCAACATGGTCGCTCACGTGGGCGACCATGACAATCAAACATGACGTAACTGGGTTACGTGACCATGACGTCACTTCTGAGATCTGCCAATGTGGGACGTTTACCACATCCACTAATCTTGGGTAATATCTTTGATGAAGCGGCTTTCTCAATCACTTTATCGAGTGGCATGGGTATCGGCTTTTGCGACGAACAGTCAAACTATTCCCGCTTCTTACTCATGCTTTCATGCTTTCATGTTTGAGACCTTAATCGACTGAAGGCAGCCTGAATGGGAGCTAATTCGGAACACATTCCTTGGATTGTAATAGTGATACAGTATGGAATATTTTTGGAAATATATCTCGGATGGCAACTTGGTGGAAGCAAATGTTGAGGTAAGCTTGCAAGTTTGCATTATAAACTAGTAATAATGCGGTTTTTGTCAATACGTGAGGTGGTGTAGGGGTCCCTAGTGCTCACTGATGTGATTTCAGCAGTGCACTATAAAATCAGCTGGGTTAAAAATCAACCCGAATCAACTTGGTTGAGTGAATATGAAGCCTGTTGGGTTCATATTCACTCAACCTAGTTGAGTTGGATTTATTTTTAACCCAACAGACTTTTGAGTGCAAATTTGATTGAATTTTGAAGTGTGCCCAAGCCCACTTGAAAATAGTATCACCAATGAACCGTGTCATGACACGGGCGATGGAAATGGCCAAAAAATTAGTCTCTCGCGCATCTCCATAAAAATGTTGGCATAAAAAGGGACCATACGCGTGCTTATTACTGTTCCACTGAACTGAAGTTCACGTTCGTAGTACTGAAAGTTCTTATATATCCAAAACAAGTGTGATGAGACCTACAATGTGCTTGTAAGAGTGTCTGGTCAAGGGTGTATCAAATATGCCCATTCGGTCGAAGGGATGGTTGTATCCAGAGACACAGCATCTATCGTACGTAGTAGATTTTCACTCGGAAGCTCACACTGTTCATCCATTTTTGTTAGGTAGTGAGTGGTTTCTTCTGGATCAGATGACATTTAAAGCCAGTGATCGCAGATGAAAATCCACAAACGCACCATGTTTTTCAGTGGGATGGCTGTTTCTAGAACAGATTGCGCGACCTACATTTCCTGCTTTGTGAATATTTGGAAGGAGATAGAATCTACCCACACGACGTGTGCCAGGCAGCAGATAATCACTACTACTATCGGATATCTCCCCATCATAGATACAGATGGTGTGTTATTTAATTATTTATTTATTTATTTATTTATTTACTGGTGTTTAAGGTCACATATTTCTGCACAATGGCTAATCAAGGCCACGACAGTTTTACGGGTGGAGGAAACCGGAGTACCCGGAGAGAACCACCTAGCAACGGCAAGCAACTGTCATCTCCCGAACATACTAGCTCAACACAAGCAGGTTTAGCATTGGCTGAAGACAGGTGCACCATCGACGTGCAGTACGCCTTAGTGCATAACGCCACCGTACCCGCGCGTGGGCAATGGTGGTGAAGTGTCTTGCCCAAGGACACAACGCGGTTGCCGCAGGTGGGATTCGAACCGAGGACCTCTCGGCTTGCAGCCTGCGCCTCTGTCAACTGAGCCACCGCATCCCTATAGCTTTAGTTATAATACCCATTGCTAGGTTGGTTGCTTTGTCTTTGATGGAGACGTTTATTTATATGACTATCCCCCAAATAACTCCCGTCACTTATTACATATAATTTTCTTTCCCACGTAGCCCATTATCAAACTCAGAAGGTATGACTTTAAAGTCGGCTGATATCATATGACTCCGATCCAATATAAACCAAACTAGAGTTGCCACCGCCCACCCCCCTTGATGCGTTATTAGGCGCAATTAATTTGTTTACATGGAAATCGGACGCCGTTATTATTAGAAGGCATAATAGAGTTTTTGTATGGCGAGGAAGTAATTATGGCAATGATTGGAAGCTGAAGAGAAGAAATAAGAGAGCTTTACAGACAATTCAACACACACAAAGATACAGAGTCGTAAGCGGAGAGTAGAGATAGTTCTGTTATCCGAACGTCGCGGCTTCCCTTAGTGCGGAAGCCGATACGCTAGGATAGCTGAACTTGGAGAAGAAGAAACTTCGAACTTGGTGAAGAGAATGGGAAACGATAACAGAACTTAAAATATATTGTAATTATTTGTTTTGGTTTAATAAATAATGAGTTTAGGCCGAAATTATTATAATCCCTGATGGGTACGGGTGTGGGAGGGGAAAATCTCACTCGAGGGCAAGATATTTGGGCCAGACACGAGGCTTGCCGAGTGTCTGGCCCAAATATCTTGTCCCGAGGGTGAGATTTTCCCATCTCACACCCGTACCCATCAGGGATAATTTTTCTCCCCACCCACCCATCATACAGCGGTTACGTTAGCCAGAGGTAATCGGCGGTCACGTGCTGATATAATCAACTCACTTGGTATTCGTTGTTTTGAAAAACTAATGACACCATCGGAAAGAGCATGCAAAAGTTATGTATATTCCAAATCTATACATACACCACGAAATCAATTGGGAGCATCAAACTTTGATCACATGGCATTCCGATGACGTCAATATGAATTAGTTGGTAGCAAGAAACTGATACGATATGCATAACGTCATAATAACGTTATAAATGTATAACGTCACATGGGTGGGGTGGGATTATTATAATCCCTGATGGGTACAGGTGTGGGATGGGAAGATCTCACCCGAGGGCAAGATATTTGGGCCAGACACGAGGCTTGCCGAGTGTCTGGACCAAATATCTTGTCCCGAGGGTGAGATTTTCCCATCTCACACCCGTACCCATCAGGGATTATTTTTCTCCCCCCATCATACAGCGGTTACGTTAGCCAGAGGTAATCGGCGATCACGTGCTGATATAATCAACTCATTTGGTATTCGTTGTTTTGAAAAACTAATGACACCATCGGAAAGAGCATGCAAAAGTTATGTATGTACCAAAGGTATATACCACGAAATCAATTAGGAACGGTGGTATCTTGGGGTTTAAAGAGTTTTAGAGCATCATACTTTGATCACATGGCATTCTGATGACGCCAATATGAATTGGTTGGTAGCAAGAAACTGATACGATATGCATAACGTCATAATTACGTTGTAAATGTATAACGTCGCGTGGGTGGGGTGAGATACATCTGTCTCTCCCTGCTATCTCACCCTGGACAGACGTATGTTACACATGCAGTGGGGAGAGAAATAGTACATTCGCCGTGAACTGGTCGTAATCCAGGCGTGAGCTGTGATGTCCATGCATGCGTTTACCAGATAATAAAAATCATCATTAGTAAAATTTTAATTTATGAAGCACTGGGTTGTACCCGGTGCTTCATTGAATATGTTTGGATGATTATTCCTATTGTGTATGGAGCCTAATATTATTGCGTTCGTGGAAAAATTACCCACCCGTGGAAAGTGACCAGTCCATGTCGGCCACACTATATCAGCCTTCAGTAATTTCACATCAGCCTTCGACCTTCGGTTTAAAGCTGACATGAAGTTTGCTCGGGCTGATATTTCGACGTGAAACTAACAAAGTAATAACGTCTAAATATTGCGTTAGTTTGCCTATGAATTCCGGCTCGCCGGAAAACGAGACAATTTTACAAACACGAAATAAAACCTCTTACGCTGGACAAACCTTCTGCAATATCATTTTTGTTTACATTTTTCATGTGCCGCATTCAATTTTAAAATATTCATTGTCATTAATACATAGATAAATTATTATAAGTTATTCTGCCTCGATGTAGAGACCAGATCAACAAATCAAACGCGACACCCCTGGCACTTGCCTTCCTATCAGATTTTCTCTCTTATTTGTTGCATGATCTCTTGTTTTCGGCTCAGAAAAAGTTGTCTGAAGGGCTATACTTGACAAAGATATTTGAATGCCAAAATTAAAGTGATGCGATCATATTTGTTTTTCGCCTGAACATTAGAACATTATAATGGTCGTCCAAGAGAAAATATTTAGTTCTGTGATACCAATATGACAACTCAGATCAAATGGTTGATGAATGTAGCAAATAGTCGTCTGCTTCAGCTGCGCTGGTCGATATTTCCGTTATCAGCACTGAAGAATCCTCATCAGCAGGTACGATTTCCTTGTTATCTCAAAGACGTAAGCTGTGTAAAGCTAAATTATCCAATCCATCCCTGACCTATCTCTTCATGAAAATCGACTTTCGATAGTTATCTCCCTTGAAATTAAATGATAAGCAAGTTTCCTTTTGTTACTTCTATTAAACGAAAACAACAGACAGCTCTCTGAGCTGTCTGTTGTTTTCGGTTATTAAAAGTAAGAAAAGAAAACTTGGCTTTTTATCACAGGCAAATTAGAAGCAATCCGTCATTAAGAATATCTATCAGTATCACACCTACCAACACCAAGTAAGCGTCCAATTTTGCCCTTTGTTTAGCGAATGTGTTTTTACGGTAAGACTTTTTTTTTCACGGGAAAGAAAATTAGCGAATCTTACTTATCTCATAGAGTTTTATATTGATGGAAAGGGCAGTGTATGAAAAAGTCACAGAACATCAAAAGATGGTGGAAGCGCCGTTTTCTTATTTTTAAATGGACTTCAACAGTATGATAGTCAAACACCGGGCGGACTGGGAAAAAATTGTAAAAAGGCAACTTCTGTATTTCTAAACTACTCTACAGTAAACTGCCAGACAGGGCCCCGTATTATTCATAAGGCTGAAGCCTACGGACCCGTAGGGACAGGGGGGGGGGGGGGCGCCAATTTCCATTTTTGTGTTTTGCTGACGCACTGTTACCAGCGCCTTAGGGCTCCAGTGGTTAAACCTTTACCCAACATAACGACCACATCGGCCAGCGCTATTCACAAAAATCGCCAATTAAATTTATTGTTTTCATTCTTTGTCTCAAAAACATAGGTTATGACCCCACTTTGGAACGAGCTCGTTCCAATGAGGGGTCTTAACCTATGTTTTTGAGACAAAAAAATGGAAAAAAAATAGTTATTCAAGAATTTTGTACGCAAGTGTCGTCTGTTTTTCGTGTTAGGTGAAGGGTTAAAAGCACTTCGCACTCTAGCGATACATGTATTTATCCATATATATATATATATTTATCTGATAACCATAGAGTATAACAACCGTTGTATATACTTGAAGTATATACAACGGGTGTTGTATATAATTATAATTTATGCGAACGACCTCTGACCTCTTTCAATTCCATTTTCATTCATTCATTCATGAAACATCGTTATATCACAGGGCAGGTTTTAATTGTACGCTTATTGCACTTTGTCAAAATCCTCTGATGGTGTCATTTCTTATTTATTTTGCTTCAATAAAGGCAACCTAAAATTTTGCTTCAAAACATTGTAGAAATTACTTGAATGTTAATAGTAATTAGTATGCGGCGACTGCGAACTATTTATAGTCACGGCCTCGATCAAAAGTACTCGCGGAACTGCGCTAATTAAAAGTTCGTCTGCTCTACCTGAAAAAAAAAACACTTCGTAAAAATTGTAAACAAACGCAAAATTACTTGTTATATTGGGACTACAGCATAAAACACGGAAGAAAACTGGAACTATGTCAAAAAAAGAATAACTCTACTGAAACACCGTTTTGTTACTGTTAATAAAATAGTTGAAATTTATTTTGTTCCAGCGCAGTTACATGATGCAAGAAGTACAATCGCACTTTACAATCGCCGTCATCGATTTTGTAATGTAAGGGACACAACTCTATGCGTCTTGTCCTATTTCTTTTGTCTCGAAGACTGGTTTTCTTTGGAGGCCCGTGGGAAGCATATATAAGTCGGGTAGACGCACGAGACGGGTGTCTGTTTGTTATCAGATAAAAACAATAAACATATAGTGTGTTTTTATATCTGTGTTATACAACTCGTTGAAATATGGTTTATTTTTTCTCGGCGAAGCCTCGAAAAAATAAACCATATTTCAACTCGTTGTATAACACAGATATAAAAACACACTATATGTTTATTGTCTATATATACTCTCATAAGTATAATATATATATATTTATAAACAGTACATTATTTTAATGCTTATTTAAATAATATGTCAAGTTGTGAGTAGAAGTCTTCAGGATACCCGCAAATGGATATAAGGCTATGTACTGCAGCATCGTGCCTACCGTACCAGGGTCAGGCTGTCATCTGTAGTGGGGTGAAAGATTGGAGTGCCGGAGGGGGCACCGTCCCTTAGTACCTAAAAGCCTAGGGGCCCGGCCATGGGTTAATACGTCACTGCTGCCAGAAGTTTGTGAAATGATGCGCATATCGATGATACAAATTTGCCAACATTTTGAAATTTCAGTTTTTGTATGAAGTTCCCATACCCTAAGTGTTAAATTTACCGACAGATTTAGAAAATTAAAAGGAGCTGATTTTCGCGTACATGTCTTCCAATGACAAAAGTATCGGTCATGGTTCCAGCTTAGGTAGTTTGCCGTGGTGAGATGAGACAGGGGATGCGAGATCTTTTAACCGGTTGCGCCAGTTTAAGCTTCCAATTCTATTTTTTAGCTTAGTGTTAATCCCGTTTGTTTTTTAAACGGAACTCATTCAGTGGGACAGCAACAATGTTTTGGTCAGCAAACTGGTCGGCAAACCAGAGTCTGCGGAAAAACCTATGGCAACTGACAGAAAGCTTACCAAGATGGACGTGAACATGAGTTGAGCAGAAACAAAGTTCAAGTGACACATGTCAATCTCTGCCAGTTGTAAATTAAGTTTAGAAAGGTTGATTACATTGTTTGAAACTGGTTAAGCTTGCCCACGTGTTAAACGCCCGCACTTAACGTTTCGCGTCGAATAAAGCCGGGATAACACAGAGCAACAATGAAGGATGCAATGTCTTCAAAATTTAAAATTGTTCTTGTCCTTAAGAGAATAGATGAAATTTCTCGGACAAGACGTCGAGTAGCAATGATATGCCAAGTTCAGCCCAGAGTATCTAAAAGTTACATTGGTCGTGTGGCTAGTACCGGAGCCATACCATACAGAGTGACAGAGAAAGTGTTTTATATGTGTGATGTCCATCGCCGTAAAAAAACGGTTTGCTGGAAGATCAAGGAGCTGTGGCAGGATTTTCCCATCCAAAACACGTGGTCAAAATATTCCATACCGTCTCAGGGTTTGAATCAAAAGAGTCTGTTCCAATCCAGCTGCCTTTAGTCATTTGAGCTCGCGTTTTTAATCAGGAGTTAGAAGTGGGCGGGTTGAGAGTGCCATCCTCAAAGCTGATACCTTGCCACCGCCATCCGACGAATTTATGTGTTATCACTCTGCAGTTCAGAACGTTTGCATACCATGTGTTGCCACATTTCATCCAGTACTTTCAAATCTGGCCAGCATCCTTCAGAAACACTGTTGCCCTCTACTTTGATCAAATATATTTCCCAAACTACCCGTCGTTGCCCCATAGTCACGTATTCGTTTTGTTCTAGCCAATCGGCATAAGATCCAACCCGAGTGGACTAAATATGAGCATGTTACTCTGTCAGAAGTACTGGTAGTTGAAGTGGGTGATAAAATCGATTTTTGCTATCCGCGGAACAAGAGAAACATCGGGATTGTTTCGTCGTTTGTCCAGAAAAAACATTCAATAATTTTGCGTTTTTGTAACGGTTATTCATTTTTCCTGCTTGGAACACCATGTAGCTGTTGCCAATCAGGAAGGCCATTGCCCGAAACACTGCCATGAATATATGGATGTTTCATCATTTTGTAACTGTGAATGATGGAATTAACTCAGGGTTACGATTTTACACGATGAGATTTCGAGAATTTTTTTGTGACGATAAGTAAACATACTATAGAAATCTCGTACCGATTGACATCATGCATATTTATTAAGCTTGATATTGCGTATACTGTAGTTTTAAATAGTAACAGTTGAAATTTTTGCCGATTTGAAACCGAATTGGAATTTTAGGAAGTAAAGACATCAGCATCGCCAAAGAAGCTATAAAATCCAGATAGATGGAATTGCCAACTACTCGTGACTTGCCCTCCGAATTTCCAACTATAGGAAATTTTGGCCAGGATTAGGGGGTGACTCCCCCCCCCCCCCCCCCCCACACACACACACACACCGCCACCCCTGTCGCCACGTCCCTGCATGGCAACGTTATACCCGCAGCAGACGAACAACAAACATTAGATCGCCCAACGAAGAATCTCAGATCTAAGCACCTTAAACATATCCTAACTTAAGGAAATGGTATTTGCACTATATATGTTTATATATACTTCCATACAACAGAAGTGCGCTACACTCCACTTCTCAAAAATGGCTTGTTAAAGATCAGAAAATAATTACCGAAATGCATGACATCCCAACTGCGTGTACGGGACAATTGCCCAGTAATTCGGCGTGGAGGCGTGATCAATACCAACCACAATGTACCATCTTTAGAACGTTTGCGAAAAAATCTATTTTCCGATCAAAAGTACAACACCACTTCCCTAACCCTGACCCAGAGTAACTCCAGCCACGTCCTTATATGTATTGTAAAAGATTATTGTGAAAATGCGATAAAAGACTGGCAACTATCTTTATGTTCTACTGCGGTTAACATTTTCTTTAAAAATTATATTTTGTTCTTTTTTGATAACCTTTATATTCGATTCGAAGCTAAACCCACAAGATCTGATTTTGAGTTTGTCTTCACCATATCGGGCAAAAGAGTCGTTAAATGTTGACTATCAACAGTTCTAACCTGCAGCCACATGACTGCAGGTTAACGAAGTCAATTGCTGAAGAACGGCCGCCGTGGACTGGTCACTTTCTAGGGGTGGACAATATTTCCACGGACGCAATAATATTAGATTTCAAACACTAATTTTAGGAATAATCATTAAAAATTTAATTAATGAAGCACCGGGTGCAACCCGGTGCTTCATTAATTGAAATTTTGTTCCCGATGATTGTTGTTACCTGGTAAACGCATGCAGGGACATCACTGCCCACGCTGGGATTACGACATATCCACAGTGGCTGTATTGTAAATCTTGTGATATGCACTTGCCCTAGACAGGTCATATTTCAACACAGACAATGCCAGAGTGCATAAGCAGGAAATAAAGGGATAAATACTCTCGCCATTGCAAAGGTAGCTCCATTAGACATGGTCGCTCTTCTCCCAGAATATCGTACACTTACACAAAAGAAGCTGTGACAGATGTTACCTTAAAATTCATAGTGACGTATTGGCAGGTGGTTGCCAAAATTTGCCATATTTGTAATTATTTTGCAGTATTGACAAACATGCACAAAATTAGTCTGGTTTTGATACTGAGCTTCAGAAACGTTTTCTTAAGACTTGTTCACCCGTGTATCTAAACACAACATTGCAAGAATGATGGACTGGCTTTATGAGAACATTGCGGATTTTTATTATACCGAATAAACATGCTTTTGGCGGAATCTCGAGCCTCGTTGACTACCGAATTGTGTACTCTATATTCCAATTCGAATTTGCGCTAACATTTTAAACAATCAATATCCATCCAGTAAGCAACTATTTAATTTAAATTTCCGGAAGGTAATTCATGTCACGACTGTAGCCTAAACAATCGCAAAGAAGTCGGTATCTCTTCTTCTAGTTCAAACATGGCCTGAAAGTCCGTAATATAATTTTGGGGTTTGGTACGTCCTTTCCAAAGGACGTACCAAACCCCAAAATTATATTACGGACTTCCAGGCCATGTTTGGACTACTCTTCTTCGTGCGTTTCAGTTGGCATCGTCGCGTGCTTCGGTCTCAGTGGGTAACATTGTAATAAATGGTGCCCGCCAATGTTACACTGCATATATTGCGAAATGACTGAATATCACAAACTAATGTTGCGTTTTATCATGAACTGTAATAAAATATAAATAATCAAAATAAGACAATTAGACTGGCACAATCACGACACACACTGTGTACTCTAATAACTGACGGTCCGGTCCCCTCTGTAGAAAAAAAGAATTTGCGCACCGTCCATTGCATTTCTTTTAAGGAGTTCTCGTTTCTTTAGTACCTGTCATACAGAATTTGAAATATAGCACCAGATGCTTTTTTTTTTTGTTTCTTGAAACGTTTAACACCAGGTTGGAAATAAAGCGCCGTTCGTACATTTATTATATATCTGAGGTTCAAATCATGGCTGACAATTTTCGTCATTGAAAGAGATTTACGGGAAAGTTAGCTCCCCTTAATTTTTTAAAGTTCTCAATAAATTTAACACCATGGGTATGGGTATTTCAAAAACAAAATTAGATTTCGACATGCTAGCGACGTTGTATCATCGATGTGCGCATCATTTCACAAACTTCTATCATTTTCCTCTGGAGTAGCATAAAAACACAGAAGCTGGCTTTTTACAACTTTTTCCCAGTCCGTTTGAACGTTTTATTAATATTCTCTGTTGAAACCCATTTAAAAATAAGAAAACGGCGCTTTCACCATCTTTTGATGTTCTGCAACCCTTCCTGTTCATTATATCAACAGCGTGCGCATCGCGACATCTAATACAGACACCATCCTTTCCATTAATACAATAGTCTGGGCGATAAATTTGCTAATATTTTGTCCTGGGGAAAATTAAAAACTTGCAAATTACTCTAAAATACGTTCGCTAAACAAACAGCCAAAGTGGGCAGTTACTCAGTTCCTTCTAATCAGCTTGATGTGAAGAGCTACAAAGGAGAGCTGTCTGTTGTTTTCGTTTATTAAAAGTAACAAGGGAAACTTCTCTTTATATTTTACAGATGCCATAGGTGTTTTCGCAACAATTACATACTTCTCAATTGGACCTTCCTCGTCTGTCTAATAACTTCAAGGGAGATAATTTTATCGAAAGTCGAATTTCATGATCAGATAAGTCAGTGATGTGAATTCATTCAGCCATAGTTTCATATACTTAGACATAAAATATTTTCCTTTCGAAGCCATACTATGTTACTTTCCAATATCCACTCCATGCCTGGGAATAAGCAATCTTTCATTGCAGAATGGGGTCCTTGGAGGGTGAATTTACTGATGCTATTCCATACAGTGGGCCAATTTATCCTCTGGGTACCTCTTTCTCTTTAGGAGTGACACCTTGATTCAGATTGAGGTTCACAGAGGGTAAATTAGTGATGCTACTCTGCTGCGCAGGGTAGCATCACTTAATCCCCATCTGGGGACCTCATCCAGCAGATGACAGTCTGCTTATTTCCAGGCTAAGTCTACTCCTTTTCGAGAAGAGTATATATTCAATGAGCTTTGAGTGGGTTAACAACAGAATGCGTTGGTGCGTTCGATATACACAATTGATCACCTTTGAATGAAGTACCGAGGTCATTAAAATTAACTGATGCAAATGCGTTAGCAGAAAGACGTGTGGTTTGTTCATTAAGGTTTATCAAATCTAATTATAGGGTATATTATTCAGATGGACTCAGTCGCAGCATGCAAATTGCTTTCATCAAGATTTCAAAAATATTCAACCCAACGTGAATTAAAGGCAACCGAAGCTTCATTGTTGAAAATACAGAGAACACTTTCTCAAACAAAAACATGGCATCCACGCCTCATTTATATTGCACATTAACTCACAACAGTCAAGATATTACCGATCAATTTTACTTCCGCAAATCTGTTAAGATTCATCATTAATTACATGTCGATTTTTCAGAAATTATGGAACTGCACTTATTTTATTTTCATAATCAGAGGAGTTTTAACAATGTGTATGTAAAATGGTTGGTAAAATTTCCGGTTCTCTGTGAATTTGATCCGAGTTTCAAATTTCCGTGTTTTTGTCCATGTCAATAAAAGCATAACTTGTTATTACTTGTTTGTGACACTTCATTGCTGCGTGTTGCGTTGGTACACCCAAATATTCCCCTAACCCTTCCCTCACGGACAAAACACAAAAATATGAAACTTGGGCATATTGGCTGTGGCATCGCAGCCCTGGTAATTCACCCTCAGCAATCAGCAGTCCGAAGAAAATGCCGAGGAAACGAAAAATATCCACTGCAAAAATACTGCCGAGGATGGCTTCTTCAGAAGAAAGCCTTGTGGTAGCAGAAATTGCACAATTTCCAGGTTACACAAGGAATCAAACCATGTGGGTTGCACTACGCTGTAATGCCAATTTTACAATTTACAGTACAAGTTGTAGCATAACCACTAGAAATTATGTGTTCAGCTTCTATGTTGATAACACCAGAATCTGACATCAGTTTCTGGAAAGCTCTCACGGAGCTTTCCAGAAACTGATATCAGATTCTGGTGTTATCAACATAGAAGCAGTGAGATACTTAGTTTGTGGTTATGCTGCATCTTATTTTCACTCATACTATACATATGGAGCATGTCGCCTGCTTACTTCCAAGGTTTTTTCTTAGCATTCACATGGTTTATGATGTATCTCGAACTATTTTCACATTACTTGAACATTTTTATTTCACCGCATACTACATATACATGGCAATGGAGACTATGCCTTGCCCCCTGATGATTTTTACACAATCGAACAGGCTCCACAGCAATTGCCGTAGAAGCACTAGTTTTCCACAGCAATATTTTTGCCGAGGAAAGAAGGACGAATTACCAGGACTGGCATCGTATCGACGCAGGCATCCGGTCACGGCAATTTGATGAAATAAAAATACTAAGAAATACACCATCTCTCTATAATAATAAATAAATACAGAGTATGCAACTCGACAATCCGGAAATGAACGAAATCCTCGCCCCAACGTTAGAAAAGTGTTCGTGTTGAACTGGTTGAGTGCTAGAAGCCGCTATCAGGTCTTGCAAAAAAAGAGGGTACCAGAGCAAAAGCCAACATTTTCTCGCTAATGTTTCACACATAGTCAACGCAAATAATATTTTGTTTATATAAATTTGATTTATTACAAATTATTGGAGAGTACCAATTAGGGTTACAGCGGTTGAAGACATGTGCACCATCGACGTGCAGTACGCCTTAGTACACGGCGTCATCGTGCCCCCATGTAGGCAACCGGGAGAAAGTGTCTTGCCCAAGCCCACAACGCGGGTCAGCCCGGACAGGAATCGAACTCGAGATCTCTAGCATAGAAGTCAGTAGTATGTCTCGCACGTTTCACCCCCGGTTTGTATGATTTCATGGATGATCTCATGTGACGTCATAGTCACGTGACCCAGTGGCGCCTTGTTGTGTTGTTATGGTAACCCGCGTGAACGGCCATGTTGTGACGTCATCTCCATAGTGATACGTGGAGTTAGTGCACATGCGCCGCGCGTGTTGTTAGGTTGATACGTGTTTCCGTCGTCCATTTTGTGTACTGGAGGTCGCCATCTTGGTTTCTGTGGTAGCACGTGATTGCTATGTTACCGAAAGGCCTACAGCAAGACAGGAGTATGTTCGGAGAGTGTGTTCGATTGAATCGGACTATATCGAATTACCACAAACAATCCGACAACTTGTACTATTTCGAATTCTTTCAGAATTCTCTGCTTCTGTTTATCTATGCAATAATTGTCGTCTACCTGACCATGTTCCTTTGTCCTGAAGTATACTCCAGTAGCGTAGAATAGCCTATCAACTGGAACAGCTTTACTTATTATTACTATATTCAGCTTTTCTGGTCTATTCTTGTTAGTTCTGACCCTATTCCAAGTACTCTTGTTGTTTCTTTTATCTAGATCATGTATATAGATTATAACTAACCAATCAGATTACTTGATGTCCCATCTGTATGCAGAGTTATCTCCCCTTATTACAATGAAGTCCTGTCCGAGTCTCATCACCTCTATATCCAATGGCAACGTCCCATGGAATCCCATTTTTGGAGAAACACCCATGGCTATGGAATCCCTTTTTAGTCGTATGAGGCCATGAGGGCTATGTAAAAACCCTCAGTGAGGTCTAATTTACTATCCCTCATAGCCTCATTGAATTTTGAGGTCATGAGGGCCATGAAAAATCCCTCAATGAATTTACTACGACTCTTATCCTCATTTCAATATTTGAGGATACCTATGACCTGGTATTGTATTATTTGAGGATACCTATCGATTATACCTTCTGGAGAATCACTTTTTTGTCGTATGAGGCCATGAGGGCTATGTGAAAGCCCCCAATGAGGCCTAATTTAATATCTCTCATACCCTCATTGAATTTTGAGGTCATGAGGGCCATGAAAAATCCCTCAATGAGGTATAATTTACTACGACTCTTAGCCTCATTTCAGTATTTGAGGATACCTATGGCCTGGTATTGTATTATTCGAGGATACCTATCGAGGATACCTTTTGGAGAATCCCTTTTTTGCTGTTTGAGGCCATGAGAAATCCCTCAATGAGGTCTAATGTAGTCTTA
This sequence comes from Pictodentalium vernedei, assembly GCA_031216915.1. Taxonomy (NCBI): domain Eukaryota; kingdom Metazoa; phylum Mollusca; class Scaphopoda; order Dentaliida; family Dentaliidae; genus Pictodentalium; species Pictodentalium vernedei. The sequence continues at coordinate 397,689,000 of CM062293.1, forward strand.
CCAACCGCTTCCGTCTTGTCGCCAAAGCTTCAAGGCCACCACTAGTCTATGGTCTGTCTTTCCTATCATTAGCTTCTACAACAATCTTGTTCCATTGCGGCCTTGTACCGGTACTATTGACTTCTGTTATTCTGCCCCATATCTCATCCATTACATCATAGCTATGTGCCTTCAAAATATTCAGTCATATTTCCCCTGTATACCTTTCAACTGGCTATATAAGGGATTCCTATCCGATTCCGTAAAATTTGGATAACTCCACGTATCACTGTGGAGATGACGTCACAACATGGCCGCTCACGCGGGTTACCATGACAATATAACAAGGCGCCACTGGGTCGCGTGACTATGACGTCACATGAGATCATCCATGGGATCATCCAAACCAGGGATGAAACGTGCGAGACATGCTACTTAAGTCCAACAGTCTACCACTGAAAATGAAATATAAGCAAGGAAGGTGTTGACTTTAGCTCTGGTATCCTCATTTTTTGAAAGCCCTGATAATGGCTTCTAGCACTCAACCAGTTAACTGGTAGAGTGCTGGAAGCCCATTTTTGGGCTTTATCCTGAAGTTCAGGTACCACAGCTTAAAGGCTTGATATTCTGTGGATGTGCTTCAATTAATTCTTGATGTGATATTATTTAGTCTGGATGGAAATGCCCTGCTACAATTTATGGGAGAGTGCCTGTAGGCACTCTCCCATAAATTGTAGCAAGGCAATAAAATATGAACAAAATTTTAACACCTCAAAAAACTTAGCACTCTACCAGTTAAGAAGTCTTCACAGCAGGATTATATTAGTATTTTAAGCTACGATACATTTGGCTCAACGGTTGTCGCTGAGCACTATTCGGGAGAAAATATGAATTGAGGTTAAAATTTTAAAAAATCGAAAAATAATAAAAAAATAAAATGACCACGAAGTATCAACGCGCTGTTTGATTTTGTACGTAACAAAAATATCAAAGGGTTAAGCATGTTTGTTTTCTAATTAAGAATGACGACTGACTACAACTGTAGTTTTATGATTACGCCGCGTAGGCCCACCAACGGCGTTGATATTTGGAGTGTTTTCAATCCTTATTAAATATTTATTGACTGGAACATCCATAACTGGATCCTGAAAGAATATTTATATTTTTTTGAGTAAAAGGACATCACATAACATCAAAGGTAGTCTGTGCGGAAACTCCACGAAAACTGGGTAAAAAACAGACCATATCAGGGCGGTATTCGTTACAGAATTTAACTGGTGATTTCAGAGATTGGGTATTTGTATGTTTTTCTCGCAACGGCCGGGAACAAGGGCGGACTGGGCCCAAAAATGTTGCCGGGAAATGTACCGAGGGGATCCAAACCCGGACAAAATTTCGATATTTCGAACTGAAAGAACGCTTCCTTGCATCTGAGCGATCAATGGCTGTCCACGTAGATGGCATTTCGGTGGCATTTTTGTATAATCTGTGTCGCTCATTTGGTAAGAATGGTGCACCAAAGAGGGCACCGATCTCATCGCACCGATCATAGTTCGGCCCAGTGATAGAAAATTTTTATTTTTCGAACCGAAAGAACGCTGTTTCCTTGCATCTGGCCAATCAATGGCAACCTGGACTTCTGGTATATTGCTAAGAGCAGTCCACATAGAGGGCATTTCGATAAACTGACAGTCTATGCAATCAGATTCACTTCGTCTTTGAAATGTCATGCACCAACAGGTGTTGTGCTGCATCGGTTTAGGGGGGGGGGGGGGGCTGGCGGCTTCCAATATGGGGGCTCACCGGGAAATTTCCGCCTCTGACCGGGAAAGAACCATGAGATCGTATGTTTAAAGATGCACCGTGGTACTTCGCCTGGAATCAGTTTATAGCATACCCTAATCTGTTTCTTTAGCAGAAACTGTTGACAAAGAATCTTCGTTGACACTCAATGCAGATTCGTTTGTAACAGCAGTTTCTGGTCAACGGTTAACTCGTAATCTGAATTTTCTTTGACTCCGCATTACCCCACTTCTCTGTTACATAATTTCGTCCTTTTGAGTACTATCTTTCGAACCATATTCTTTACGCACCTTTGGTGGTATTGATAACTTTATCTTGTCAATAGAGGATATCTAGTGTTTCTAAGTGGATACCGAAAATTATCTAGATTTTCTTTTTATTATACGCTTTTAAAAAGAATCTGATAATTCCACTTGTTTCAACCTTGAACTGATGCAGGAAAGTAAACTGCGCATTGAATCATTGATACGCGGAACTGATTTGATCGATACTCGGAACAGAGCGTTTTGCGATCTGATTCAGTCGACGGGTTTCTCGTCCAAACAGGTCCTGAAAGGACGTACCAAACCAAACACTAATATTACGGACTTTCAGGCCATGTTTGGACTAGCGGGTTCCATGCATCAATTCAAGGTGAATACATGTTGAATTATTGCTGGAAATGATCTGCATCCACTCAGAAACAGTAGATTTTCTTTCCATTATACGTTTTTAGAACAAACTGAACATTTCCAGTGATAATTTGACTCGTATTCACCTTGAAGTGATGCTTTGAAAGCCGCCATTTTGATGGATACCGTGAAAGTGAAAATTTCTATATCTTCACAGTTGGGGGATACGATTTCTATCTTTCCGCAATTTCTTCGATAATCTATCGTTTAGCGTATAATAAAACAAGTTTATCATCTCACCAAAAAGAAAAACGTGCGTGGAAACGTTAAATGTCAATTATTGTCATTAAGTGACTGTCTTAAAGGTGTTCAACCCCCGGAAGACACACGGGAATATTTCCATTGTTCCCCACCATTAGTGCTATCTAAATTTCAATAGCAGTGTTGCCATAGTTAATTTGCATATAACACATCAGTGTACATATTATATGAGTGTTTAAGGTTATATTATTTAGCTTTATTGCCAACAGAGGATTGATGACGTGTCACGGTAATGCCAATAAAACCCAGTTGATTTATAGTTTCACTCTAAATATTGTTTAATCTTTGAAATTGTACAACCAAGTAAGTTACTTTATCGACTGAATTGTCCCCCAGCAGAAACAATCCCAGATAACAAAACGTCGTGATGGTTTTATCGGATATGCAATATGGCATGTTATTGATATTTTAGCCTAATACTAAAGGATTCCATATACTTAGTCTCAATACATAAGAGAATTGAAGTGATTTCTGGGTATTTTTTTATTCCATCCTCGTTGTTATCTATGTTAATTTTTCACGTTATATTTGCAGAAGAAAATGTTTTTGACATTCATACTTTTTCACATTGCTAACCTGCGACGTAGATGGAAGGAGTGTCATAAGAGGAGGTACCGACGTAGCCTTGGGGGTTGGTGAGGGATTCCTCCCCTACGTTAAATCTGATTCGTTCGAGTCACTACTCGATAGCTTATTTGCTCGATAATATTCGAGTAGTTAGAGCAATATCTGTTCCTGTTCGATTTTCTTTCGGGTTTAAGGATCATAGATGCGTTGATTAATCACAGGGGAGATAATTTTGTATGGGGAGGTACAAATTAGAGAAATAAAGCAATCCGATTGCTAGGGGGGGGGGGGGGGGGGGTCAGAGGTCGGAACTAGAGATAGCCAGGACTAGATAGACTGCTAGTGTTAGATCAGCCAGAATAGCGTCTGTAATGGGTAGAAAACAAGAATTTGGGGGAAAATCCGTACTTGCAAAAATACTCGTACACCCAGGAACAGCACTCATACAGTCCTATAGTACTACGTGCTTCTCTTATGAGGAGGATACTGGAAGAATCCGAACCAAATAAACAGAGGATTTAGTGGGAAGTCAGAGCCAAATAAATAGTTGTCTGCTGGGGGTGGGGGAGGGGGTTGGCGATGGGGGGGGGGGTGATTTGGGGGTATTTCTCGGGTCTATTGGGGTAATTATTCTTACTCCTATTGAATCAAAGTCACCATCAGGACTCCCCCCCCCCCCCATCCCATTGTAGGCTATTGGGTTACACAGCAGCCACGTGCTACCACAGAACCAAGATGGCGGCCTCCAGTATACAAAATGTACGACGGAAACACGGGTCACTTCACACGCGCTGCGCATGCGCACTAATACTACGTATCATTACGGGGTGTCGTCACAAGATGGCCACTCATGTGGGCTACCATGTTAACCAAACATTATGTAACTGGGTCATGTGACAATGACGTGACTTCCTAGGTCAGCCACTAGGTCTATCCAAAAAGGATTGCTTCATCGCTCTCCCACTACTACTATTAATACGTTAAACATATTGCTAAGTCGAGACCGATTCAAGAAAAATAAACGGAAATATCACTCCAGCATAAATGTTCTCGGATGTCTTTTCCAACGCGTGGGATTCTTTAGTGTTGTGGTGTTAAAGGCAGAAATTGTCTGCCCGCATTTGTGAACATTGGACTGCAAACTTCGTGTTCATTTAATGAGTGCTAACAGTAAAAGGGCACCACAAAGTATTTTGCCACTGAGTAATATATAGGGAAATCCAAGATGGCAGCGAATGTGGCCATTGTCTCTCCAAATTTGACAAAACGCAATACCTCACATCAAAAGGTGGACTCAAAAGGGGTACAAGAAAATTTAAGATAATGCGTTGCAGGGTGAGTCCAGGGAAGTAGGAAGCATTTCGAATTTGGGGGCGCGACCACAGAAGGGAATCCACACACTGGTATATCTGTGGTGGCCCATACGCCTCAGTTGCATGGGAGGAATACAATACACACGCTACGTTTGGTCCTAACGAACCTCTACAAGGAGAAAAATAACATTTTGGCACTATATTTAACTCTTTACCCAACGCAGACGGTATCAAAAGTTATTTTAATTTTAGGGTTTTTTTTTTAAAAAATTTCACAAAAATTCAGTAAAACCATATCATGTGACCCTTCGTTGATGGGAGGTCACATGATATATGGTTATCTTGAATTTTTTTGAAAACGTATATTTCTTTCAACTGCATAATTTTTAAATTAAGCGGGCAGTTGCGTCCTATTCGTTCAATTTTCCGTTTTGACCCGTTGAGGAAATTTGTTAAATATAGAATCCAAAATGGGCAGTTTTCTCTACCTCAACGACCGCGCGTGGAAGATAAATATAATTATACGGCAAGAGTGAAAGTTTCAGGTGACTACAGCTGAGTCGTGGAGTCCCTCTCCTCCCACAAAGTCACTCATTTTATGGTAGTGTAAGATGGTGTCACGACGGACAAACGACGATATACCATGCCGTGGGCAACATCCGACGAACGAAAATTGCTTTCGTTGGTTCCCCTTTTAGGCGAGCTAAAGCTCAGCCTCCTGATGTTCTCCTGTCAATCGATTCGCCTACATTCGTTATTTTCCGCACATCATAAAATGAAATCGCCTCAACCGTTCGGTTTCCCTCGATTTATTCCGATACTCATCATACGGCCTCGGGTGGGTGACAGGAATGTTCCCCAGAGAAAAACCTGACCACTCATTTGTTGTGTAAATAAGCCTCTTAAAAAATAAATACACCTCCTATAAAATATGTCAAACGAGGTGAAGTGATTTTTTTTGCCATGTTTGGAACAAAAAATAAAAGTGAAAACCCATAAATTTTGTACGATAAAGAGGAAAGTTCACTTGAATGTTATTTGGATATTCTAAATTTATGTTATGAATACTTTCCTCAAGTCCCCGTGTCCTTCAGCCTTGCCCTTGTCTTGATAAGAATTGGATTCGAATTTGTTGTTACCAAAACTTGAAAGATCGATTTAAACGTTTTGAAATTTTATGAACGATTTCGATTCAGTTATCAGGGGAAATAGATATTCACTGTCAGCTTATGAGAGAAACTCTATTAAAGCAGTCGTCTGCAGTGGGACAGGATTGAAACATCGAACTTTATAAACTTCTCAGTAGAACACATTGATAAAATGAAAAACACGATCTTCTGCCTCGTCTTGAATTTATTTCTTTATTTTTTGGTATTTGCGGTCAGTTTCAGGATCTTTGGCTTTTGGCAACATAGGGGTGAGGCCAAGTATAGCCAATCATTTATACTTATGCTTCTCACTTTGGAGGACTTTCACCCCACATGTTGTTTCAGGATCCTATTCTAACAATAAAGCAGAGTTTATTTACCACAATAAACAAGCACTGCTCCACTTCCGGAGGTTCCTGGGGTGGGCTAGCCTCGAATTTTCGGTTTCCACTTCTGATGAACCGGCATAGTAGATATATAGTATATACCCATAGTAGCTTGGTGCACCAAATGTTCAGCACTGGTGGTGAAGTGGTGAACATTTGGTACACCAAGCTCCTTTGGGTATATTTTATTTATACCATGATCGTCAGATTAATAAGAGTTTAAATGTTAAATAAATCAGTATTCACACGTGCGAATCTGTTTTTGTTTACATGAGCACCGGTGGACGCTACTTCCGCTGTAAATTTTATCGCAGAAACGAAATGGAAAAATAAACGAACAAATCACGGGACCTTTTTCATTTTAATAACACAACAACATACTATTTTGAGTTAAGCATGCTTTATTAACATGAGACAACGTCAGTTTGTTAATTTTTAGTATCTTATGAGGTAAACTTATTTAAAAACGTAATAAATAATTGCCGGTTTCTTTTCACTCTTCAAGAGGCGACGAGTGATAAATTTAGACAAGTTTGCATTCAAGGCGAGGTCACCAAAGGTCATCTTGGATGTAGTTCCACTGTATATGTAAATTTTAACTACTGAAATCCCATTGCTGACGTGTTCATCACGGTTGGTGTGTAAAGCTAAAATTTTTGTCATCGTTTTTTTATATATAGTAGAATAGGTAATCATGGTATAAATGTGTGTTCTTCACCAGATGCATAGACGTATTTGTACTGTTTATGTTTTGTTAATAAAAGCTAAATATAAAAATCGAGTACTGTTTGTCAAAATGGCGACGTCGATCACGCAGACGAGGTAATGTTTGAAGAACGAAATCATCCGCGTTGCGGTGTGTGGCGCATCAGAAAACGACATCGGTAACTGAACCTTCAATTTGAAAGACACGTACTTCTCATTGTCAGATCTAAGGGGAGCCCCACCCTATTTTCGTAAACTCTTTGTAAAAACGTTTTGCACAGCAACCAGGAGACGCGGTATCTTTCGCAATAAACCCGACGTAGGCTCTACCGATAAATATGTTATTTCCACCTGATTCCTCGAACTCTTCTACGCTGTGGAGACTAATATAAATTACTTCCGGTTGTTATGCGCAATTCTTTATTTCTGAGTGTTCGTTTGTGTACATTGTCATTCAATTATATAACGATGTCAAAACTGCGGTCATATTAATGGAAAAGTCTACTGGGTAATTGTGTGTCATAATTGTATGTACAACGGCAAAGTTTTCAACGGTCATGTCGTTATTTATTATTATTCATTTATTGGTGTTTAAGGTCACATATTTTTTGCACAATGGCTAATCATGACCACAACATGAGTATCAACTCAAGACCAGGGGTGAGCGTTAATAAGCCATGTTGCTCATTTTAGAGAGGGTTTGCACCTCCCAAGCATTGGTGACTGGGACCTATTTTACCAGTAAAACAGAACCTGTTTACTGCAGTGAACAGGCGCTGCGTCACTTCCCGGGGGTTCCCGTGGGGATGTCATGTCGTTGATTTGTGTGATGTGCAGTGTAGGAGCCGATGTTGATTGTGATGTCATATTGATTGCCAAGCGCATTTTTCCTAAGGGAGAACACCCCTGGACACCACTCCACCAACAAATTCCCGACTGGGGTGAGTTGATTTCGGGGGTCCCAAGGTATTCCGTGGTGTTCACCGATAGGCGAAATTTGACTATGCGCTACCAATCAGAATCGTAATGTTTACAATACCGCAAATACCAACCGGCAGTAGTTAGTCCAAGACCGACAACTCACTTTCCGATAGACGCTATAGCACCTGCGAGGGCCGCCTGTCAGTCAGTACACACATTGACTTCGTTTTACCAACATTTGAATGATTCTATACAAAATGTGGAAATATTTTGGCTGGACAACGTTGTGGGCGTGTGTAATGTAGCCACCGAAGGGACACACTTACCGTCCATTTTCCGCGGGGAGACCCTGAACCCTGCTGACGAGAGTAGGATGCCCCTCTTGTGTTCGCACTCTAACTCACAGCAACGGGGGTTGAATGATGCTTCGCATCATGGCCCATAATTGAAATGCACCCCCTCCCACCCGCCACACCTTCTCCAAATCTATATTTTAATTCCCAGTGAAAGCCGCAGTAGAAAATGATAATAAAACAAAAAGTGCATCTTATTTGTTTGTTGATGTTTAACGCAACATCAGCATCTAAGGCAATGTCGTGGCGAGAAAACAGTAGGATCGTGATCGTAATGCATGAACTAAAATGATTGATAAAACCAGGAAATAATTAGAGCTGCATGAACGGTGTTTTGGTTTTCCAGTTCGGTTCCGCTTTTTACGACAAACCGGAAGACCGAACCGTAAGACCAAACAAAAAAAAACGGCCAAACGGGTTTCTGTGTTTGTGCATAAACTGATCAAACTACCTTACTGGGAGGAAACTGGACTAGTGACCCCTACGGACTCTCGTCACTTAGTCTACCCGAGAAAGGGGCGAACACGCCGTGTTCTCATTATCATATTTTCTCGTCCACGGGACGAGTCAATAAGGGAGAAAATGTGACAACGAGAAGACATGGATTTGATAACCTTTATTCAATTTTTCCCTTAATTTATATGGGTTTTTGTCTGTCTAAATAGATTCAGCAACGGGTCCCCTAGAACCTCTAAGGATGATCGAAGGGAAGCTGGGCTGTACCCAATGGAAATAGTTACAGACATGTTTTTTTGTTTTGAGTGGTGTCGTGCGAACTACTGCGATATTTGTTTCGAAGTTAAGAAGCCGGAAGTGTTGTGTACTACAGGTTCATGTTCTTAACACATAGAAAACTGGACCGAAACAGTGTTTTTCTCTTGAAATCTAACAGAAAGCGAACGGTGTCTGAAAAATCAAAACATCTCAACCCCATAATTTCTATAGAATGACAAAGACATGTTAATGACCAGCTGGGCAAGAAACAACATTCTGGTCGAACATTACCCTCCAAAAAGAAAAAAGAACGTTCAAGTCTTGTGTGACCAATATGACATCGTGTCAGAAGTACATGACCTTTTCTTCAAAGGTTACTAGACAGGTAATTATCAGTGATAATCATGTGCAGTGTTTCTAAAACCAACGCAATTACATACAGCAGTCGCCTCCTCAGATAAAATGGCATACAGATGTAGATCTCGAAACTGATCTCGGAAGTGTTCCAAACTAGAATTCCGAAAAAAACCCACCCGTGATTTACTCTTTTCAGGTTAAGATCTGATTGGAATTGGTGGATATGGTCTCCAGAGACGTAACTATTTTATCTCCGACACTCAAAATCAGAAATGATAAAGACAGACATATCGTTCCTAACACTCAAACACAATTTTATGGGTTATGGAGTCATAATTTTCGTGCCTTTTGTATATTCTACATTTATATCTGCCTAATTACCCCCTGTCATTTTTTAATTATCCGGCACTCATTGTGCTAACTCAGGCACAGCTTCCGCGTAGTCTCGTTTTATATCTAAAACATACCTCTGGCAATATCTGTTTTTTACATTCTTTCTTATTTGTTGATCAAGAAGGAACCCGATGAGGCCAGAAATTATGAACATCGAAAACTAATTACTCCCGGTCTGTTGAATACTTTCTTATAATCACGCTCCACTTTTTGATCAAAGACTTCTCTAATTTTCTCTTGGAGGGAAAAATGCGTCACGATTTTTCAATCATCTCCTATTTGGATCAAAACAACACGAATTACACGTTCGTCTTCAATTCTCCAATTATCATTCACCGATGATATTGGAGCTCTATTCATATATGTTGGAGTCGGGGGGGGGGGGGGTCAGAAAGTCCCCCCCCCCCCCCCAGAAAAAACCTTATTCCATTAAGAGTTGAAATAAGAGAGAGAGAGAGAGAGAGAGAGAGAGAGAGAGAGAGAGAGAGAGAGAGAGAGAGAGAGAGTGAGAGAGAGAGAGAGAGAGTGAGAGAGAGAGAGAATTTAGACCAACATTATCTTCACCAATCCATCATTGTAGGGAGCACGGTGGCTCAGTGGTCATGGCATTGAACTTCAAACCGAGAGGTCGGGGGCACAATGACGCTCTGTACTAAGGCGCACTGCACGTCGAAGGTGAGCATGTTTTCAACCAATCTGACCCTGCCTGTGAATCGGTGCAGAGTTCAGAGTTACGATGTTGGACAGCTGACAGCTGCTCGGTGGTTATCTCAGGGTACTCCGGCTTCCTCCGCCCGTAACATTGTCACCGACATGATATGACCCTGGCTGTTAATGTGTCGTTAAACCCTACTAAAAAACCCCGAGAGGTCCACGGTTCGATCCCCACTAGGGGTGACTGCGTTGTGTCCTTGTGCAAGGCACTTTATCTAGCCCGATTGCCCACGCTGTGTACTAAGGCGTACTTGACGTCGATAGTGCACCTGTTTTCAACCAATGCTGAACCTGCTTGTGTGGAGTTAGTACATTGAGGAGTTTGACAGTTGCCTGCCATTTCTAGGTGGTTCTCTCCGGGTACTCCGGCTTCCCCCGCCCGTAAAACTGTCCGACATAAGGTGACCCTGACTGTCGAAAGTGTCGTTAAACCCCAATAAATAAATCCGTCATTGCAATCTTAGTGGAAATTAGCAGGGAGGCGGCGCTCATTTACTCCAAAGATGTGAGCAAAGATCCCCTCCTTTAATTCTTTTAAGGCCTTTGCATTCGAGACAAATGTACGACTTGGCTCCACATTTAACAAATTTTCACATCGGGCCGAGACAATGTGGAAATTTGTTAAATATGGAGAAAACAACGTGTACTTTTTCTTAATGTGGAGGTGCGCGAGTCCTAAACATAACTTTGGGCATTGCATTTGTACCATGCCAATAAGGCACATGGGCTACCAAAGATACATATTAGTATATATAGGTGCCATTGTATGGACGTGGACTCCCCCCTCCTCCTCCCAAGTTCGAGGTGCTTCCTAAGTCCCTGGTTGTATGATTATCAACAATGACGAGAAACACGAAATCGCATATCATTCCATTTTCCTTCGAAATTTCAGGATATGTGAATGTACACTTGCTTGTTGGCATATATGAGACGTTTCATCGAACTTTGTTCAGAACTGCAGGAGGCGTTGTGCACCCAAAAATGTCCACATATAAATCCATATTAATTCTAAGTTAAAGAGTAGAAAGGTTAGTCAAAACTGTATTAGCTTGAAACGTTTAAAATATACAGATGTTCGCTTGCAAGTCGCCATGTGTAAACATTTTTTTTATAAAGTCCGAATCATCTATGCTGCAGGAGTTGCACGAAGAAGTTTGTCAAGATAGAGTCGAGATTGATATGCAGATGTATAAATAAATGTATATTTTTGATCTGTTGTCAGTCGGGCAGGCTATCGATCAAAACCTTGCCTCAGACGATCGACTATTTATCCATACCGCAGCGAGTACGTCAGCAACAGGTGTCCACCCTTAACCCTGCGGAGATGTAAGTTAGGCGTGTCGAATCGGCTATATTAATACTGCTGAAAGCGAGAGCGAAAGCAGTGTGATATTATCTCACACTAGATTACTATTTATTTATTGGGCATTAAGGTCACACACTTATGCACAGTTGCTGATCGTGACCATGACAGTTTTACGGGTGGAGGAAGCCGAAGTACGCGGAGAGAACCACCGAGCAACTGTCAGCTCAACATTCTAACTCTGTTCAAGCTTCGCTCAAGCAGGGTTACAGCTGTTAAAGACATGTGCACCACTGATGTGCAGTACGCCTTAGTACGCGGCGTCATCGTGCCCCCATATAGGCAACCGGGATAAAGTGCCTTGCCCAAGGACACAACGCGGGTCGTCCCGAACGGGGATCGAACTCGGGACCTCTAGCATAGAAGTCCAACAGTGTACCATTGAGCTACCGTGCTCCCCTAACAATAGACATTTCGATAAAACTCGAAGAGCCCATTAATAACTATTACGTTCTTTAAACAGGAATCGCTCTAGTGACTCTTGGGATTTTCTTTATAATATTTGAGGATAACGAAAATATTGAGAAGTCAGTGCCCATTTGAAGGAAAACTTGGAACTCCGACCAGGGGCTGTTTTTGGCGCTGGGTGTTGGAATGAGTTGTTGGGCCGAGTGACCCAAACGTAGTTTTATTTGGCGAGAGGCTTTTTAGTATATTAGAGAAAGTTATAGGGCTAACGTAGTTTTACATGGTGAGATTCCGTTTAGGACAGTAGAATAAGCTGGTAAGGCTGAGTGATTGGAGTTTGTCGGGGCAGCATAACGTGCAAAGTAAAGTTAGTTGGAGGGAGCTATCGACTCAAATTATGAGCTTGGAGTGGGCTTAGCAGAAGCCAGGCAGATCTCATGCATAAACACTGCATGTTTAAACGGTTGACGGAGAGTAGTTTAATCGGAATGAGACTATGATGAGCACTCGAAAGTGTGTAAGATGACGATAGATGTTAATATTGTAAAAGCAAGTATAGCGAGTCAGAGGAGTTGAGGGACAGTGATAGTTAATGAGCAGGAGACCAATTAGCGCTAATTAAAAATAGAAGTTGATACATAGATGGTTGGAAGGAGCAAATAGACAATACGTTGTGGAGCGGAGCGACGACACGAGGCATCAACTGGAGAACGCCAAGAAGAGACTTGGAACATTCGAGGGGGGGATAAATTCATGGTGATTTGCGTTGTGTATAATATTTATATACAATGCAGCCCACTTAATTGGATCTCTCTTAACTGAATAATCCTGTTAGCTGAATATAATTTGCAAACACAAAACCATTTACCATACCTCCAGTACCAATTTGACTTGTTAATTAAATATAGGTTCTAGAGCAAACTCCTGTTAACTGAATAAAAAATCTTGTAACCTGTCAAAAGATTACCCTGACTCCCAGTTTCCTTTTGTTTATAGACCTATTTCGCCTCAGTACATCCAACGCAGTCATTTAATCTATTATATCTTGTTTGACAGAGCTCATGGAGCTCTGTCAAATAAGATATAATAGAATAAATGCTAAGTTTATCTGTAGAATACGGGAAAGTGACACAGTCCCTGTTAATTGAATACTCCTGTTAATTGAATAATTTTCATTGGCAAAGTAGCTATCCAATTAACAGGGTTCCACTGTATTATATAACTACTTAAAGTTTGCTAAGCACCACATATTGACACATCATTGTGAAATTTTCTTGTGACACATTTACGATATTTTTGGTGGATATGATTGAGGAATGTATTGCGATGGTCCCCAGTGTTTACATTAGCTCTCTTGACAGGCAGACTTTTCGTGACAGTCATGGAAAGCATGTACCCTTTGATTTCCATGATGTTTTCGTGTACTGTCTACATGTACATGACATGTGTAGGGTATTCAGTCTTCATTTCAACACAAACCCTTGTGATTTAGTGATTGAATATGGCGAATGCAAACGTAAGAACACATTTGTCTGAAGCAGAAATGTGGTGGGCTGTAGGGATGGTGGAACAAGGGGCTACACATCGTCAGGTTGGTGAAGCCCTTGGTAGGCACCATACGGTGATCACCAGAGCCTGGGCAAGATTTCAGCAGTATGGCACACCAGTCAGACGACATGGTGGTGGCAGAGACAGGGCAACACCTGCAGCTGAAGACCGGTTTTTGATCATTCAGGCCCGTAGGAACCGCTTTGCCACAGCAGCCCAGCTTCGCAGTGACCTTCAAAATTCATCTGGGGTAAAAGTTTCGACGCAGACTATCCGGGCAAGGTTGCACGAAGGTGGTCTCCGATCGAGAAGACCATGTATTCGCATTCAGCTGTCCCAGAACCACCACCAGGCACAATATGAATGGGCCATGGATCACGTTGGATGGACCAGAGAAGATTGACGACCTGTCTTTTTTTACAGATGAGTCAAGGTACTGTCTAGACAATACAGATAGGCGTTCTAGGGTATGTAGAAGACCAGGAGAGCGATTCCTTGCAGCCAACATTGCTGAGCACGACCGCTATGGTGGAGGGTCAATAATGGTCTGTGGCGGCATCAGCTGGGATGGACGTACAAAGCTCTGTGTCCTTGACCGCGGTACATTGACTGCACAGAGGTATATTGATGAGATCCTGGATGCCCACGTCAGATTGTATGCAGGTGCATTGGGTGATAGATTCATTCTGATGGACGATAATGCCCGTCCCCATATTGCCTATGCTGTCCGGGAGTACCGACAGAGGGAGGGGATTGAGCATATGGACTGGCCAGCAAGATCCCCTGACCTCAATCCAATCGAACATGTTTGGAATGAGTTGTAGCTTGCAATTTCAGTCCGTCCAGTCCCATTAAGGAGTGTTCAGAAGCTTGGTACCATGCTGGTCCAAGAATGGAACAATATCCCACAAAGGACCATCTGGAACCTGATTGGGAGCATGAGAAGGCGTTGTCAAGCTGTAATTAACAATAATGGGTCTCATACTCGATATTGAACCCATATCAGTTCGCGCCGTCAACGATTTGGCAAATTTGAAAAATTTCCTCTTTCACCAATAATATCCATTTTCCATGGTTATCGTATTCAAAAGCTAAAACATAATGTCAAACACACACAAAATCTTAATTTCTGTACTTAAAATTTCACAAAATTTCGCGTACAAACATGTGTGGGCTGCATCGATTTTGGGGGCCCCAGGGGGAACCCAATAAGTGGCCCACCGGAAACTTCCCGACTGGACAAATTGTTGGGGTGTAGTACTCTCTAAAGCCTCTTCGCTACGCCCTGGTGCTAAAGGCAAGGTGTGTTAGAATACAGCGCGATCCCGATCAGATGCTGGGGAAAGTGAAAGCTGTTACACAATAAACGCCATGCGAAGGTTGCGATGAAATGAGAATTAACAATTTTTCTTCTCGATTGGCAATCTCGACTCTGAATAACTGGTGGAGTGCTACTACATTTTACTTCACCACAGATTTCATTTCATTATTTAATTATCTGTTACATTTGATTGGATAGTGCCAATAGGCACTATCCAATCAAATGTAAGAGAGCAATGTGTCGTTTATCTGATTCTTGTTTGGTCAAAATGAAACCTCTACTAACAAAGTGTAGATATTATAGTCACAACCTGTGGTATTTCATAATGCCCAAATAATTTTCTAGTTAATACCTTAGATTTGAGCCTTGCTGTAAAACAAAGACAAATGTTGTCTGCACTGAGACCGATAAGTAAACTGAAACTCAACTAGAACGGTGTAATTTGTGTGCAAAGCACACTAAGGTGTATCCCCGCATTCTCAGTTTGCCATCACGATGGTGAGAAATCAATTCACACTCTCTAACGACAAAAATGTCACTACTGGCGCTACAAGGGGCAGGATAAAAAATCCCAAACCTTTATGCACATCTAGAGATCCTAACTGAACATATGAGCACACTTTCAATATTTCGAATTACACCCCCGGGAGCCACAGGCACTACACGAGGCCGAATAAAAAAAAACCGAAACGTTTATGAAAATCTAGAGACTCTATGAAAACACATTCAACGTTTGAAATAAAACCCCAAGGAGCGTTTTACAGAAACAGATTCTCTAACGAAAAAGTGGTGCAACGAGTGCCTGATGGGGGTGAATAAAAAATCCGAAACCTTTGTGCACATCTGGACACCCTACCAGAACATTTGAATATACTTTCAACGTTTCGAATTAAAACCCTTAGGAGGCTTTTGCCGGAAACCGAATCTTCAACGACAAAAGTGGCGCTATGGGCACCACTTGGGGCCGAACAAAAAATCCGAAGCCTTTATGCACATGTATCTAGAAACACTACCGGAGCATATGAACACACTTTCAACGTTTCAGATTAAAACCCATAGAAACCATTCGCCGCAAACAGATTCTCTAACGACAAAAGTGGCGCTACCATATGGGGCCGAATAAAAAATCCGAAGCTTTTAAGCACATTTATCTAGAGCCACTACCGGAGCATATGAACACTCTTTCAACGTTTCAAATTAAAACCCCTAGAAACCATTCGCCGGAAACCGATTCTCTAAAGACAAAAGTGGCGCTACCATATGGGGCCGAATAAAAAATCCGAAACTTTTATGCACATCTGGAGACCCCACCGGAACATATGAACACACTTTCAACGTTTTGAATTAAAACCCCTAGGAGCCTTTTGCCGGAAACCTATTCTCTAACGACAAAAATGACGCTACGGCCACCACATGGAGCCGAATAAAAAATCCGAAACCTATACGCACATCTACAGACCATACTTGAACATATGAACACAGTTTCAACGTTTCGCATTAACACCTCTAGGAGCTTTTGCCGGAAACCGATTCTCTAACGACAAAAGTGGCGCTACGGGCACCACATGGGGTCACATAAAAAATCCGAAACCTTATGCACATCTAGAGACCCAACCGGAATATATAAACACACTTTCTACGTTTCGAATTGAAACCCCAAGGAGCCTTTCACCGAAAACTGATTCTCAAACAACAAAAGTTGCACTAAGGGCACCACATGGGGCCGATTAAAAAATCCCAACCCTATATGTACATCTAGAGACCTTACCGGAACATATGAACACACTTTCAACATTTCGATTTAAAACCCTTAGGAGTCTTTCGCCAGAAACCGATTTTCTACCGACAAAAGTGGCACAACCGGCACCACATGGATCCGAATAAAAAATCTGATTCCTTTATACACATTTTGAGTCTCAAGCGGAACATATGAACACACTTTCAAGAACCGAAAATACGTATCCTATGAGTCTTTCTTAGAAAAGCAGTATTTTAGCTCAGTGTTTAACCCTTTCACCAACGAATCGCCCGCATCAGCCCGCGTAATATGCAAATTCAGCAGTTGAAAAAATACTATCTTTCAAAACATTTCAACAAAACCATATCGTGTGACCCCTCGTTGGAACGAGCTCGTCGAGCTCGTTCCAACGAGGGGTCACATAATATGGTTCTGTTGAAATTTTCTTAAAAATTTAAAAAAATGATATTTAAAATAATAAATTTTGATATCGTCTGCGTTGGGTAAAGGGTTAAGTGGTGACAAAAAATCAAACTAAACTTATTTTTGTCATCTCTATACCATGCTTAAGAAGTATGGTGAGTTTCAAAATTCAAAAGTATAGCTCCAAAAAGGGACATACGGACGTACACATGTACGGACGTACTGGCGGAGATCATCACTTTTTCCCTGCAATTTTGAAAATGTGCGAATAATAACGCTTTGGCCGACCGATGATTTGTCGCGGTTCTCAGGTGAGAAGGCCTTGATTAGCCCTCTGTTTCGAAATGCCTCCTTATCCACTCCTCTTCTCTCTGGGACGAACTGCTTGATGAGCCCGTACCCTATTCTTCCTAATCTCACCAATAAGTATACCAACCCTCTCTTGTGTGTCTTTAACGTAGTGGTTTGTCATCTAGGTGCGCCTACGTTGTGTTGTTACAATTGTCTTTGTTCTACTACACGGACATGTTCTCCAGATTCCGTTTAAGGTGGCTTTTTTATCCACCCGGTAACTACTTGTTCGGGGTACCATTCATCAACACCAACTCGTCATACAATTATAAGCATATTTATTCAAGCTCTCAGAGCTGTACCAGTTACAAGTTCTTCAGCTCTAAATCAACAAAGTCTACCACTTACACCAAAAATTCCGAAACCTTCATGCACATTTAAAGATTCTACCCGAACACTTAGCATAGTTTAAACGTTTCGAATTAAATACCCTAGGAGCCTTTCGATGAAAACGATAAAAGTGGTTCTACTGGAACCACCTGGGGCCAAATCAAAATTCCGAAACCTTCGTGCACATCTAGAGATGTTACCTGAACACATTAGCATAGTTTAATTGTTTCGAATTAACTACCCTGGGAGCCTTTCGATGAAAATCTAAATTTTATAGTAAATTTCCTTTCTTATTATACCTACCACAATTGTTTCCTACAGGCTTGCACTACAGTGGAAGTCCCTAACTCGGATAAAATACTCTCTATTTTTGTCTTTCCCAAGCAATTTGGGAAAGAAAAGTGGTGCAAAAGCACCAAGAAAAAATAAGCCAAAACTGGGTCGAGTGCAACCGGCGCAGACCCAGTACGGGACGCTCTCTCCCAAGTACAACTCCACGACTTCCGTTGCCAGTGCGCATATACCGTCGCTAAAGACTCATTCTTTTTGAATCCGTCAACGTTAGAGTTATGTGATCAGCGGGGAGGAAAGATTCTTTACCCGTAAAGAAGACGGGAGTGCCTCCATGTAAACAATTGTGGTAGGTATAATAAGAAAGGAAATTTACTATAAAATTTAGATTTCTTATCAGCGTACTCACAATTGTTTACTACAGGCTGAATAGACAATAGGCTGGAGGGAATCGCATAACCAACTCACACATAACCCCAGTGCACTGGAACCGTGAAGCAGAAGGAAGAGGTCCCGAGGCTTATCAACCATAACGTCGCAATCATTGGTAAAGGACAATGAAAGGAGACATATGGGCCTGTGTGACACACAGACAGAAAAAGGGCAGTAACAGCACAAGTCTGAAACTGACCTTCAAGAAGACTAATGGCTATGACAGACAACAGCCTGAGCAGAAGAAAGAGGACCCAGGGCAAAAATGTCCTCCGACTGCTCCTGCAACTGGCGCAGATAAAAGGTGGAGAAAGTAGAGGTATTTCTCCAGTAGGCTGCCTGCATAACATCCGACAACTTGACGGAGTTAGAATAAGTAGAATAAGCCCAAGAGGTGGATAGTGCCCGCACCTCGTGGGCAGAAATACGATTGGTAATACAATCGCCAGCTGCTAAACGACCGTAAGCCGTACGAATAGCAAGACAAATCCATCGAGAAATGGATTGAGGAGAGATCTTCTGTCGACCCGGAATAAGAGACAGAAAAAACCGTTTCCTGCCTTTCCGGATGAAACGTGTCCGATCGAGATAAATGCGAATAGCACGGACAGGACATAGCAAAGGGCGATTACCCTCAACAGAAGGAAGAGCCCTGATACAGATAGGAGGAGGAGTAGTATCTGGTAACTGATTCTTGGCCAAAAAAGAGCAATCAGTGGTAAAAGTAACACTGTTGGGAGAGCTCCTTAAAAAGGCCGGGTCAACCGAGAGGGCGTGAAGCTCACTAACCCGTCTGGCCGAAGCAAACGCCATCAGAAAAGCCGTCTTATATGTGAAAAAATGCATATCCACCTGGGATAAAGGTTCGAACGGCGCCCCCCCCCCCCCCCCCCCCCCCCCACAAGCAAAGCAGCACCCACGAAAGATTCCATCGTGGGGTAAGCTGCAAAGTCCGAGGCCTTTTCAAAGAAAAGTGCCGAACAAGCTTGGAGAGGTAAGGATTAGTGCCGATACGACGCTTCCGAACATAAGAAAAAGTCTCTGAAAGCATGGACCTGTAACCCTTGATGGTAACAGGCTGGAGACCCCGAGAATCAAACAGATATACCAGAAACTCCGCAATCTGTGAAATCGAAGGATTTGCATAATCAACAGAGTGATCAGCACACCATCGACAGAAGACCTTCCATTTAGCTGCATAAGCTAAACCAGTGGAGTACCTCCTTGAAGAAGAAATGCACTCCACTGCTCGTCTCGAAAAACCTCTACGGAGGAGACAGGACCTGACAAAAGATATGCGTGAAGGCACAATGAAGTCGGGTCGACGTGAAACCTCCTCCGGCGACCTTGACAAAGAAGGTCGCGACGTAGCGGGAGACGGCCGGAACCGCCGCCATCAGCGAGCGGAGCTGATTGATCCACACCCACTGAGGCGACAGGGGAGCGATCAGAATGATTCGACAACTGCAGGTTCGAATTTTGGCTAGAACCTGAGGTAGAATCGGAACCGGTAGGAAGGCGTAGCCGACTAGACCGTTCCAATCGAGTGACAGAGCGTCCACGGCAAAAGCCAGAGGATCTGGACACGGGGACACGAAAGTGTCCACCTGATGGTTCCAACGAGTCGCAAAGAGGTCGATGTGGGGACGTCCCCAGAGATCGCAAAGCGACTGGAACACTGCCCTGTGGAGCATCCACTCGGTGGAAATAACCCTGCCCTGTCGGGACAGGGAGTCGGCTAGGACGTACAGACGACCGGGAATGTGACGAACAACCACTCCGGCGTGAACATCCTGAGCGAGCAGTAGATCTCGAGCTAATTCGTACATCGGAACCGAGTGCGCGCCGCCCTGCTTCCGAATGTAAGCAACCACTGTCGAATTGTCGGACAGCAGAAGGACCTGGCGATTCGGCAGGTGAGGGATCCACTGCCTGAAACTCAGAAGGGCAAGAAGCTCCTTCTGGTTGATGTGTAGAGCTGCTTGATCCTGGTCCCACATCCCGTGTAGGGAAAGACCGAGAGGATCCAACGTCGCACCCCCATCCGAGATCGCTGGCATCTGCCGTCAGAACGCGATCGGACGTGGGTAAGTCTAATGGAACACCCTGCGTAATCCACTGAACATCTGTCCAGGGAAGAAGGTGAGGATAAAGAGATTCCGGAAACGGAAGCACCTGATCCAGAGAATCTACATTCGGCCTCCAACGACTGAGCAGAAAGTGTTGGAGAGGTCTGACAGGCAGCCGACCTAGAGGAATGAGATCCGTCACCGAACCGCAGAGACCGATCAGCCGGAGAAAACTCCGAGCGGTCGCGGACGTGGACTGGGACAGAGTCAGAGCAAAAGCTGAGAGAATCACAGCCTTGGCCTGGGGAACCGCTACCAAATTGAATTGGGTTTGGAAAGCCATTCCCAGATGACAAAACGACTGAGAAGGGACCAGGTCCGACTTCTCCTCGTTGACTCAGAATCCTAGCGACGTGAGCAAGCTCAACAGAGTGGCGACATCCGACTCCAGTAAGGCAGCATTGGAATGCCTCTGGAGGATATCGTCCAGATATGCCGAAGTAGTCACCCTGGACTGTGTGCGATGGAACGCTATCACATGCGACATCAGTCTGGTGAAGGGCCCAAGGAGCCAGGTTGAGGCCGAAAGGCATGGCCTTGAACTGGTAAACTCGCCCCAGAAAAGCGAACCTGAGATATTTCCGTGACGCCCGATGCATCGGAACGTGGAAGTAAGCGTCTCGCAGGTCGATGCTGGCAGCGAAATCTCCCTGGTGAATTGATTGGCGGACCGACCTGAAAGTCTCCATGCTGAACTTGGGAGCAATGTTAGACTGGTTCAGGATACTCAGATCGATAATCGGTCGGAGTCGGCCGTCCTTCTTCTGCACCAAGAACAGGCGGGAATAGAAACCCACTGACTGAATGTTCTTGACGACCTCGATCGCCCCCTTTGCCAGGAGATTGCCAATCTCCGTGGACAAAAGTTCCCGACGTAAAACGTCTGAAGGAACTGTGGTTGGAAGAGGCACCTTTGACAGAGTGGGGTGCCGTCGGAAGGATATTCGCAGCCCGGACCGAACAACATCTAACACCCATGGATCGGATGTGATGGTGGCCCAATGGTCTGCGAACTCTGCTATCCTTCCTCCAAACTGGGACGAGTCGAGGTGAGGATCTTCATTTCGAGCCCGACGAGGCCCGCGAGAGGAGAAACCACCTCCTCTACTAAATGAAGAATCCTGAGACTTCCCTCGATTCTGCCGACCTTTACCCTTACTCCTTGAGTAAGAAGTAGAGGCGGTGGCAGAAGGGCCAGCCTTTTGCTTCACAGAGGAAGCAGAAGGGTACTTGTTAGGCTTGGAACGGCCCTTGCCTCCCCTAGAAGGCTGATCAAGCTGACGAAACAGCAGCTGATCTTTGGAATGACGTAGGACGTCATCCCGGATCGTCGACACGGAACCATGGAAAAGTTGCGGACCTGCCAAAGAAGCAGATCGAAGAGCAGCACGCTGCTCCTTGGGAAGGGATCGTCCTGTGTCCAGCACAGCGTCCCTTCGAACTAATTCCAGATTAGCCGTGTTACAGGCATGCGTGTGAGTAAGATGCATAAGCGCCTTGGACAGCACACGCAAAGGAGCCTGTACCTCGTCAAACTTATCTGGAGGCAGATAAGCAGCCAAAGCTGAGACGACGTGATCTGAGAGAGAAAGCATGCCAAGCATCTCTCTAGATAAGCCCAACGTGGACTCCAGAGTTGTCATTGGAATGTCGGCAGACTTGGGCTTGGAAAGCCCGAGGGAAGTGGAGTCCTGATCCAGAACCGTCTGGCAGACCGACGGATTGGCGGAATCGTAGGAACGATAACGCACAGGAGGCAAAAAGGTGTCAACCTTGGTGAAGAACGAAGTCTTCGGAGCCTTGGAATTCAGCTTGGAGTCCAATGCTGAAAAAGCTTCAACCACCTGTACCGAATGGCACGGTCGAAGGCGCCCAGAAGCAGGTTGCTCCATAGGCTGTAGGCGCGCGACCGATGATCGCGGCCTGACTGACACTGTCGGCTGGTTAGTAGGTTTGAGATCAGGCAGAAACCCAAACACAAAGTCAAGAGCTGCCCCCAAGTCCGAAGACTGCTGGCCCTCGACATCAAGCATGTCGGACTCCTCCCCAGAGTCGGAAGACACATAGCCCATCGTGGGCAAACCAGCCGACGCCTCCCATGGTGTCGGGACACCAGAGGAATCAGAAACAGGCCTGTTTCCAATCCCGGGAGGCGGCGCCATAGGAGGCGCCTGGAAACCACTCTTGCCTCGCTGGAAGCAACAGGAAGGCTCTTTGATAGAACCTGAGTGAGTAAGGAGAGGGCCTCCCTAAGCTCACTGCTCGTACTGGCCGGTTCGACAGGGGAGCGAACCGGCAAAGTGGCTTCACCTCTGACCCTCTTAACCAGCGAAGGGTCACGATCCTCCAAAACACCCGACGCGGGACGACGAGCGGCAGCCGAAACATCTGAAGGCAGACGTGTATAGGGGTACGAGGCACCCCGAGGATCAATATAGCGAGAACTCATGAGAGTCACCGGGGACCTCTGCGGGGCAGAAGGTCCAGGCTGCACAAAAGGCGTTGGTCCCCTAAAACTGGTCGTGTGGCCAGAATGAGTGGACGGAAACGCCACGGAGTTCATAGTGTCTCCACTAAGAACATCCGAATCCAAAGACACAACTGTGGTGCTCGACGGCGTAGAGACCACAGAGATGGGTTCGGCCGGCAGCCCCTTCCAACTTCGCCGAGTTGAAGTCAGGGAAGGCTGAGGCCGATATCCCACGTCTACAGTACCAGACATTCCTGCAGTCCCCTGCAGCGAAAAGCCGAGGCCGGCTGAAACTGACGACGAAGCAAACGGACCAGCAGTAGTAGTAGATACGTCGGGAGTCGTTGAGGCTTGTGGAATAGTGGAGAGAGCACACCTGCTCGGCTCCGAAGGAGGAGTCACAACCCTAGTGACATCCTCAGATGTCGACTGGAGGGGAACCGTAGTCCCGGAACCAGGCACCTCTTCACCAGAACACTCAACGGCTCCCGCAGTATCCACTACAGGAAAAGACTAGTAATAACTCTCACCAGACAAGGTCGGCTCGGGAGCCCCCGAACGACCACGTTCTCCTTTCCCGCGGGAGCGGGAGGCACGGCCACGAGAACGAACGACACGGTTAACTGACGCCCAGAAAGTGGATGACCATGATCCACAGACACCACATGGCCGCTCGGCCGAACACCCATTACAGGAGGAACAAGAAGAATGTAAATCGTCCACATGCTTTGGCAGCGGACATTGCCCACAAGGAATTGTCCTGGGCATGATAGAGGTTAGAGGAGCAAAGAAGGTGAAATCAGAAAACAGAAGAACACCCCCAAAGAAGAGAGAAAGGTGACAGAAACAAAGACCCCAGACGGTCGACCGGGAACCACACAACAGGATGACTACTCTCAAAAGAGAGAAGAAAAACTGTAGGAGTGGTACCCCGCTGACACCTAACTCTAACACAATTAGAACATTTAGCAAATTAAGCATTAACAATAATTGTGAAAAATAATAAGTCCTAACCGCATGGCACACGAAATTCGCGCGCGACTCGAGAGAGAACAATTAAAATACATTATGGATATATAATATTGAAGAGAATATAAAGAAAACTGTTCCTGAGAATACAAAGGATACACTGATGCACTATGAATCAGGAATCATCAAACAACGAGCTGGATAAACACTGATAAGCGTGCAGAAACATCTCGACACGAAGCGGATGATAAAAAGAATGAGTCTTTAGCGACGGTATATGCGCACTGGCAACGGAAGTCGTGGAATTGTACTTGGGAGAGAGCGTCCTGTACTGGGTCTGCGCCGGTTGCACTCGACCCAGTTTTGGCTTATTTTTTCTTGGTGCTTTTGCACCACTTTTCTTTCCCAAATTGCTTGGGAAAGACAAAAATAGAGAGTATTTTATCCGAGTTAGGGACTTCCACTGTAGTGCAAGCCTGTAGTAAACAATTGTGAGTAGGTTGATAAGAAACTAATTTTCTAACGATAAAAGTGGTTTCACTGGAACCACCTGGGGCCAAATCAAAATTCCGAAACCATGTACATCTAGAGATGTTACCTGAACACCTTAGCATAGTTTAAACGTTTCAAATTAAATACCCTAGGAGCCTTTTGATTAAACCTGATTTTCCAATGATAAAAGTGGTTCCACCGGAACCACTTGGGGCCAAATCAAAATTCCGCAACCTTTATGCACATCTGGAGATGTTACCTGAACACCTCAGCATAGTATTAACGTTTCGAATTAAATAACCTAGGAGCCTTTCGACGAAATGATTTTCCAATGATGAAAGTGGTTCCACTGGAACCACCTGGGGCCAAATCAAAATTCCGAAACCTTCATGCACATCTAGAGTTGCTACCAGAACACCTTAGCATAGTTTAAACGTTTCGAATTGAATACTCTATGAGCCTTTCAGGGTGTGACGCATTCGCACCTCTGACTTCAGAGCGAACGCACCTAATCTTGAATCATGGAAATACCAGATAGATTGAAAAGGACGATCACAGCTCTAGGGGTCTCTCGTCCTATCACCTGGACTATCCAGGAGATAGGAATGAGAGTCCACCTAACTATGGAATTCCACGTGGAAGAAGAAGAGAAACAATCACCGCCCTCCTCGGGGAGAGGTAGTACCTTTGCAGAGAGGACCTCCTCTCGCACTGGTCCTCACCCGAGCAGGCTATGAGGCCCTGAGAAGAGGAAAACAAGGAAGAAGAGCCCGTCCACCAAGCGTAGGGATTCCCGACGCTTGGAGGCTTTCTTGGAAAAGAAGAGAGAGAAGAGTGAGGAAAAGGGGGAGACAGAGACAGTAACCAGTTCCGCTCCCACTCCCCCAGAGGCACCCATCTTGCCCCCAGCTCCACAGCTGGAGACAATAGATGAGGAAAGTCCTGTGAAGATTGAGATGGAATCGGAAGCTGTCTCTTCTCGCCACTTCCAGACCCCCACTCACCTCTCCCTTCCAAACCGGAAAACCAGGACCAGAACACAGAATCCGCTCCACCGTCAGAAAACAGGCAACCCAAGAAGGTCACATACAGCATATACGACGTAGAGGAGATAACCAGAGGCACCCAAGACAGAATCAGCTGCCCAGAGGTCAACCAGGCCATAGCAAGACTCCGCGAATCATGGGACCTTCCACCTACCACCACAACCATGTCAAATGACACAGACACATCTAATACAACATCACCATCACAGCCTCCTTCCTCCAGGAAGAGAAACAAGAAACACAAACGCCGTGAACTCTCTCTTTTTCCTCCCTTAACACGCTCAGACATGATGCAGAGAACCAAAAAGTTAAAGTACCAAATATGACACAGTTAAAGATGGGTCGAAAGGGCTTGCTCCATACCGTCCCTGCGCGCCTTCGGCGCGCTAAAACTATTCTTTTAGCTTTTAGTTTTGGGTGTGACGGACGGAGATCACGACTATATCCCCGCATTTTTGAAAGTACGGGCATAATAATTATCATTATAATTTTACCACAGCAATTCGCTGCGTCACATTTTATCCAATGATTGAATATGTCTTTGTTTGACAGTAAGACTCAAATTAGACGCACCATGCTTCGCCAACATTCCCAACTCAGAATAAAAATTAATTATTACTTTTTTTCATCGCGAGCAACGTGTTAACCCTTATCTTACGTAACAGCTGCAACAGACATCTGCTATTTCTAATGAAAGTGTCAATGACACTGTAGCTTAACTTGACTGTGTGTTGTGTTTGATGAAAAGGATAATGTTCAATGTTTATGAAATATTTATTTATAATTTATTTATTTATTGGTATTTAAGGTCACATATTTCTGCACAATGGCTAATCATGACCACCACAGTTTTACGGGTGGTGGAAGCCGGAGTACCCGGAGAGAACCACCTAGCAACGGCGAGCAACTGTCAGCTCCCCAACATACTAACTCCACACAAGCAGGGTTAACATTGGTTGAAGACATGTGCACCATCGACGTGCAGTACGACTTAGTACACAGCGTCACCGTGCATCCACGTGGGCAATGGGGGTGAAGTGTCTTGCCCAAGGACAAAATGTTTATGAAAGGATTATGAAATACGACAAGAATTGTTATAATTGAGAATATGTTAATTTCTGTTCCCTGTATGCTATGTTTTCAATAAAAACAATGCGAGGTGTAGACTGTACTGAAGAATCGAGGGGTGGCTTAATGTGGCCCTCACACTTAATGTATGTCAACCAAAGTTAACAAGTTACAGTGAAATTATTCCAAAACGAGTTATCCTACCATGTTACAATTAAATCCCTTCATAAATACAACCTGAAGTCTGTGCTAAAGGTTTTCGAGTTTTGGGCTCGGGCAGCCATCACGGTTGAACGATCGGAACCAAAAGGAGAAGTTCTCGTCCAGACATCTGGAGTCATCCTACCAAGTTACAATGAAATCCCTCCATAAATACGACCTGTCGGCTGCTGAAGGTTTTCGGGTTTTGGGCCCGGGCAGCCGTCATGATTGACAGATCGCAGCCAAATGGTGAAGTTCTTATCTAGACATCATACGGAGTCATCCAACCAAGTTACAATAAAATCCCTCCATATTAAATACGACCTGTAGACTGTGCTAAACATTTTCGTGTTTCGGGCTAAGGTTCTGTCGTGGTTGACAGATCATGACCCAAAAGGGGACGTTCTCATCAGACATTATACAGAGTCACCCTACCAAGTTACAATGAAATCCCTTCATAAATACGACCTTTAGACTGTGCTAATGTTTTCGGGTCTTGGGCTCGGGCAGCTATCACGGTTGACCGATCGCGACCAAAAGGGGACTTTCTCATCTAGACATGACCTCAAACCTGCATATGAAATTTCGTGACGATCGGGCATGAACTGCGGGGTGTTGCCTGTGCTAAAGGAAAATGTGAACAGGCTCACAGACTAACAGACTCACAGACTAACAGACTTCCTCACGCGTGATGGCAATAGCTTATCTTGACTTTGTCAAGTTCAGCTAAAAACGCTTTACGAGCATAAAAAAACTGCTCAAAAAAGCTGACAATATAAACTGACAATATCAAAAAGAAAAAAATCAGCAGTGACAGGCTGTCTGTACAGACAGCCAAATGCGATGTAAAAGTAATGCAGCGCACCGGTCGAGTTCTCAAAGAAGAATACACTTGGGGATACTTTTTCAAACCAAAGTCAAAGTGGCAGTTCGTCCACCGAGTTCCAATGTGTTCTATGTGCCTAATGGCACATAGAACACATTGGAACTCAGGGGACGAGTTTGTGGGTTTATAGTCACTTCAGAGAAATTTCTTTCAAAACAGGTTATGACTCCCGACTGAACAAGCCCGCTCCAATGAGCGTGTGTAATTTATGGGTTTTTTTAGTCCAAACACGCAAATTCAGATCAAAGTCATTAACAAAAATCTTGTTTTTCATGCATCTACCTTGTCATAGAAATTCTGCCAAACAATTTTTTTACCTGTTTTATTTTAAGTTTTCAAACTGTTTCAGGAATTTTGAAGAAGAAAACAACTCAGGAAAATTGCCAAAGAAACAATAATTTTTTAACCCTTTACCCAACTTAACATTCAAAACCGACCAGCGCTATTCTCAAAAATCGTCATTTAATTTTCATTATTTTTTCATTTTTTGTTTCAAAAACACAGGTTATGAATCCTCGTTCGAACGAGCTCGTCGAGCTCGTGCCAACAAGGTGTTCATAACCTATGTTTTTGAGACAAAAAATGAAAAAAATTAGTTATTCAAGATTTTTTTTGGTAAGTGTCTTCTGCTTTTCATGTTAGGTAAAGGGTTAAATAGCATTATTCAGGATTTTTGCCTGTGTCGTTCTCTCTAGTCGTGTTAGTTAAAGAGTTAAGTGTGTAAAAAAACCTTAACGGGTAAGTTTCGGTAGACTTTGTTATCGGGGGAAAAAGTATTCTGATCAAATGATAACCAAATTTGTTAATAATTAGACCGTCACAAGATATTGTTATACACTCTAATTAATGTATGACGAGAATCATCTGAAGACATAACGAGATTTGCCGATACATAATTGGAGAAACCATTGTATTTCTCAACTGGAGCATAAATGATCAATCAAATTTGTAATTTCAATTATTTTCGAAAATTTAATTTCGTCGCATAATTCTATGGTACCAGTGCTCCGAGTCAACAATGGATTTTCAGTGATCTCATTTCACAAACCTTGTTATAGCATGAATTATGACTGCCTGATCATACTATCTACCATTCATTAAGTACTAATGGAGTTGTTTTCGGGGAAAACGTATGTTGCCCGTCTCACAAAAGAAGTGCGTTTATCCGCCAGATGGCATACAACTCAATTTGCGGATTTCTACATCAATATCAAAGTTGACCCTCTCATTCAGGCGCGTAGCTAGGATTTCATAATGTAGGCTGTCGTAGCATTTTTTTTTTTTTTTTGGGGGGGGGGGTGATATTTGAAAATCCTTTGTTGGGGTGGGGTGGGAGCAGAGGTTTCCCCTAGTCCTCACTAGGACCATCCGACCTCTATCCGCCACCCTACTTCTCTGAAGGAAAGTGGGAGAAGGGTGGTAAAAACCGTAGAGTCCTAGTTGTGAGTAGCCCCCCCCCCCCCCCCCCCCCCCACACACTTCCACCCCCAAGGAAAATGTGCAAAATTCGGTGTTCTAAGAGCGAATCTGGGGCATTTGTAGCTTGTGCAGCAATATTGTAGACCATTTTGGAGCTCTGTGCAAAGACGGAGAGAGGAAATTCGCGCCCCAGGGTTAATTTTGTGACGGGACCCCTTTGGAAAATGAACGGATATCGATGAAGATGACAAATGCATCGGCTGCGGATGCTGAAGGCACGAGCGATGATAGGTTGGGTTTTTTTTAAACAAATTTATATGAACAAAATATTATTTGTGTTTGACTGAATATGAAATATAAGCAAGAAGTGTGTTGGCTTTTGCTCTGGTATCCTCATTTTTTGAAAGCCTTGATAGTGGCTTCTCGCACTAACCAGTTAAGAAGTCTTGACAGCAGGATTATATTAATATTTTAAGCAGCGATAACATTTGGCTCAACGGTTGTCAATTTTAAAACATCGAAAAATAATAACAAAATTGACCA
This sequence comes from Pictodentalium vernedei, assembly GCA_031216915.1. Lineage (NCBI taxonomy): Eukaryota > Metazoa > Mollusca > Scaphopoda > Dentaliida > Dentaliidae > Pictodentalium > Pictodentalium vernedei. The sequence continues at coordinate 397,718,713 of CM062293.1, forward strand.
CATAGATCAACGTGCTGTTTGATTTCGTACGTAATAACACTTACAAAAGTATCAAAGGGTAAATAAAGTTATCACTTCAAGAATCGTGCGGTCCAAAATTATAACCGTTGGTCAAGTGCAGAGCTCTATTGGCGATACAGTCCCCTTCTTAACATTAAGTTCTACGTAACTATAGAACTAGTGGTAATTAGTTGAAATGCGTTAATAGTAAGACCAAAAAGTTATGTTGTGTAGGACTAAAATGTTGATAAGGTTACAATGATACTAACTTGGGAAAGGGCACTCAGCGAAAAATTGGCTTCGTTCGAAGCATTCAATATTCGGACTACATGTCTTGGAGGTGAAGAGTAGGCAACTAGAACTCCAATACGACGGGCAACTTATCTTGCTGGTCCTCACTAGGCAATAGGGGGGAGGAGGGGTGGCGTGGGGGGGGGGGGGGTGTAGGCAGGCTTGACACTGGAATCAGAACTTTGGGACCCAGGCCTAAACCAAGAATCCGGGCCTCGGGGTTCCTACCCCGCCCACCCTATCCCCGGCTCTGACTCTATATCATGTCCAAGTTCCATTTGGTCAATTTTTTTTTGGGGGGGGGGGGGGAGGCAGCACAATTTTAGGAGGGGGATTTTGTAAAATTCAGTGCTCTTAGAGCGAATCTGAGACATTTGTAGCCCTATATTGTAGACCATTTTAGGGCGCTCTGCCATGTCAAAATTGCATTAGGCTAATGTTTTAGGGGGCGAAAATGTTGTGGGAAGCCCCCACGCCAACCGTGACCACGCCCCTGCTCTCAAACTTTGGGCGTTTTCCTGTAGAGTAGTATAAAAATACATAAGCTGGCCTTTTTTTACAATATTTTCCCCAATCAGTTTGAACGTTTGACTATTCTGTTTAAACCCATTTAAAAATAAGAAAACGAGCTTTCACCATCTTTTGATGTTCTGTAACTTTTTTTTGTTCATTATATCAACAGTGTGAGCATCGTGATATATAACACAGACACGATCGTTTTCATTTGTATGAAAGTCCAGAAGGTAAGATTTGCTAATTTTTTTCCTGAGAAGAATAAAAACTCGCGAATTACAGTAAAGACACATTCGCCAAACAAAGTAACAGTTACTTAGTTGCTTCTAATTAGCATGCCATAAAGCCAAGTTTCCCTTTGTAACTTTTAATAAATGAAAACGACAGACGGCTCCGAGAGCTGTCTGTTGTTTCGGTTTATCAAAAGTAACAAACGGAAACTTCGCTTTATTTTCTACTGATGCCGTAGGTTGTTGTTTTTATCTACAATTACATGCTTCTTATTTGGACTTTCCTCGCCCGTCTATTCTCAGGCGAAGATAACTTTGTCAAAAGTCGAACAAGTTGTAGAAGGAAATAAAAGTGGATTAGAGGGAAGAAACGCAGGAGAAAAAGGGGTATTAGTGTTAATTGGTTATCATATAGACGGAGCAAACAGAGAAGTGTCCGTTGTGTCCTTCGGCAAGGCACTTCATCCCGATTGCTCACATGGGGGAACGATGGCGCTGTCAACTAAGGCATACTGCATGCCTAAATAGAAACCCCGGGACTTGATTCACCCAAATTTAATCCGCACCCCCTCCCACCCCCAATACACATACATAAATAGTGTTGTAAACAAAATATGAAAAGATTCTGCCTGGTAAATATGAAGAACATTTTCAAAAAACAAATCCTCATATTGTACTGAGTTAAAATACTGATTCTCACAAAGAGCCCAAATCTGAACCAAGGATTTTGATTTGGACACACTTGAATCTGACCCCTATAAGGATTATATATTCCAAATATTGAAAATTTCTGGCTGATGGACCGGAAGAAGAATATTCCTCGTGCTGAACTAATTTACGGAGCTCAAATATGAATCCAGATACCTGATTTGAACAAACCTGAATCTGAATCTGACTCCCCCCCCCCCCCACCCCCAAGGATGTTGAATGCCAAATATGAAGATTCTGCATGGTGGAGCTAAAGAAAAAAAAAATTTTTCTCCAATTTGGGCTCCCATTCTTTTGCTGATATATGATGGTAATATGTGGCGTTAAATAGAAGGTTGTTGTCAGATGTTTAAAAGGTATGTTATCAGTACATCCTCCCCCTCCCCCACCATAAACTCATACCACACAGTCTCAACAACTTCCGTCGCGCTCTTCAAGACCAGAGAACCAATTATTTATTATATTTATTGGTGTTTAAGGTCACATATTTATGCACAATGGCTAATCATGACCGTGACAGTTTTACGGGTGGAGGAAGCCGGAGTACCCGGAGAGAACCACCGAGCAACGACGAGCAGCTACCAGCTCCCCAACATCGTAACTCCACACTGCAGCACAGGCAGGGTTAGATTGGTTGAAGACATGCGAACCATCGACGTGCAGTACGCCTTAGTACACGGCGTCACCCTGCCCCCACGCGGGCAATGGAGATGAAGTGTCTTGCACAGGGACACAACGCGGTTGCCGCAGGTGGGATTCGAACTGAGGACCTCTCGGCTTGCGGCCTGCACCTCCACCTACTGAGCCACCGCGCTCCCCAGAGAACCAATATTTCACAACCACCCATAACCATGTTAGAGCCAATAGCGTTTGACGTTAGGTCGTGCCTAATGACTGTTACGAACTGGGCGCGATGCGGTCACTGCGAAAGTATTATAATTAACCCTTTACCTAATGCAGAAGGTATCAAAATTTCTTATTTTAAATATTTTTGAAAATTTTTCAACAAAACCATATCATGTGTTTATTTATTAGGGTTTAACGACACTTTAACAGCCAAGGTCATATCGTGTCGGTGACAGTTTTACGAGTGGAGGAAGCCGGAGTTCCCGGACAGAACCACCGAGCAACGACGAGCAGCTGCCAGCTCCCCAACATCGTAACTCAGCACTGCAGCACAGGCAGGGTTAGATTGGTTGAAGCCACGAGCACCATCGACGTACAGTACCGCCTTAGTACACGGCGTCATCGTGCCCCCATGTGGACAAACGGGGTTAAGCGCCTTGCCCAAGGACACAACGCGGGAGTCCGAATCGATCGCTCAGACGGTCACCAATCCAAGGACTAACCGGGCTCGACGATGCTTAACTTCGGTGATCTGACGAGAACCGGCTACCGCAACGCCACCGCGCCCCCTTACAATATCGTGTGACACCTCACTGGAACGTGCTCGACGAGCATGCTCCAACGAGGGGCTCTATGATGTGAATTTGTTGAAATTTTCCGAAATTTTCAGCTGCTCTATTTGTAAATTATGCGGGCGTTGCGGCCGATTCGTTAGTTAGCCCTTCACCCAATGTGACAGCCCAAACCGGCCAGCGCTATTCTCAAATATCGCCAATTAATTTTCATTATTTTTCCATTTTTTGTCTCAAAAACATAGGTTATGACCCCTCGTTGGAACGAGCTCGTTCCAACGAGGGGTCATAACCTATGTTTTGGAGACAAAAAAATGAAAACAATTAGTTATTCAAGAATTTTTTTTGCAAGTGTCGTCTGCTTTTCATGTTAGGTAAAAGGCTAAATGGTTAAATAATTTTGTTCCAATTTCGCAATTTCAACACGGTCCAGATTGAACCATTGCTGTAAAACAGCAAATATAGTGACTGTATTAAAACAAAGTGCAAATATAAACATATAATTACTGATAATACTTTTGACTGAACGAATCGTTAAATTTTGTTGTCTTTGTTTGAGAGCAAGGCTCAAAACAGACACCTCACACTTTGTCGGAATTTTAAACTGGGGAAATAAATAGCTACTCATTACTTAATCACATTGAGTGTAACGCTCGTATCGCGTTTAGATTTTAGAAGTCTCAAGACAATGATTTGGCTTGCATCGGAGGAAAGTAATTGTCCTGACTGGCTAGAAGGTAGTACAAAATCAGGCCTGAAACGACTATAAGAATGAGAATATGGAGATCCCTATGGGGAGGGAGGAGGAGGAGTGTATGACCTTCCCGGATGCGTCATTGCAACTGCCATATCGGATTAATTATTTAAAGAGTGGACCAATGTGGTGTTTAATAAAACCGTTAATACAAAACACGACGACATTAGTTTCAGTGATGGTGGGGAGGGTTTACCTGGTGCTCGTGTGGTTTTGGAAGCTAAGGCTGGCTCACTCTATCCGCAATGTGGCTACGCCACTGTTGTCCAAAGGGTTTTGTGCAACACGCGAGGCTCAAAAGCCTTAGAATATGCATGATTAATTAAAGGATTTACATGGCACCGATAGTCTGAATTAAATGCACTTCATACTCACAGAAGAAACAAAAACTGACAGATAACACGTTTGTAATTTTACCACATAACACATGTATACCGTGGTGCAAACACAAAACAAGCGTGTCATCATGGCATTGTGATGGAGAGGATATTTGCATTGATTGCAGAGCCATGCAGGGACACCGGAGAACATATTCGGCGGTGGATCGGGTAAAGGAAAGGACACTTTGATATCAAGACTATTTTTAGTATCTCCTTCCCTTTTTTAATCCTTTACTTCACACGACTGGACGGAATTTACCGAAAAGATCCTTGAATTGCGAAAAAATCATTTTTGCCTTAAAACAAAGGTTATGACACTTCACTGGAACGGGCTCAACGACCTGTTTCAAATTAGGGATCTTGTGCTATGTTTTAGAACCTTTGGAGGCAAATATTGAAAAATGTAATAAAACTAGAATGAAGAGTTTTGTGAATGAGGCGGGTCGGATAATGCCGTTACCAGAGGCAGCGGAAGCTCGATAAAAGTGGAGGGGAACAACTTTGGAAGGCTACCTTATAGTTCGGCCCAGTAAAGGAAAGTTATAATCTGAACGTTACGTTTTGGTAAAGGCTAACAATTAATTCAGTCAAATTCGCCCAACGCCAGATAAAATGTATCTTTTTTTCATTTCGGAGTCAAAATCTATCTTTTGTGACGAGAGAAAAAATTATAAGTTCTTTGGGAAACTGACACTCTTTGTATATGGCTACAATCTCTATAAATACCCCCAGATTCGCACTTAGGGCAATGAATTTTGCAAAATCTTCTTGAAGTGGGAGGCCTAGTCCTAACAAAGACGCGCCGGGTGTTAACCCCTCCTCACGCTTCCCTTTCAGGGAAGTGTAAGGAGTGGGTAACAACCGGAGGATCCGAGTTACAAATAGGGAAGCCCTCACCCCCACACACAACGGCTGTCCAAATACCATATTTGCCTCCCCCTCCCCCTAAAATGCTAAAATGCTAATGATTTATAGACTCCTGGCCACGCACCTGCCTCGAGGGGCAATACTCGGGCTATATATAGTATCATGGTCTTCTAAACGTTAATTGATAGTTAACACGTCTGTCACATGGTCGCTCAGAGGGTGCTAAATGAACAGATGTGACATAACTAATCCTTCTATATAGCCCACGAGAGGGTTCAGCGTACTGACTGGCTCCTTCTATATTTTTATACAAAAATCCCAAAATAAATTCATCATTATTAGTTGACATGTGCCCGCTGTTGTTCTCTAACAACTGTGGTTTACTAATTGATCCATTTTCCAATTACTAATTTCCCTGTATTGAAATGTTTTAATGACACGCTGAAACGCCCCCTTTGTCCTATAAATTGGTTTTCAACCTGTAACAATGATGGTGACTTCTTGCCTTTTAACTTCATTGAGACTGCAGTTAACTAAGGGAAATTCATGAAAAAAATACCTGCTTGTTTTAAACTCAAATTTCCGTTATTTCTCTTTGGCATGGTGATGAATAATAGATTTTATGGGTTTAGTTCCATGTTAATTTAGAATAATTGTTTAAAAAAGCATTTTTTAAATACAGCACTTGCATACCCATGCATGGCAGTATAATTCTATATTGTTTTTTGTTTCTAAAATATTTTCTTACATTTTATCGGTAAATTGTGGAGAAAAATATTAAAAAAACAGATACTCAGGTTTAGTTCAGAGGCGGACTGGCCGAAATTCCCGGTGGGGGCCCCTATTGGGTGGCCCTTAGTGGTGCAGCCCAATACCTGCTGGTGCCTGAAATTTCGTGAAAACGCCAAAAGGGGAAAATTATCTAATTGTATAGAATGTGGGTATATTGAAATGTTCTCTATGTGGACTGCACGTGGAGAACATTTCGATGTACCGGCAGTCTGGTCAGCCAGTGATCGCTCAGATGCAAGGAAACAGCTTTCTTTTATGAAAAAAATCAAAATTTTCTCCCATTGGGCCGAACTGTGGGCAGACTGCGCCCCCCCCCCCCCCCCCACAACCTCACCCTGTCGATACCATTCTTGCCGAATGAATGATGAAGAAAAAAATACCACCGAAATGTCCTCTGTGTGAACTGCCATTGACCTTTCCGTGGAAGGGATGCAGCGTTCGTTCAGTTCGAAACATTAAAATTTTCTCCGGGGCCCGTGTTGGTGCATTTCCCGGTTACATTTGTTGGCCCAGTCCGCCCGTGGTTTGGTTAGGTGAATAACAGGTAGAGCCTTGCAAATATCAAATTTCGAGTCAGATCGAATCGAATCCCGAATGGAATCCGGTAGAGGGCTTCGAACCGAACCTTATCTCGCATCTCTTCAAATTTTAAATATTGCACCTTCTTATAACCGTAAATATCAAATGGGCAAGTGAATCAAATAAGCGAAAAGCGGAATGCTCCAGGACGGAATCAAAGTAATTTCGGGAGTGGAATTACTTTGAACTATTCTTCAGGTCTCCTGTAGTTGTATTTTCTAGAATTGTCTTTCGTAGTTATGACTTTAAATGGGTTGAAATGACCCATCAGCATTCTCAAAGATGTGGCAATTTGCCAGTTGGCAAATTGCCATATCTTTTAAAATGCTAATGATTCTTTTCTCATTATATAAATAGGTAGAAAATACAATTCTAGAAAATACAATTGTAAACGTTTTATAGTATTGGCCCCTGGTGATTGTAGAGATCAAGGAGAGACACTTAGGGGGATTTTCGGAATATCTCGATGACTTGAACATTTCTGAAGCAGCGTGAATCGAAGCGCATTGAATCATCAGAACAATTTCGTGGCGAATAGAGGAGATACGGATTCCCAATAGTGGGTCGCGTAAGGGGTGGGTCACTTAAGGGGTGGGTCACGTAAGGGTTGGGACACACGTCACCATTGTTTCTAAAATAAATCACACGTGGAATTTGTAACAGGCATAATCCTGGTTAGAAAAATGGTGGAATCCAAGTTGGAAACAAAAATCTAGGTTAAAAATACATTGAAATGTAACTGCGTCGAGTCCGAATCGAATTACGTATCTTCGTTGCTTTGCAAAGCGAAACTGAGCTATCATTTTGAAAGTTCAAAATTCGAAATGGATTGATATAAATAGAGTATTGTCAATACCTGTGCCTTTGGAGTTGTCATAGCTGAGTCGTGCGTGATGCAATGAGTGACATGATTGCCTACATGGGGGTACGATGACGCTGTGTACTGAGGCGTACTGCACGTCGATGGTGTGCATGTCTTCAACCAATCTAACCCTGCCTGTGCTGCGGTGCAGAGTTCAGAGTTACGATGTTGGGGAGCTGACAGCTGCTCGTCGTTGCTCGGTGGTTCTCTCCGGGTACTCCGGCTTCCTCCACCCGTAAAACTGTCACGGTCACGATTAGCCATTGTGCATAAGTATGTGACCTTAAACACCAATAAATAAATAAATAAATAAATAATGAGTGACATATGAAGCGACTAACGGTAACCGCAATGGCCGACTACCTCTTTCGCACGAGAAGAATTTTTTGTTTTGAAAACAAAAGTGACGTGTGCCCATCCTCACGTGACCCAACACGGGGAATGCTAATAGAGGTATATTTCAAAGGTTCGTCGGGCCATGAAAAACAGATATCAGTGATAAATTAACCCTTTACCCAACGTAACGGCCAAAACCGGCCAGCGCTATTCACAAAATTCACCATTCAATTTTTATTACCTTTCAATTTTTCGTCACAAAAACATAGCTTATGATCCCTCATTGGAACGAGCTCGTTCCAATGAGGGGTCATAAGCTATGTTTTTGACGCAAAAAAAATAGAAAAAATTAGTGCCTCAAGAATTGTATTTGCAAGTGTCGTCTGATTTTCGTGTTAGGTAAAAAGTTAAGAATTTGAACACAGTATGCATAAAGTTTCGCGTAAAGCAAAATTTGTAGTCCGTGATTTGACATCATGATAAACAGCAAATTGGACAGGAAGGTCAGAAATTTATCCTACAGCCCTACGGGGCTGTAGGATTAATTCAAAACTGTTCCTTCGCACAAATACAAGAAAGACTTGCCCATTTCCCTCAAATTCCCTGCATACAATAGTGTATGAGTCGATGCCTCTCAGGGCACTATTATTGAGTGGATTAACACCCAAAGATAGGCTACCTGAGTTTTAAACGGAACCCAGATATAGGATTCCAGCACTGGATTTGAAAGTAAGATCAGTTGACGCCTTTGTCGCAATACTTTCGGAATATTAAAGAGATAAGATAAGATAAGATATTTATTGTCTCTGCAGTATCAACAGCGATATATGACAAGAACACCGATAACAGGTAACAAATTACAGGAACAAATCAAATGGACGCATACGATTACAAACAGGTATTGGCGATTTTTTGACGGCTCAGATCAAGCAATGTGATACACTCTTGGATATATATGTGCATATAGTGCGTGACGCACATAAGCCCTCACACCCACACGCACACGCGAACACACACACACACACACCATCACACACAACACACACACACCCATACCCAGAACTAGACCCTCACTCACGCTCGTACGCTCGCACGAAAAATGGACGAATTGATTTTTAATTTTAGGGAATTTTTTTTATAACATTTGACTCGAAAAAAAAGAAGTTTTTCCTCGATGCCCAACATTGGATCATCACAAAAATCTTTAAACTGTTTTGGAGCGCTCCTTTGATCTATCCTGGCCCTCCGGTGTTTGGTTCTAGAGGGGAGAGCCCCAGATGTATTTTATTTCACTTTTTTATTTTTATTTTTGGGGGAGCTGGGGATGGGGGGGTTATGGGCCTCTCTTAACTGGTAGATTGCTGGAAGCCAATATTTAGCTTTATTCGGAGGAGCAAGTATCACGATTTAACCCTTTACCTAACATGAAAAGCAGACGACACTTGCAAACAAAATTCTTAAATAACTATTTTTTTCATTTTTTGTCTCTAAAACATAGGTTATAACCACTCATTGGAACGAGCTCGACGAGCTCGTTCCAAAGAGGGTCATAACCTATGTTTTTGAGACAAAAAAAATGAAAAAAATAATGAACATTAATTGGCGATTTTTGTGTATAACGTTGGCCGGTTTTAGCCGTTACAATGGGTAAAGAAAGGGTTATAGACTTCATATTCAGCGGATAATTTGCTTTGTGTTATCTTTGAAGGAGAACTATTCAGTCTGTGCGGGTTTCCCTTGCTACCACCAGGTACTCTCCCATTAATTTTAACAAGGCAAAGACATGTGCACTAATTTTCCTGACAAAAAATAATTTAGCACTCTTCCAGTTAACAAAGCATCCGACGTGGCTTACGGAGGTTTTGTGAGATGGACATTTCCTTCAGAATATCATTATTTTAGTAGCACACCCGAAGATGTAACACAAAAAGCAACCACGAGAGCTGCATGTGTCCATATTGACTCTAAACACCGGATAGTGATATGCAGATACGTTCTCCATTCTATAAACACCCTCACTCAGTTCCCGCAGATAAAACATTCCAGTTACACATCAACACATGCCTTCAACGAAGATATGCCTTGATGGTGTAAAATATATACACACGTTTTTGAGTACTCAGTTGGGCAAAATCTCTTGCTTGCCCGACAAAACTATACACAAATTTGAAAGCGCAATAAAATGCCCGACACAATACATCGATAAAATTTCACACCCCGAGAGAGAGAAACTTATTACTGATGATTTTTATGACCATGACCTGTTGAATGCACACAGACGGTCAGGCACCCAAACCTGGCTGGTGTGTAATTGGTGCATGTTTAAAAACAGTATTTTATCAATGGAAAGTATATTTGTTACGAATTAGTCTCTAATAAAAGCAGTTACATATGTTCCAAATAGTTGGGCGATTTGACCAAGCCGTCGGACACTAACGTGCTACACCCGCAAATAGTTTTATTACTAACGGCCTTGCGCATACTGTACTCCAAAACGGCCGTACTGGGCCCCATCTTAGACCTCCATTTGTATGACGACCGTGTGTCCAGACTGCTAGAACACAACGACAAAAAAAAAATATGGTGCACATCATATTGCTTGAAAATTGAGCATACCCAGTTGTTCTGCTCACATAAGCGCAGGCGCATGCGCAGGCGCAGTCGCACTGACAGTCTGGCACTCGATCCCTTTGAGGGTATACGGGGTACAATTGTGCACTTTCACCCAATCTGCATACATCAACAATCCGTGTCGTGACGAATGCAGAGCAATATCATTTCTCAAATGAAATTACAATAGAAAGTATGATTTGCTTGTCATTGGCGATGCTTCTGTTAGACTATGAACTATTTATGCTTGAGTGTTACCTTCACCTTTATATCCAGAGGCCCCCCACCCCTGAAGACCCAAGACCGGGTTGGAGATCTTAACCCCAAACCCCATCGGCAGGCCTGCGGATATCGCAAGAGGTCTCCAGTGAATTATCATTCATGTTATTACAAGACAAAAAATTCAGTCTTTTTTTCAACTCAAGCCAAGTAATTAGAAATCATAAAAGTCAACAAATTATACTGTTATAATTGCATATCGATTTCTATTTATTTATTGGTGTTTAAGGCCACATACTTCTGCACAATGGATAATCATGACCACAACATGGAGATCAAATCAAGGTAAGTCAATCGTTTATACCCCATGTTGCCTATTTTAGAGGACTCTCACCCCAAGCATTAGTGACTGGGGCCTATTTTATCAGTGAAACAGAGCTTGTTTACCACAGTAAACAAGCACTGCTTCACTTCTCGGGGTTCCCGCGGAGGATATCGATTTCTAAATTACCGTTATAGATATTTTTGCTACCACGTGAGATGGGTCCCTTTAGTGACCAAAAGGTTTGAGCAATTCAGGCGTTCGACAATAGGTTTTGGGTAACCCAAGAATACAGTTGCGAATGATCCGTCGTAATAAAACAGGCCCTTTAGCTTGAAAAACCGTTCATTCAAACTTGCTCAAAGCTTCAAACCTTTTCGTCAGAAAGAAGACAAAACTTACACTCCACTTGCAGTACCCCACTATCGGACAAATCTCTCTTGTTTATTCTGCAGCAAGCTGCAGGACTTGCCCAGAAATGTACAAATCGAATAGCGCTTTTCTAAGAACTGATGAGCTAGATACCAAATAATTCGAGGGTCCCAAACTACATGGAGAAACATCAACATTGTGAGGGTCGTGATGGCATGACTACAAACATTCTTAACCCTTTACCCAACGTAACGGCAGCGCTATTCACAAAAATCACCATCCAATTTTCATTATATTTGTCACTTTTTGTCTCAAAAACATAGCTTATGGCCCCTCATTGGGACGAGTTCAAGGTGTTCGTTCCAATGAGGGGTCATAGGTTATGTTTTTGATGCAAAATTTAGTTATTCAAGAATTTTATTTGCATGTGTCGTCTGCTTTTTGTGTTAGGTAAAGGGTTAAACACATTACTGTCAGGATTGTAGATCCTTTGATTCACATAATTAATAATTCGTTTACCCACGGAATAGTCCCAAATAGAATGAAAATAGCTAAAGTGATCCTTATTTTTAAAAACGGAAACGAACATAAATTCAATAACTATAGACCCATCAGCATTTTGCCAACTTTCTATAAAATACTCGAAAAATTAATGGATAGAATAACAAATTACTTGGACACATTTGATATTCTTTACTCTCATCAATACGGTTTTAGAAAATCTCACACAACAATACACCCTGTTATGCAACTCCTAAAACATGTAGGGTCAGAAAATAACAGGAAAAGCAAAGTAATACCCTAGCAGTCTTCTTAGACCTTTCGAAGGCCTTTGACACGATAGATCATAACATTTAACTATGGAAGTTGGAGAAATATGGATTCGGAGGCATTAGTGATAACAAGTTACGAGCTGCTTATCAGACCGGGTACAGTTTGTCCAACAATGTGATCGAATAACCGATTTTGGATAAATAGCATGTGGCCTTCCTCGAGGATCTATACTTGGGCCCTTACTTTTTCTGTTGTTTATAAACGATATTAGCTCATCAACATCTCTGAATCTTCTCTCATTCGCAGAGGATACCTCAGTCTATGATTCGGATTCAAATGTCGAAGGTGTAGCCGAACGCATGAACAGAGAATTTCGTTTCAGTTCCGATACCACGTGGAGAAGTTGTCACACTTCTACTTTCAGGTTCTTAGGTTCAATATCAAATTTGTATTCACGCACTACGTCACATGTCAGTATCACAGGGCAAATAACCGAAAAATGTAGATTCTCTAGAATACACCTTCAGTATTTTAGGTGGAGGCGATAACCCTGTCAACTAAATCACAATGGGCTTCGGTGATAGAAGAGCCGCCGATGTCTTCTGTGTTCATAAAATAATGTGACAGTCGGTGTCGTCTGCGTTCACAATATAATGTGCTAGGCGCGGGTTGACCGGTGTTTCTCAACTGAAGGCCTTCCATCGCACTTTTTGCATTGCGAATGGCTTCACTGGAAAGAAAACACAGATGATCTGATGGATTTTGGTACCCGAATCATCAAAAGACTACTTTGTTTTTGTTTGAAGGTAAGTAAAATTTTCTTTATTTTCGACAGGTCACTTCTTGGAAATCTTTCTGTTACATTATGAAAGGTGTCTAGTAATTATCTGCGTTACTTGATTTCTCAATATCAACCCTAGCAATCACATTACTTCAACCGTTCAGAAAGTGAGGATTTATGAACAAAGGGAAACTACTCCGTATCAAAATGCGTAGAAAAACTACTCCCTTCAGAGCATTGTTTTTTACATGAGCAATTTTTCATTCTCTGAGTGTTCAAACTGGAAAACCATTGTTTTAAATATCAATCAATATGGTTAAAAGTCATTTTTTCTATTCAATTAAATTGTGGAGGCGTCGCGAAGATTGCTGGGGCATGAAACTACGATTGGAGACGCAATTGACTCACGTTCTTGAGACTTATTCCCATGTTTTGATGAGATTAATTAACTAAAATTTAAGGGCGAAACGACTCTAGGCAAATCGATTGGGGCGAAACGACAAGGATGAGGCGAATGGGATTTGGAGCAAAACGACTCATGACCGATAATGTACGACCGACATTTCCACACGATACCACTCATCGCCCAGAGCAGACATTTCCACGCTTATGCATATTGGCGACGCTACTGAAAATCAATTCAGCACAACCTGACAATTCATCTCTTCACAACTTTTCGCACCGACTAGAATTAGGCACAATCAAGGCGATATATACATCTCGCGAATTTGCGTCCATCAAGGACACTAATTCTCAATCTGGGAAACACAAACAGGTCCATACATCCAGTAGGGACAAAGTACTTTCTGATATTTGGTCGCCCACTCCCATAGCAGTTGAACTAATGTCCATTCATGTGTGCAAGACGTCCTTAGCTCATTTGACGGACATTCAACAGCGCCTAACACACTGTCTGGGTCTTATAGACAGAGGCGACTGAAGCTCCAAAAAAGTGTGTGTGTGGGGGGGGGGGGGGGGGCACCTTTCTGGGTACCGTAAGGGTGGAGGATGGAAAATAATTTCTTCGGGGGGGGGGTATGTCAATGGTGGCGGGGCGGTGTATTCATGTAAATTATATAAATTTATATACGCTTCCTCTAACCCTTCAATTCACTCTATTTATGATACTAACCTCAGCGTATTTAATTTTTGTTTTTACTAAACCTTTATAACCTTGGTGGCACCTTCCATATCAATTCAATGGCAGCAATCAGAAGAGGCCATATTCATTATGTGTAGGCAGACGAATTAATATTTTCAACGTGCAGCCTCAGGGCTGCACCTTGAAAATATTGATTGATCTTCCCCACACATTTACTTACCAGCTATAATACTGAATGAATATATAAAATATCATATTCATGGGCCGAAAAAGCGACCTCCCGGGTTCAAAGGGCTAATCATAACATTGAACCCGTCCTTTGAAATTACGCTCCATTTGGAGCTTTCTATTTTTATTCAACAAAATCTTGAAAATCAATGTGACCATTTTTGTTTTTGTGATGTGTGGTGACATAGGGGTTGTGCATGTTACGTGACTTATGTCGGAAAATGCCGTTCGGGCACATATAATTGGTGAAAAAGTGTCTGTGGGGGGGGGGGGGCTATCCCCCCGACTCCACCGCCCCTGCATATAGAAAAATACACATGAATAAAAGCAGAGTAAAAAGATCGAACAAGCGAGCGAAGAAATGAGAAGTGAATGAATAAATAATAATTACCTGTAGGCGGCAGACAATGACAGCTCGTAGAATTTACTGATCTCCAACTTGAATGACCACATGCTCGGCAACTAACAAGTACACATCATAATGGAATTTTTCTTGGCAACAATTCTACATATAAATTTTAAGCATCACATACTGATAGACACAAACACGTCTTGGCAACTAGGCACAAGTCCACATATAAATAACATCAATATATAAAAAGGTGAAAGTTGTTGTGATCATCACAGTTGATAATGAATGAACATATTTGTGAAGAATGACATCAGGTGGAAGTAAAAGGTTGAAGACGAATACAATAAAACATCAGAAGACATTTGAAAAGTTTTCGTTTCTCTGGCCGAATCAGTGGTCACTTCGCCCAAATCTCGGACTTCATGATGTGAGCTCCAGTTCACGGGTCAAAATAATTAACCCACTTTTTACTCCAAAACAAGTCCGCAGGAGTCCATTTCACACATTTTCATCGGTGTGTAAGCTGACCACACTACACAATACTTGACTCCACATCCCAAACATTAATTATCTTCTGTGACACCATTAACACAGAGAGGACTCTACCAGACATAGTAAGCTACCTGCATTGACCCATTCAACAACATCAAGTATCGAGAACTCGGGGTTCATGGAGGACCACTCGCAGCACAGGGGTGGCCCATATACCACCCCCCTCCCCCCACCAAGGAGATAATATCTCTCTTCAATCAAATAGCGACTCTTACAACGCCATCTTTGAGACTTTTGTGACGGCAAACAACACATGCTCCTCTTTCTCCAAGGGACCACTGCCACAAATGCCGATGTCGAAACAGTGTCGCTCACCACACCCACCATTGGGAGTAGGACAGAACCGGGAATCACAGGTTGCGTTCCGCAACCTTTGATTCCCGATTCTAGTCTGTGAATTTCCTGGGCATTAGCACTCATTTTCAGAACCAGTAACCGGGAAATTCCCGCTCGCGAGATTAAACATTTCGCCAACGGCGATGCTGACCACGGAAGAAATTGATACTCGCTTTAATCTCATAAACTATAATGCGCATTCATTGATACTATGGGCTATGAATTTCCCGGGTATCGTGATGAAATTTCAGAACCTGGAGCCGCAGAGCTGTGAAATTTCCGTTCCCAGTATTATTTATTAATTTATTTATTGGTGTTTAAGGTCACATACTTATTATGCACAATGGCTAATCGTGACCGTGACACTTTTACGGGTGGAGGAAGCCAGAGTAACCGGAGAGAACCACCGAGCATCGACGAGCAACTGTTAGCTCAACATTCTAACTCTGTTCAAGCTCCGCTCAAGCAGGAGTACAGCGGTTGAAGACGTATACCATCAGTGCGCCTTAGTACACGGCGTCATCGTTCCTCCATGTAGGCAACCGGGATAAAGTGCCTTGCCCAAGGACGGGGATCGAACTCGGGACCTCTACAATAGACATCCAATAGTCTACCACTTAGCCACCGCGCTCCCGTTCCCAGTAGTGAGCCTTTTTTTCAATCGGCAAACGACTCAGCTCGGAACAATACCAATCTCAGATCAAACGATAACCGACCGTGACAGGACTGTTTTCTATATAGAGCAGGAGCCCGAGGGGGTCAGCCTAGCTGAGAAGCTAACCAATTGCTATGTGTATGGCGATACTCTATATAGACGCCCATTCAAAGTTATAGGCGTCTGCCGGGTACACACTGGTTGGTGGGGCCAGGAGGGCGCCTTACTGCACTCAAAAAATCCAGCTGGATCAGCCCGAAAGCTAACCACTTGGAATCACACGAGAATTGATAGTCACCATCCCCACAACCTTATGACATGTTTACCAGACATTTTCAGTGGCGGGGTGTGTCAGCCAGACATAAGTAACAGCCTCCTAAAAGTGTGCTAGATCAGCTCATTTATTAACCGGATGAAACTTATTGCAAAACGTTCAGCATACTCCGTTGTATCTTAAATGACTATTGCCAGACATTTTTTGTGGTGGAGAATCTCAGCCAGGCGATTTTATACTGCCCCACCCTAAAAGTGTGCTAGATCAGCTCATTTACTAACCGGATGAAACCTATTGCAAAACGTTCAGTATACTCCGCTGTATCAAAAATGACTATTGCCAGACATTTTTTGTGGTGTAGTATCTCAGCCAGGCGGTTTTATACTGCCCCACCCCAAAATTCTGCTAGATCAGCTCATTTGCTAACCGAATGAAACCTATTGCAAAACGTTCAGCATACTCCGTTGTATCATAAATGGCTATTGCCAGACATTTTGTGTGGTGGAGTACCTCAGCCAGGCGGTTTTACACTGCCCCACCCTAAATTGTGCTAGATCAGCTCATTTACTAACCGAATAAAACTTATTGCAAAATGTTCAGCATGCCCCGATGAATCAAAAATGACTTTTGCCAGACATTTCCTGTGGTGGGGAACACAAGCCAGAGAGTCTTATACTGCCCCACACTAAAAGTGTGCCAGATCAGCTCATTCACTAACCAAATGAACCTATTGCAAAACGTTCAGCATAGCACGATGTATCATAGTGACTACTGCCAGACATTTCCTGTGGTGAGGTGTTCTAGCGAAAAGGTCTTATATACCCCAAGATCGTGCAAGTGCAATTTTTTGCCTATTCAAACTGAAAGCTATTGCAAAATATCAGGATACTTCCGGATGTAATGAATGACTGCTGCCAGAAATTTTGCGCAGAAGGGTACCATAGCTAGATGCCCGTCCTAATCGCTAAATCGATTTTGTTCAGCCTTTTACAAGTACGTATAAGTAATAGTCAGTAACTGTGTTAGAGGTGTTCATTAATTTGAACAACCTACCCATGTTCGGCGTTTGACGTCGGGCTGCGAAGCGATGAGGTGTCATAGCACGGGTCAGGTTGCTCAAATTCATGAATATCAACAGCGAGGTTGGTAACTGTCTTGGGCCCGAATCTAAACAAAAAAACTGCACGGGACCAAGTATGGTAAGTGAGTGCAGGTATTCAAGTGACGTCACTCTGTCCCTTAGTCCTTTGTTTTATCCGATAGTTCATATCTCATACCAACTTGGAGAAGATGAAGGCATAGAGCTGTAAGTATTAGAGTTCTAAACACCTATTGCTTTTGTCTTCCCCGGGATGGCAAGAAAGATGAAATATCCACGCTGTGTTTCCTCGCTGGTCAATGTCACTCATCCCGTAGGAAGGTTGTTCAGTTAGTAACTATTACTAACTTATCATTGAACAACATTGTTCTAACTCAACCAACCAAAATGCAATTGTCCTCAGCTGGTGGCGATCAACTGGATAGAATTAATGCTTAGTAGCATTTGCATTCCTGAATTGAATTCACAATTCGTCGCCTGTGTGCTAGAATGTTTATGCTCCACTGGGACATTGAACAGTCTAGGACTCAAGCAACGAATTATAATTTTTTTTTTTTTATTAGCAAATATATAGGTGGCAATGTTTGTAGTAAATATCTGCCTGGTATTTTTATTATAGTGTGTTTTCCAGTATATAATTGCTACGTGACCATCATAGTTTCCACATGTTGGGGAAGCATTTTGTTACAATTGTGCTCTCGAGCATTTTTTCTGGAAAAGCAAAGTCAAAGCCTTTGACATTGTGGAGAAAGACAGAACTGGGCGTTTCGTTGACCTCTTCATTAGTATGGGAGACAAAACACAGAGTCCTGACCTTGATGTTGTCCCCGACTTTGTCTGCCGCGTGTATGCACAGAGCAAGTCCAAAGATGTCGATGTCAATTGAAGGTCTCGACGAGTGGATTAAGAAGATCGTAATTTTAACCCTCGTCGTGGGGTGGGGCCACGACCAGAGCCGAAAAACGTCTTCCTTTTTACAAATCCAGGCATGTGAGGTATTAATATGAAGGGCTCGATGAATACATTACAAAAATTACGTTTTTTTCCTTTTATGTGGGGGTGGGGGTCAAGCCCATCATAAAAATCGAAGTTTCGAGAAGGTGGTCACGTGACCTATCAAACTGAAGGTCTCGACGAGTGGATTAAGAAGATCGTAATTTTAACCCTCGTCGTGGGGTGGGTCACGACCAGAGCCGAAAAACGACTTCCTTTTTACAAAGCCAGGCATGTGAGGTATTGATATGAAGGGCTAGATGAATACATTACGAAAATGACGTTTTTTCATTTTATGTGGGGGTGGGGGTCACGCCCATCAGAAAAATCGAAGTTTCGAGAAGGTGGTCACGTGACCTATCAAATTGAAGGTCTCGACGAGTGGATTAAGAAGATCGTAATTTTAACCCTCGTCGTGGGGGTGGGGTCACGACCAGAGCCGAAAAACGACTTCCTTTTTACAATGCCAGGCATGTGAGGTATTGATATGAAGGGCTAGATGAATACATTACGAAAATGACGTTTTTTCATTTTATGTGGGGGTGGGGGTCACGCCCATCAGAAAAATCGAAGTTTCGAGAAGGTGGTCACGTGACCTTTCAAATTGAAGGTCTCGACGAGTGGATTAAGAAGATCGTAATTTTAACCCTCGTCGTGGGGTGGGGTCACGACCAGAGCCGAAAAACGACTTCCTTTTTACAAAGCCAGGCATGTGAGGTATTGATATGAAGGGCTCGATGAATACATTACGAAAATGACGTTTTTTCATTTTATGTGGGGGTGGGCGTCACGCCCATCATAAAAATCGAAGTTTCGAGAAGGTGGTCACGTGACCTATCAAATTGAAGTCTCGACGAGTGGATTAAGAAGATCGTAATTTTAACCCTCGTCGTGGGGTGGGGTCACGACCAGAGCCGAAAAACGACTTCCTTTTTACAAAGCCAGGTATGTGAGGTATTGATATGAAGGGCTCGATGAATACATTACGAAAATGACGTTTTTCCATTTTATGTGGGGGTGGGGGTCACGCCCATCAGAAAATTCGAAGTTTCGAGAAGGTGGTCACGTGACCTATCAAATTGAAGGTCTCGACGAGTGTATTAAGAAGATCGTAATTTTAACCCTCGTCGTGGGGTGGGGTCACGACCAGAGCCGAAAAACGTCGTTCTTTATACAAAGCCAGGCATGTGAGGTACTGACATGAAGGCTCGATGAATACATTACGAAAATGACATTTTTCATTTTATGTGGGGGTGGGGTCACGACCAGAGACGAAAAACGTCTTCCTTTTTACAAATCCAAGCATGTGAGGTACTGATATGAAGGGCTTGATGAATACATTACAAAAATGACATTTTGCACCATCGCCGTGGGGATGGGGTTAACACCGATCAGAAAATCAAAAGTTTCGAGAAGATAGTCGTGTGACCTAGCAAATTAAAGCTATCGACAAGGATATTATGAAAATCATAATCTTTCCCTTCTTATAACGGTGGAGTTGGAACCATCTTGAAATCGAAAGTATTAAGAAAAGGTAGTTATGAAACATATTAAATTGAAAACACAACAAGTTGAATCTGATGCATCATTCATTTTTGATATCTGTGTTAAAAAACGTGAAGTATGTTGTCAATATATGATTGTTATGCAAATTAGAGATGCACTCGCTTATTAACAAGTCACGCCTTAAGATGTGTTTCCTTCAATAATAACTCTGTTAACTGAACCACAGATTTGTCAATACAAAAATTAGAAGTTAATCTTCTAACGTTTCTGCATTTTGAGGATAGCCTATTTCACCATTTCCGAAAAAAAGTGTCAATCCAAACTATTTTTTTTTAGGAAACAATGCCCACGTCGAGAAGACATTACAAACTGAATCAGTATAATCTTGACTAAATTCAAATAAAAAAAACATTTGTCACGTGTTATAGAAAAGATTTGTAAACAGTCTAAACGCACGTGTGGAAAAGTTGTTTTGTTTTGTTTTTTACAACAGGAGTTAAAATATTTTAAGATAGGTGGCGTTATATAAATACAGCAACAACAAAAAAACAGTGTTTACAATGTGTCAGCGTATGACTGAATGAAAATGAGAAAAAGCTCTTTTTTCTAACCACTTGATAGCGAAGCATTACATCAGTAGTCGTGATATTTGATGTCATCAAACAGCAGCCAAGACATTAAGCTTTTTACGTCGACATACCACTTTGTCCAAAACAATTCTCTTTTAACCCTAAACGGGTGAAATACATCTCGGTAACGACTCCCTTTTTTCTTGATCAGACACAGTTGTTGGTGGAAAGTTGACTGGAGGGTCGTTCAAAACAATTGATCAAATATATCGAACGAAAACGACTCATTTTCTAACTACGATTGTCGCCGTATTCTAACGTCACCACACTAATCATACAATACGATATTGGAACTGCACTACATCTTGAATATTTACAAATTTGCGATTTGTATTGTCTTCAACACAAATGGTAAATTCCTTCCCGCATCACCATACTTATACTATACCGCATCGAATTTGACATCGTCATCATCCCCTTGCTAGATAAACTTGAACTCGTCATCCGAATGGTGTTGGGAAATGAACCTATAGGGGTTAATTAAGCTCGCAAGCTCGATAAGAGCTCGAGCTCTTGAGGTTTTTATTTTGAGGATTCAGTGGACTCATGTTTATTCAATGAGCCTGATATCGTTTGGTAAGGAAACACAAAACTCCAGAGCTGGTGAGACCTCACAGAACTGCCAGTTATGACAACGTTTATAGTTCGATCTTACCATCTCTGATCGATAAATTTTCCCTAAAATTCCGTAACAATGGTCGATAATAGAAATTAGTATAGAAAATCGTGTGAATTGTTCTCTGAAAATTGCATTCGCTTGTTTAGTATTTCTGATTTTTTACAGATTGCGTTCAGGGTTCAGTAAAAAAAAAATCTTGTCAAATGGTTTGGGTTCAAGGGAAGTAACTCTGCAACAACTCATCCACCAAATGGTTAGGTTCAAGGTTCCGCTCCACAATTTTCAAGGCATTTTCAAAAATGGCGTGCCATGTGTTCTATTCCACTGCCAATGAAGCCAAGCTCATTTGCATTACCCCTGACATGTATACATTTTCTAAATTGGCTGAACCTAGTGAATACAGCCTGATAAGATAAAACGGATACATTTAATTGTGGGTGGCATAACTTCCAGTACAACATGAAGCCCCGACCCTAAAATTTGAATGAAAAATTGCCAAAACCAGCCATTTTCAGGCACTTGGCAGCCACAAAAGCAGAATTTTCCCAGCTTCAACACCTACCCAGGCCTGGAACACATCAACTCCAATTACAAAAGAGAGAGAGAGAGAAAAAAAATTCTATGTTTCCATCTCATTTTTTGGCTACACACCTGTAAACAATCCCGTGTAAAAATGATGTCTGAAAAGTTGGCCTCATTTTCTGAGCCACTGTTTCACAGAAATCCCATGCTGTCATGACACTATGCATCAGGCATCCATCCAATGACCAAAACATTAATGTCTACTTCCCAACAAGTAGTCTCATGCTTTTCAAATACCTAATACTAAAAATACAGACCTAATTTATGTGGGGTCAGATTCAGTATAGGCCTTTTATTTCAAAATTCTCCCCTGTGCAGAAGTACGAAACTGTGGAGCGGAACCCAAAGGAAGTGACTCTGCCATCCGTAGGTAGAGGTTTATTATGAGGTCATCAGAGGTCATAATACAGGTTAGGTTCATGGAAGTAACTCCATTCATCTGTAGGTAGAGGTTTATTATGAGATCATCAAGGGTCGTGATACAGGTTAGGTTCAAGGGAAGTAACTCGGTAACAACTCATTCCAAAGTAGAGGTTTATTATGTGTATATCAGAGGTGATGATACAGGTTAGGTTCAAGGGAAGTAAAATTGTAACAACTCATCCGTCAAACGGTTATGTTCGAGGGAAGTAACTCTGTAACACCTCGTCCATAAGTAGAGGTTTATTATGTGGTCCTCAGGAGTCATGATGCAGGTTAGGTTCATCAAATGATTAGGTTCGAGGGAAGTAACCATGTAACAACTCATTCATCCAAACAAAATTAAAATTCGATGCACCATACTAGGAAGTGCTTGGAAAAAAACATTTTTAGGTTAGGTTCGAGGGAAGTAACTCTAACAACTCATCCGTTCAAACAAAAAAAATTAAAATTCGATTCACCATATTAAGAAGTGTTTGAAAAAAACTCCAGGTTTTAGGTTATGTTCAAGGAAGTAACTCTGTAACAACTCATACGTTCAAATGGTTAGGTTCGAGAGAAGTAACTCTGTATAACAACTCATCCGAGGTTTATTATGAGGTCATCAGGGGTCATGATACGGGTTAGGTTCAAGGGAGGTAACTCTGTCATCCATAGGTTCAAGGAAGTAACACTATAACACCAAGGTTTATTATTAGGTCATGAAGAGTCATGACACAGGTAAGGTTTAAGGGAAGTAACGCTACCATCCGTAGATTCTGGGAAGTAACTCTCAACTCACCCATCAAATGATTAGGTTCAAGGGAAGTAATTCTGTAACAACTCATCCGTAGGTTCGAGAGAAGTAACTCTATCATTCATAGGTTCAAGGGAAGTAACTCTGTAACACCTATGTTATTATTAGGTCATCAGGTGTCATGATACAGGCGAGGTTTAAGTGAAGTAACTCTATCATCCATAGGTTCGAGAGAAGTAGCTTTGTAGCACCAAGGTTTACTATGACGTCGTCAGGGTAGGTTCGAGGGAAGTAATAACTCATCCCAGGTTTATTATGAGGTCATCAGGGGTTACGATACGGGTTAGGTTCGAGGACAAAGTAACAGGTTCGAGGGAAGTAACTCTGTAACACCAAGGTTTATTATGAAGTCATCAGGGTATAATCGAGGGAAGTAACTCTGTATAACAACCCATCCGAGGTTTATGATGAGATCATCAGGGATTACGATACGAGTTAGGTTCGAGGAAAAAGTAACTCTGGACAAAACAAATAAATATCATAAAGTATAATTCGTTGCAGTTTTTTGTTCCTTTTCTATAAAAAAATTATATATTAAAAAATTGATAATAGAAAAAAATTAGTAAGACCATACAAAATTGATTGTCTGTTTCTCAAACCATTTTTTCTCAAAAAAGCATGTGGGCGGGAGGTCTTTTTTTTGTTTTTTTTTTTCTTTTTATTGTCTCCCCGAGAGGTTGTTGGTGGTAATTCGACCCCCGTCCTTTTTTTTTTCTCGTATTAATTCATTTTTTTTTTTCACGTTAAGGAATTTAAAAAATTGTTAATTAAAAAAAAAAATTTTTTTTTTTTTTTTAATTCCTTCAAAAAAAAAAAAAAAAAAAAAAAAAAAAAATTTTTTTTTTTTAAAGAATTAAAACATAAGGAACATAAAAAAAATTGCACGTTAAGGAACATAAAAAAATTAATTAATTTCATCAAAAAAAAAAATTTTTACACGCGTGAAAAATTATGACACAGGACGAAACACCTCGTGGGTGAAGCGTCTCAGGATGAAACGTCTCTGAGAACAAATCAAATGTCGAAGTGCCAACTTTCACAGATTTATTTTACCAATAATAAAAAAAAAATCCTTTCACAACCTACCTAATAAAATCGTGAATCACAATTTTTCCCTCATTATATTCAAAATTATCACAACCCATTTGAACGGGTAGTTCATCCATAAGTCATATTTTTGGAAATCTGAAAATGAAATACAAAACGAATGTTTGCGTGTTTTTATTAACCAATTCGACCGCACATACCTACCTATAGGCGATTTATTTTCAACTATGTCTGTTACTTTTATATCAAGCAACGGTTACTATTAGTTATCCAATTATCCTGCATCTCAAATGCATTTATTTAAATTAATTGGGAAACTCGTACCGGTTTCAAATAACAGGACACAAATTCCCAATGAAAGTCATTTACAATACAAATGTTACTAAAATAAATGTCAGGAGACTGTGTTCCATTCAACAGTGAACCTGACTTTGCAGATTTTTCTGAAGATTGGTGCTAATCAAACGTGGTGCGAATCGACCACTCCCCTTTGTGACTGTTTGTTGTCAGACTGAAAGACACCTTCCCTCTTGCTCTCATTATGACTTACCTTTTACAAAATAAAACACTTTCTGTCGTGAATATTGCTGAAAAACCCACCCACTTTATTAAAGTATGATTGTAGAAAAAAGCTTGAAGTGTTCATTTAAAGAAAAGAATTCGTCAACTCGTCGATATCGACTTACCGAAATGAGCACAATATCTCATGTTTTTTTTTAAAGATTTTTTGATGACATAAAAAGGTTGCATGCGCAGCAAAAATAACCATGCGCGCGAGCCTGAAAAACAGACGTTTTTTTATGGTCTAATTTAATTAACGGGGGTAGGGAAGGGTAGGGAGGGGGAATTAGGGAAGGGGAGGGGAAGGGATTAGGGAAGGGAAGGGAAGGGAGGGGAGGGGTCGGCGGTTAGAGAGATGTACAGGAAATATATATTTTTTTGTGTAGGACAATTTAGTTGAAGGTTATAATCACAGTTTTCCATAGTAGTATTCAGAGAGAGAACTCCCGTTTCAGTATCATTAGAACATGAAGTGGCAGTATCTCAACCCGAGCGTTTTATCTATGAGACTCTGACAGATTTTACCAGAGATAAAACGCTCGGGTTGAGATACTGCCACTTCATGTTCTAATGATACTGAAACGGGAGTTCTCTCTCTGAATACTACTATGGAAAACTGTGATTATAACCTTCAACTAAATTGTCCAACACAAAAAAAATATATATTTCTGGTACATCTCTCTAACCGCCGGCCCCCTCCCCTCCCTTCCCTTCCCTAATCCCTTCCCCTCCCCTTCCCTAATCCCCCTCCCTACCCTTCCCTACCCCCGTTAATTAAATTAGACCATAAAAAAGAACGTCTGTTTTTCAGGCTCGCACGCATGGTTATTTTTGCTGCGCATATAACCTTTTTATGTCATCAAAAAATCTTTAAAAAAAACATGAGATATTGTGCTCATTTCGGTAAGTCGATATCGATGAGTTGACGAATTCTTTTCTTTAAATGAACACTTCAAGCTTTTCAGATTTCCAAAAATATGATTTATGGATGAACTACCCGTTCAAATGGGTTGTGATAAATTTGAATATAATGAGGGAAAAATTGTGATTCACGATTTTATTAGGTAGGTTGTGAAAGGATTTTTTTTTTATTATTATTGGTAAAATAAATCTGTGAAAGTTGGCACTTCGACATTTGATTTGTTCTCAGAGACGTTTCATCCTGAGACGCTTCACCCACGAGGCGTTTCGTCCTGTGTCATAATTTTTCACGCGTGTAAACAATTTTTTTTTTGATGAAATTAATCAATTTTTTTATGTTCCTTAACGTTCAATTTTTTTTATTTTCCTTATGTTTTAATTCTTTAAAAAAAAAAAAATTTTTTTTTTTTTTTTTTTTTTTTTTTTTTTTTTGAAGGAATTAAAAAAAAAAAAAAATTTTTTTTTTTTTTAATTAACAATTTTTTAAATTGCTTAACGTGAAAAAAAAAAATGAATTAATACTAGAAAAAAAAGGACGGGGGTCGAATTACCACCAACAACCTCTCGGGGAGACAATAAAAAGAAAAAAAAAAACAAAAAAAAAGACCTCCCGCCTGCATGCTTTTTTGGGAAAAAATGGTTTGAGAAACAGACAATCAATTTTGTATGGTCCTACTAATTTTTTTCTGTTATCAATTTTTAATATATAATTTTTTTATAGAAAAGGAACAAAAAACTGCAACGAATTATACTTTATGATATTTATTTGTTTTGTCCAGAGTTACTTTTTCCTCGAACCTAACCCGTATCGTAATCCCCGATGATCTCATCATAAACCTCGGATGGGTTGTTATACAGAGTTACTTCCCTCGATTCTACCCTGATGACTTCATAATAAACCTTGGTGTTACAGAGTTACTTCCCTCGAACCTGTTACTTTGTCCTCGAACCTAACCCGTATCGTAACCCCTGATGGCCTCATAATAAACCTGGGATGAGTTATTACTTCCCTCGAACCTACCCTGACGACGTCATAGTAAACCTTGGTGCTACAAAGCTACTTCTCTCGAACCTATGGATGATAGAGTTAATTCACTTAAACCTCACCTGTATCATGACACCTGATGACCTAATAATAACATAGGTGTTACAGAGTTACTTCCCTTGAACCTATGAATGATAGAGTTACTTCTCTCGAAAATAACATAGGTGTTACAGAGTTACTTCCCTTGAACCTATGAATGATAGAGTTTCTTCTCTCGAACGTACGGATGAGTTGTTACAGAATTACTTCCCTTGAACCTAATCATTTGACGGGTGAGTAGAGAGTTACTTCCTAGAATCTACGGATGGTAGCGTTACTTCCCTTAAACCTTACCTGTGTCATGACTCTTGATGACCTAATAATAAACCTTGGTGTTATAGTGTTACTTCCTTGAACCTATGGATGACAGAGTTACCTCCCTTGAACCTAACCCGTATCATGACCCCTGATGACCTCATAATAAACCTCGGATGAGTTGTTATACAGAGTTACTTCTCTCGAACCTAACCATTTGAACGTATGAGTTGTTACAGAGTTACTTCCTTGAACATAACCTAAAACCTGGAGGTTTTTTCAAACACTTCTTAATATGGTGAATCGAATTTTAATTTTTTTTTGTTTGAACGGATGAGTTGTTAGAGTTACTTCCCTCGAACCTAACCTAAAAATGTTTTTTTCCAAGCACTTCCTAGTATGGTGCATCGAATTTTAATTTTGTTTGGATGAATGAGTTGTTACATGGTTACTTCCCTCGAACCTAATCATTTGATGAACCTAACCTGCATCATGACTCCTGAGGACCTCATAATAAACCTCTACTTATGGACGAGGTGTTACAGACTTACTTCCCTCGAACATAACCGTTTGACGGATGAGTTGTTACAATTTTACTTCCCTTGAACCTAACCTGTATCATCACCTCTGATATACACATAATAAACCTCTACTTTGGAATGAGTTGTTACCGAGTTACTTCCCTTGAGCCTAACCTGTATCACGACCCTTGATGATCTCATAATAAACCTCTACCTACAGATGAATGGAGTTACTTCCATGAACCTAACCTGTATTATGACCTCTGATGACCTCATAATAAACCTCTACCTACGGATGGCAGAGTCACTTCCTTTGGGTTCCGCTCCACAGTTTCGTACTTCTGCACAGGGGAGAATTTTGAAATAAAAGGCCTATACTGAATCTGACCCCACATAAATTAGGTCTGTATTTTTAGTATTAGGTTTTTGAAAAGCATGAGACTACTTGTTGGCAAGTAGACTTTAATGTTTTGGTCATTGGATGGATGCCTGATGCATAGTGTCATGACAGCATGGGATTTCTGTGAAACAGTGGCTCAGAAAATGAGGCCAACTTTTCAGACGTCATTTTTACACGGGATTGTTTACAGGTGTGTAGCCAAAAAATGAGATGGAAACATAGAATTTTTTTTTCTCTCTCTCTTTTGTAATTGGAGTTGATGTGTTCCAGGCCTGGGTAGGTGTTGAAGCTGGGAAAATTCTGCTTTTGTGGCTGCCAAGTGCCTGAAAATGGCTGGTTTTGGCAATTTTTCATTCAAATTTTAGGGTCGGGGCTTCATGTTGTACTGGAAGTTATGCCACCCACAATTAAGTGTATCCGTTTTATCTTATCGGGCTGTATTCACTAGGTTCAGCCAATTTAGAAAATGTATACATGTCAGGGGTAATGCAAATGAGCTTGGCTTCATTGGCAGTGGAATAGAACACATGGCACGCCATTTTTGAAAATGCCTTGAAAATTGTGGAGCGGAACCTTGAACCAAACCATTTTTTGGATGAGTTGTTGCAGAGTTACTTCCCTTGAACCTAAACCATTTGACAAGGTTTTTTTTTACTGAACCCTGAACGCAATCTGTAAAAAATCAGAAATACTGCACAAGCGAATGCAATTTTCAGAGAACAATTCACACGATTTTCTATACTAATTTCTATTATCGACCATTGTTACGGAATGTTAGGGAAAATTTATCGATCAGAGATCGTAAGATCGAACTATAAACGTTGTGATAACTGGCAGTTCTGTGAGGTCTCACCAGCTCTGGAATTTTGTGTTTCCTTACCAAACGATATCAGGTTCATTGAATAAACATGAGTCCACTGAATCCTCAAAATAAAAACCCCAAGAGCTCGAGCTCTTATCGAGCTTGCGAGCTTAATTAACCCCTATAGGTTCATTTCCCAACACCATTCGGATGACGAGTTCAAGTTTATCTAGCAAGGGGATGATGACGATGTCAAATTCGATGCGGTATAGTATAAGTATGGTGATGCGGGAAGGAATTTACCATTTGTGTTGAAGACAATACAAATCGCAAATTTGTAAATATTCAAGATGTAGTGCAGTTCCAATATCGTATTGTATGATTAGTGTGGTGACGTTAGAATACGGCGACAATCGTAGTTAGAAAATGAGTCGTTTTCGTTCGATATATTTGATCAATTGTTTTGAACGACCCTCCAGTCAACTTTCCACCAACAACTGTGTCTGATCAAGAAAAAAAGGGAGTCGTTACCGAGATGTATTTCACCCGTTTAGGGTTAAAAGAGAATTGTTTTGGACAAAGTGGTATGTCGACGTAAAAAGCTTAATGTCTTGGCTGCTGTTGGATGACATCAAATATCGCGACTACTGATGTAATGCTTCGCTATCAAGTGGTTAGAAAAAGAGCTTTTTCTCATTTTCATTCAGTCATACGCTGACACATTGTAAACACTGTTTTTTGTTGTTGCTGTATTTATATAACGCCACCTATCTTAAAATATTTTAACTCCTGTTGTAAAAAACAAAACAAAACAACTTTTCCACACGTGCGTTTAGACTGTTTACAAATCTTTTCTATAACACGTGACAAATGTTTTTTTTTATTTGAATTTAGTCAAGATTATACTGATTCAGTTTGTAATGTCTTCTCGACGTGGGCATTGTTTCCTAAAAAAAAAAAATAGTTTGGATTGACACTTTTTTCGGAAATGGTGAAATAGGCTATCCTCAATATGTAGAAACGTTAGAAGATCAACTTATAATTTTTGTATTGACAAATCTATGGTTCAGTAAACAGAGTTATTATTGAAGGAAACATCTTAAGGCGTGACTTGTTAATAAGCGAGTGCATCTCTAATTTGCATAACAATCATATATTGACAACATACTTCACGTTTTTTAACACACATATCAAAAATGAATGATGCATCAGATTCAACTTGTTGTGTTTTCAATTTAATATGTTTCATAACTACCTTTTCTTAATACTTTCGATTTCAAGATGGTTCCAACTCCACCGTTATAAGAATGGAAAGATTATGATTTTCATAATATCCTTGTCGATAGCTTTAATTTGCTAGGTCACACGACTGTCTTCTCGAAACTTTTGATTTTCTGATCGGTGTTAACCCCATCCCCACGGCGATGGTGCAAAATGACATTTTTGTAATGTATTCATCAAGCCCTTCATATCAGTACCTCACATGCTTGGATTTGTAAAAAGGAAGACGTTTTTCGTCTCTGGTCGTGACCCCACCCCCACATAAAATGAAAAATGTCATTTTCGTAATGTATTCATCGAGCCTTCATGTCAGTACCTCACATGCCTGGCTTTGTATAAAGAACGACGTTTTTCGGCTCTGGTCGTGATCCAACCCCACGACGATGGTTAAAATTACGATCTTCTTAATCCACTCGTCGAGACCTTCAATTTGATAGGTCACGTGACCACCTTCTCGAAACTTCGATTTTTATGATGGGCGTGACCCCCACCCCCACATAAAATGAAAAAACGTCATTTTCGTAATGTATTCATCGAGCCCTTCATATCAATACCTCACATGCCTGGCTTTGTAAAAAGGAAGTCGTTTTTCGGCTCTGGTCGTGACCCCACCCCACGACGAGGGTTAAAATTACGATCTTCTTAATCCACTCGTCGAGACCTTCAA
Source organism: Pictodentalium vernedei (assembly GCA_031216915.1). Taxonomy (NCBI): domain Eukaryota; kingdom Metazoa; phylum Mollusca; class Scaphopoda; order Dentaliida; family Dentaliidae; genus Pictodentalium; species Pictodentalium vernedei. Next base: position 397,749,203 of record CM062293.1, read on the forward strand.
TTTGATAGGTCACATGACCACCTTCTCGAAACTTCGATTTTTATGATGGGCGTGACCCCCACCCCCACATAAAATAAAAAAACGTCATTTTCGTAATGTATTCATCGAGCCCTTCATATCAGTACCTCACATGCCTGGCTTTGTAAAAAGGAAGTCGTTTTTCGGCTCTGGTCGTGACCCCACCCCACGACGAGGGTTAAAATTACGATCTTCTTAATCCACTCGTCGAGACCTTCAATTTGATAGGTCACGTGACCACCGTCTCGAAACTTCGATTTTTATGATGGGCGTGACCCCCACCCCCACGACGAGAGGAGATAACTTTGTATGATTAAGTTTATGAGAATCAAGCAATCTGATTGGTTAATTAGCGTTAGGAACGTGAAGTGATTGGGTGATTACTTATTTCAAGCTCTTAGAGCTTTTGGTTTTTGGTATACATTACTCTAGCCGTTATATCCACGTTATTAAACGCGATTCACCTTTTTATGACGGGCATGACCCCCACCCCACGATGAAGGGAGATAACTTTGTATGATTAAGTTTATGAGAATCAAGCAATCTGATTGGTTAATTAGCGTTAGGAACGTGAAATGATTGGGTGATTACTTATTTCAAGCTCTTCGAGCTTTTGGTTTTGGTATACATTGCTCTAGCCATTATATACACGTTATTAAACGCGATTCACCTTTTTATGACGGGTGTGACCCCCACCCCCACGACGAGGGTAGATAACTTTGTATGATTAAGTTTATGAGAATCAAGCAATCTGATTGGTTAATTAGCGTTAGGAACGCGAAATGATTGGCTGATTACTTATTTCAAGCTCTTCAAGCTTTTGGGCATCAAAAAGTGGTTTGCCGGTTCAGGGACACCTCTTTTCCGTGTACCGTACACGATTCGATTTCCGACGTAAAAATCCGCAAATGGATTTCCGTGTACGCCTCCATAGGGTTTCAGTGTTAAAATCGTGTACGGACGCGGATGATTTAGAATCAGCAAGATGATGGTTTAGAAACGGCAAAACGTTTTTTTGCTCGCAATTTAACACTGAATCCTATGGGGAAACCCATTTGCGGATTCAAAGACAAAACGGTACATGTACACATACGTAAAATTTCATGCGTTTTTTTTCACTCTTGGATACAATCAGTGATCTTTGAATCCGCAAAGCGGATTCTAAGACACCCTAAAAAACGTTAAAATCGTGTACCTGTACACGATTTTAACACTAAATCCTATGGAGGTGTACATGTACACGTACACGTACATGTACACCTGTCCCTCAATCCGCCTCATATACCTACTATCGAGCAATTGCTCGTTCGAGTGACTCGCTCATACAACTCTTAGCCTCATTTCAGTATTTGAGGATAATATAATAATTGGGTGTTATCAGTCCCTTTCCATACCCACTCGTATTAAAATGTTAAAACCCGGAATCCAACTTTACGGAATCAGCTAGGAATCCCAATTATGGAATTCCTTATATAGCCTGTCTCAATGTGTACAAGGGAAATGAAGCAATCAGATTGAATATTTTGAAGGCCTGAGCGAAGGTACAGCTAGGAAGTAGTGTTACAAGTCAATATTAATGATTTAGACATGGGGCAGAATAACAGAAGCCAATAGTACTGGTACAAGGCCGCAATGGCACAAGACTACTGTAGAAGCTAATGCTAGGACAGATAGACCATAGACAAGTAGTGGCCTTGGAGCTTTGGAGATAAGATGGAAGCCGTTGGTAAGACTACCTGTATAGGAGCTGTATATCCTTAAATACCGAAATGAGGCTAAGAGAGATAGTAAATTAGACCTCATTGAGGGATTTTTTTATGGCCCTCATGGCCTCCAACGAAATGAGGCTAAGAGGGATAGTAAATTAGACCTCATTAAGGGCTTTTCTCATGGCTCTCAAACGAAATGAGGCTAAGAGGGATAGTAAATTAGACCACATTGAGGGCTTTTCTCATGGCCTCAAACGAAATGAGGCTAAGAGGGATAGTAAATTAGACCTAACTGGGGGCTCTTCTCATGGCCTCATATGACAAAAAAGGGGATTCTCCATAAGGTATCCTCGATGGGTATCCTCAAATAATACAATACCGGGTCATTGGTATCCTCATATACTGAAATGAGGCTAAGAGTCATATGTGCGAGTCACTCGAACGAGCAATTGCTCGACAGCTTATTTGCTCGATAGGGTTCGAGTCGTTCGAGCAATGACTTATCAGTAACTGCTCGATAGATTCTTGGCTTTAGGAATCACACAGGCTTTCATTATACACAAGGGAGATAACTATGCATACCGGTTACGGAACATCAAGCACTGATGATTACAAGACTTGGACGAGGGAACCAGAGATAGTGTGAACTATATGAAGTTCTAGAGTTAGAGTAGCATCTGTCATTGGCAGAAAAAATGGGATTCTGGGGAAATCCGAACCAGAAAAAAATCCGAACATTCCCCCTGTCCTAAAAGAAGGTTTAGGTCACATAGTAACCACGTGCTACCATAGAAACCAAGATGGCGGCCTCCAGTATACAAAATGGCCGACGGAAACACGTATCACCTTACAACACGCGCTGCGCTTGCGCACTAACACCATGTATCACTATGGGGATGACGTCTCTCAAGATGGCCGCTCAGGCGGGTTACCATGGCAACACAACATGGCGCCACTGGTCACGTGACATGACGTCACTTCCGGGGTCCTGCTGAATTGGGCCGATCCATCGCTCTCCCACTACTCTCGTAGTCTCCTGAGTTGGCCTATTCTTTTCCGTGCTCGTTACAGATTTTTTAACCATGGCTAGGCAGGGTGAGCTTTTTGTCTATGATGATGCCAAGTAGGTTGACTTCATTGCATTGTTTGGCGTCTTCTACGAATAGAGTAATTTTGATGTTTGGCTCAGTTCTTTTGCTGTGGAAGAGAATTACTTGTGTCTTTAATGTGTTCAGTTTTATTCTCCATCTGGGTCACCATCTTTCAATGTCATTTATGGTTTTTTGCAGTCTTTTCTGAATTTTCTGTACCACTATGTTTTCACAATAAAGTTCTTTAAAAAATTCAGAATTTCTGTTATTTATGTTTTATTTACTTAAAATATACTTTAATCGAATATTTATCTTTATCTGACAGTGGGTCATTTCGGCCGAAAAAGTGAGTCAATTTGGCCTAAAATTAGGCCGAACAAACTCAGGCCGAATTAACTCAGGTTGAATCGACTCAGGGTCGAATTGACCACGAACCGGTCACACACACATCTCCAGCAGCAAAAAATAATAAGGCAACATTCACAGGAAACTCGATACGTGACTCAGTGGCCACTGTCTTTCATTTGTTTAGCATACTTTTTTCTCCCCCAAATTCACATTAATATGTAGAATTGATGAAAATAATATCAAATTTGGCTTCTGCGTATAAAAAGTAAATCGCCACCTTTCAAATTTGAAAAATATATACTTTTTTATTTTTTAATAATTTTTGCTAAAATTACATTTTTTTGATAAAAATTAATAATTAGATAACCTGACAGTTCTTAATCATACAATGCACTCATCCACACACTTTTATTCCTTAAAATGTCTCAACTTTTAAAAAGCTTTCTGGTAATAATTTACGGACTATTTTGGTATTTATGGTTAAAAACAACTTGTGATCCCCCCCACCCCCGCAAAAAAAAAAAAAAAAAAAAAATGCACGCATTTCTTTAAAAGTTTGTCCAATGTTCCATTGCAATGAATTTCAATACTTTTTTTTAAATATTTCGAAACATTAATACATTGTGTTATTGTCATTGGAACGTTCCACACAATACAAATTCTGTAAATGCCTTTTTCATTTTGTACGTTTTGGGGAACTACCCCAGTCTGTATTTTCTTCAAAACTAAATATAGCAGCGCAACTTACAGTAATGGCCACCCGGTCTATATATGTTCCTCATACACTGCTCTTTGGAAAAACATGCCTAATCTTTTCTGTAAGAGGGGTGGATTTTGCCCACTACTCACTGGCTCCCAGACTTCTTGTTAGAAAATCTATTTTTCTATCATCTCTATTATTTATTGAGGTCACTTTCAGCATCTATCGTTATATTATGACCCAGATGTGACCACAACAGAAGCATAACGTCAAGTTTATCTAAACATTTATAATTATGCTTTCTATTTTTGAGACTCACTCCGGTCATTGGTTCACTAACCAGAGTTCATATGGGGATGGGATATTCTCAGAAGCATGGTGGAGAGGACTGATTGGGGGTAGGGATGTAACCATGATTTGTCCCGACTATAATGACTAAAATCCTGACTGCTAAAATATTCCAGTTAAATCATCAAGGCATGCCTTCTTCGAAGGAATGTCTTGATAATGTAACTGGAATATTTGTCAGTCTTGATTATAGTTCAAATAATCAAAAGACTACTTGAAAATTTATTTTGTGGATAAATAAAATGCACATGCAGTAGTTGTGATGCAATGTTTTATTCAATTAACAGACCCTATACCCCAAACTGGTCATGCTGGCCCCCCAGCAGCTCGGGTAGCATACTACTGATTTCCATGTGTACGAGCAACTGCGTGTGTAACATTTCTTTAAGTATCAAATGTAGTCTGGCAAGAAAGTCCATGATTACTACCAATAGCGAATCAATACATGTATCTAAAATTCCAATCGAGACAAAAATGTCACGACAAGACAATTATAGGGGTGGGGAGGGGGGCTTTGGATCACACACCTCCTCAGTGACACCCCTGTATACGCACCCAAATTTATTCAACAATCACTTCTCCATAATGTTTGGCCATTCGCTTACTATATAAAAAAGAGACTATACAAATGAACAGGAGCCATGCAAAGAAAATAGGCATTTGAACGTGTGGAAGCTAAACCTAGTATATTTGGAGGGTCACTGCTGTTCAGCTTCAGATCAAGCTGACTGGAACTTGCGAAAAATTGGAGAAAAGAAAAACGTAGTTAGAGGATGCCGAATATATAGTTGGGTATGGGAGGGGGGGGGGGGGGGAGAGTGGGGGGGTTCACAGGGTATCTGTAGAATTATTTCACTTCTCCAACGGGCCCAATGGAATGAAATTTCACGAGAATATGATTAAACCAAGACTCTTAATCCCATAACCCATGTAGGGGCGTGGTGGCGCTGTGTACTAAGGCACACTGCACGTCGATGGTGCACTTGCCTCCAGACAACGCTAACCCTGCTTGTGCGGAATCAGGCGTTGAGGACTTTGACAGTTGCTCGCCACCTCTCGGATGATCGGTGGGTACTCGAGCTTCCACCACCCGTAAAAACTGTTATAAGGTGAACCTGGCTGTTGAAAGTGTCATTAAACTCCTTTAATAAAACAAATTGGATTAAACAAGAGGCCACAGCGGATGTGAGGGCATTCACTTGATACTGATAGTACAGCAATATTACCAGTTATCAAAGGATTCAGCTTTGTGGTTATCAATAAGAGTTACGCATTTTGTACTACTTGACCCCCCCCCCCCCCCCCCCCCCCCCCCCCCCCCCCCCAATTCACTGTTGATGTGGTTATATCCACTTGTCAGGAAATGATCTTCTCTATTGACAAACTATCAGGAAATATTTGTTGGGTTTGACAAATGCCATCAGGGTTTGGTGGGAGCCCAAAATGTAAAATTCTCCATGGAGTCCTGTGTTAAACATCCACCCACCCCCCACACCCTAGAGCCTATAAAAATCAACCCAATGGAATGGCTTGAACAAATTAACATCTTCAGTCCATATTGACTCTAAATTCTAACTACCAAAAGATTCTGTTCTTTAATCCTGGAGAAGATTTTTCAGAATTTTTGTTAACCACATTTTTGCACCTTTTACTCCCCCACTGTGACCGCTATTGACCCAGACATATCCAATTTGCAGGTAACAATTTTTTTTATTCACAAATCAGCTAAAAATGTAACAAATATCAAAGTTTCTGGAAAATGGTTTTGGATGAAGGTCATAAAATGTTTTCTCCATTACCCCCAGTTTTAAAGTTTGGGGTCCCATAACATCCCTAAATATGAATCCAGGGTCGTTATTTAAAAAACAATTGTGAATAATCTATACAAATATACTCGCCCAAAAAAGAACGTGTGCATTGCAGAAATTGATCAAACTCCAAAAAAGTAATTTCGTAGGTGTAAAGAGTGTTAAACTGTTCATGAATAAGTTATATTGAACACAAAAACAGCTTTCCCCGTTAAAATTGCATTAACGTTAAATGACGTGCTGCACGTTTGTGAAAAGGCATGTTTTGTACGTGGAGAGTCTGAAAATTCATGCAGCAGTGTGAATCCTTGGGTATTTAAACACTAAAGTAACGCCTACCTATCGTTCAAATTCAAACTTGCGCTGCTGTTAAAACGACTCCACATGAGCATGCCAAGATTGACAATGAATCAACGTCTCCTTGCCCTGGGTATGATTAGAGCTGGCAGAACACACAGAGAGGTTGCCCAGCATTTGAACTGCCACCGTAACACTGTAGACAGGCTAGTCCATCGACATGCACAACATGATGACGTTCGAGACCGACCCCGCTCCGGGAGACCCCGAGTTACCACCCCTGCACAAGATCGGTATATCCGTGTCGCCCATCTCCGGAACCGGCAACAAACGGCTACGACGACAGCCAGGAACATCCCTAACCTGAGACGGATACATCCTCAAACAGTAATCAACCGGCTGAGAGAATACGGCTTACGTCCTCGAAGACCTGCAATTCGTCCGATTTTAACGTTACGTCATCGTCGTGCTCGACTGCAGTGGTGTAGACAACATCTCAGGCATCCCTTTCACTGGTGGCGACGTGTTTTATTCACAACTGAATGTCGTTTCCATCTTTCATCATCAGATGGCCGCCACAGAGTGCACAGACGTCGAAACGAACGCTACGCAGATCCATGTGTCGTGGAGCGAAACCGTTATGGGGGAGGGTCTCTCATGGTGCGGGGTGGCATCACTGCCCGTAACAGAACTGAGCTGGTCATTATTGATGGCAATCTCAATGCAGCCAGATATCGTGATGAAGTGCTTACACCTGTTGTTGTCCCATTTCTGCAACGTCACGGCCCCGGCGTCATTCTACAGCAGGACAACGCCCGACCCTACGCAGCTCGTGTTGTTCAACAGTATATGCAGCAACAACAAGTGGATGTTCTTCCCTGGCCCGCAAATTCGCCCGATATCTCACCCATTGAGCACGTATGGGACGAAATGAAACGTCAGCTACGCTGGCTTCCCCATGCACCGTGAACGCTTGTGGAACTCCAAAGACAGCTTATCAGAAAATGGAACAACATCCCACAACACTTCCATGCTAACTTGTTCGCTTCCATGAGATGGAAGCGAACAAGTTAGCATGGAAGTGTTGCACAGCAGTAGTCGATGCAGACGGAGGTCATACCAGATATTGAGTGTGTGACTTTTGTGTTTGACCCTTAGTGTCTTTGACTCTCCATGGCACCAAGAGTATTCGTCGTAGCGTAATGAAATTTCTCGTGTTGATCACAAATTGATTCATCTGTGATTGAATAAAATTTCCATGAATGAAAATGATATATACCCTTTTTAGTGTTATTTTTTAGCATGCACACTTTCTTTTTTGGGAGAGTATATTTACCATACGGGCACACAGTCACGAATGTTGTTAGGGAGGTGCGTTAAGTGGGGATCGATGATCACCATCGTCGTCCCGGCGGAGAAAAGTTTGAAAAACGAATATCAAATGAAGCTCTGTTGTTGCAGTGGGAAAATATTATGTGGAATTTAGGATCTAAAATATAGCACTCTTGTACTATTGTATGTGAGAAATTATATAGGCCAATAAAATAGATCGATCAAGTTGATAGGAATCTTTCATTTTTCAAAAATGATATATATCTTTTTTAGTGTTATTTTTTAGCAAGCACACTTTCTTTTTTGGGAGAGTATATGTTATATGTCCAATATTAATTAAAGCTTTCGTGGCAGTGGTTTGATAGAAGAGTTTAAAATATATTTTTTTATTTCCTACGGTGTTCAAATTTGGGAGCCCCATGACACATAACACATAAGAACTTGATTTGAATAAGCACGAGAACAATCCATACAAATATGTTATACAAATATGAATTTCACAAGTGAATTCAGCCTGAAGATTCTGAACAGAGATGCGAGGTGTAAGGGGAAATTGACCTGGCAGAGGAAAGACAGAAGAACAATAATCAACTACATTCTCACAGATATCGATTTATGGAGAGAAGTGATAAAGGTAGAAGTGTGAAAGAAAGTGGAAACCAAAGCTTGTGAATGTACACAGGGAGGCCAGTGTTCAGGAAATGGCAGATGCTATAATTGTGAGCCAAGTGAAGGCAGGGAAGATTAGGTTGCCAGCATGGGAACTTGGGTACATAGTGAATGGCAAACTGAAGAAGGCCATAAAGGGCAGAAAAGTGAAATGTGCTGAGTACAGAAGGAGTAGAAAGCTCAAAGGGTGCACAGTAACAAGGCCAGGGTAGCAAAAGAAGAATACCAACAAGCATGAAATGAAGTGAATAAGATAAAGAAGATAGACGGAGAGTGTGAAACTGCAATCTCATTAGTATGATAAGATTGACAGGGGGTTTGAGTTCCAACGTATTTTGGAAATGGGTGAATAAAAGGAACAAAAGAAAGTAATTCACAGAGTATTAAAGTAGAGAGCAGAAATACAGAAGATCAAGACCAAATCTCATCAGAACTAGTCAAGCATTGGGAAAGGGTGAACGATAAGCGATGGGGCATGGGAAACCCACCGGAGTGCCACTATGACCTCGAGGAAAGTTTATCAAACTTCGTGTGCGGCAAAATGAAAACCGAGGAGGTACAAAAAGTGGTCTCAAAACTAAGGAATGGAAAAGTGGGAGGGATGGACGAAATTCCTAATGAGTTTCTAACTAGCGGTAGCCGCCAATGGTGGCCAATCCCCCGAAATATCACCCTGATACAGTAACCTTGGTAATATTTTACATTAAATTAACATGGTCATTGTTGGTATTATTTCCTCAGATAATACAGATAAGATTACCTGTATTTGATGACATGTCAAGTTTAATTTCGATCGGGACAGATAAAATTCTAAGTTTACGGTCACTGTGAACTTGACCTTTGGCACAATGACCTCAAAATAAATAGGGTTCTTCCTCTCATCATGATTTACCCACATGCCAAGCTGGGTTTCAGTTTGCCAAGCGGAACTTTAATTACACAGCGGAAAAAACAGTGAAAAAAATAAATTTCAAGGTCTCAGTGACCTTGACCTTTAGCACAATGATCCCAACATGGGGTTCTTCCTCTCACCATGCCTAACCCACATGCCAAGTTTGGCTTCAGTCGGCCAATCGGAGCTTTAATTACAGTGCGGACACTGATAAAAATTAAAGTTCAAGGTCACTTTGACCTTGATCTTTAGTACAATGAACCTAAAATAAATAGGGTTCTTGTTCTCATCATGCCTAAACCACATTTCAAGTTTGGTTTCAGTCAGCCAAGCGGAATTTTAGTTAGAGAGTAGAAACCAACTCCGTCTACCAATGGGTGGACGGATGGACGGACGGACGAACAGCACCATGGCTATATCTCCCCGAAAAAATGTTGGGGGGATAAAAATGGGGGAGATGAACTCTGTAAAAGCTTAACAACCCTGTTCAACGTAGCCATAGAAAAACAAGAGGTTCCAAAAGAGTGGAGAGAAAGCAAGGTTACTTTTATACACAAAAAGGGGAAAAGGGTGTATTGGGCAATTATCAGGGTATTTCTGACAGTAGCAACATAGGAAAGGTTTTCTGTAAAGTCATGTATGTGAGATTAGATGATGTGATTGAAGTGAAAGGGTTTCTTGGAGAAATCCAGAATGGATTCAGGAAGGGGAAGAGAGTCACTGACCATCTTTTCATGCTGTCCCAAATGATAGAATCTGTGAGTCAAAAAGAAAAAAATGTTTATACCTTTCTGGATGTGATAAAGGCTTACGATAGAGTATGAAAGGAGGGTATGTGGTGGAAGCTTGAGGCCTTGGGCCTGAGTGGAGAGTTTGTGGGAATTCTGAAAGCATTATAGAAAGATGAACAAAGTGTATTTAGTCTGCGTAACATAATAACAAAACGTGTGCCTAAGGAGATAGGCCTGAAACAGGGGTGCATCCTTTCGCAAATTCTTTTTGAACTGCACATCAAGCATTTAGGAGATGGATGAATTCCTGCATAGCCACGAGGCGGTAGCAGTTAGGGACCTGAAGATCCCAAGGCTATTTTTGAAGATGATATGGTACTAGTGTCAGAAAGCAAAGTGGGGGCTAAAGAAAATGCTGGCAATTGTTGGGAGATATGGGAACAAATGGAGACTCAAATTGAATGAAAGCAAAAGCAAAGTTATACCAGTGGGTTGTAAAGTGGAACCTACTCGAAAGTGGAGAGTGGGGGAGTTCAGTATTTCGCAAGGTAGTAGCAAACTGATTAGTGTGGGAGAGACACGTGACTATGTGTATTAAGGGGTAAATATAAACGTTTTGGGAAGAAGTGTCTACCAAAACCAAACGAATAAACTAACTGTGAAGGGGAGGCAAATCCTTAATCAAATGAAACTTATAGAAAGAAACAGCTTCAATAAGTTTTTCGAGGGGAAAACAATTTGGGAAATGGTGGGTGTACGAAGTATAACATATGGTACGGAAGTGATACATACAATACATACATACAAGTAATACAAACCAAATGGCTTTAAAGAGCTGCTTGGAAACCCTGCAGAACGATGCAGACCAATGGATAACGGGGTCGAGTAATGCCGCAGCACAAGAAGCAATAAGAGGAGAGCTTGGATGGATCAGGATTAAGGACAGGATAGACTTAATAAAACTCTATCTCAACTATTTGGAAAATCTTCTCGACAGCTGGTGTAACTTAAGGTTCCAGAATATTTGGAATTCAAACATAAAGACAAGGTGCACAGACCTAGTGAGGGAGTTAATGGAGAACTATTCAATAGAAGTGGGCACAACCCAGGGTAAAAAAAATCGTCTGAGAAAGAGTCATGGCGGATTATAACATGAATTGGCGAGGGAGGGTCAAATCAAAGAGGTCTTTGGGTGGCCTGCGTCATAAAGAGAAGCCAGGTTTTGAAAAGTACCTTGATGGCACCATTGTGGGGGGGGGGGGGGGGGGGGGGGGGGGGTAACTGTTGTTCAAGATGAGGTTGCAGTCCCTGTAGCTTAGGGGAAAAACTGGAAGGACGATGAAAAGGAATGCCAAACGTGCAATCTAGGCGTAGTGGAGAACCTGGAACACTTTCTATTAGAATGATCAAAATACTAGTCTAACAAAATAAGATTCATCAGGAGTATGATGGAGAAGTGGGATGAGAGAATGAAGGACATGTAATTGGTAGGTCACACAAAGGAGAGAGTTAGTATGCTTATCAAGTCAAATATAAAAGCTTTAGGGCAGTGGTTTGGGGAGAAGATTTGAAAATTGTTTTCTCCACCATCCACAATTTTAAAATCTGGGACTTTGTAACACCATTCAGTATGACCTAAGGCCCTGACTTGAACGAATTGGGAAATTTTCATTAGAAAGATGCTATATAACTGAAGGAATCTTCGGGCCCATTGGTTTGTGAGGAGATGTTTTTAATATACCCCTGGGGTTTCGTTTGAATAATATGTAAATCATTCTTACAATAATGCTAATAGCTATACATCAAACAAGGTGGCCAGAGAGAACCACCAAGCAGTGGCAAACAACTCCATGCATGCATGGTTAGTATTACTTGAAGGCAAGTGCATCAATCATGAGCGATATGTCTTAGTTCACATATAAATAAATCTAAGCATTTTTGTGAGTGGCTTATTAGAAGAGGATTTTTAAAGCATTTTAGGCTTATGGAGCACTAACCCACCACCATCCCCCACCCCCTGTGCCATAAATGAATGAAGTGAAACCAGTGGTTTTAAAGAAGGCAAGTTTCAAATTACTTGATGGAGTACAAGAAAGATGATGACTCAGCATTTTCCCATTGCCAACAGTATTAAAATGGGCATCCCCATACGACACCCCAATACAAAATCAATAGCAATTTTTTTGATGCATCTGATTCCAATGGACTTAAGGAAGCTGAATACCAAAAATCTATATTCTCGTCCGTGCAGTTTTTGAAATAATAATAATGCACTAAGTTAAACTTTGGGCTCTCACAGAGAGCCTACATATTAAGCCAGGGACTTGATTTGAACGTGAATATGACACGACACCCCCTAGAGATGTCACATACCAAATATGAAAGGATTCTGACTGGTGGATCTGAAGAAGATTCTTAAAAAAGAAATTTCCTCATATTGCACTGAGTTAACATTCAGGCCTCCACAGGGAGCCCAAATATTAACTCTGGGACTCGATTTGAACAAGGTTGAATCTGAACCCAATAGAGATGTTGTGCACCAAATATCAAAAGAATCTGACTGGTGGATCTGAAGAAGAAGATTTTTAAAGATTATTCCCCTTAAGCACTAAGTTTCAATTTGGGCTCCCATAGGGAGCCCAAATATTAACCCAGGAACTCGATTTGAACAAACTTGAATCTGACTCCCCTAGAGATGTCACATACCAAATATGAAAGAATTCGGACAGGTGAATCTGATGAAGAAGATTTTTTAGGAAAGTTTCCCATTCTGTACCAAGTTAAACTTTGGGCTCCAATAAAGAGCCCAAATATTAACCCAGGGACCCGATATGAACAAACTTGAATCTGACCCCCTAGAGATGTTGCATACCAAATATGAAAGGATTCTGACTGGTGGATCTGAAAAAGATGATTTTTAAAGAAATCTTCTCATATTGAACTTAGTTAAATATTAACCAAGGGACAGGATTTGAACAAACTTGAATCTGCACCCCCCCCCCCTCCCCCCAGGGATGTTGTATAACAAATATTAAAAGAATCGGACTGGTGGATGTGAAGATTTTTAAAGCTTATTCCCCATATTGCCCTAAGGCCTAAGATAATATTCAGGCTCCTCTACTGAATTCAATATGAACTGAGGGGCTTAATTTGAACACATTTGTATCAGACCTTCCCCCACCCCCACCCGCACCCTATGGATTTTTTTGATGCCCCATAGGTCTACAGAACACCCTGGCACAACCGATGGAAATTTTTTTTTACCATTCCATTCTTCTGGTCATAAGAATGCTACATACCATATAACAGTTCTTTATTCCATGTGGTTTGGAAAATATGAGTGTTTCAATTTTTTTGTATTTCTAGCCCCTGAGGTTCCCACAGGGCTGTGAATAATTTGGGGGGGGGGGGGGAGGGGCATAAACCAAGTACTTAGGACCCACTTATACTACATGCCAAATTTGGTTCAAATCGGCCAATCAGCTCTTGAAATACAAATTTTGGGTGGAGCCCGAAATGGGTATGCTCCCACAGTGAGCCCAAATATTGACCTACAAACTGCCCTTGAACAAACTTTAATCTTCAAGACCAAGTGATGTTCCATACCAAATATCAAGGCATTCTCTCTGGTGGTTCATGAGAAGATTTTTAGGCTTTTGGGGCATTATCCACAGCCTGAAGATGGCAGCCACTTCATTTGAACAAAATAGAAAGGGTATACTCCAAAGATGGTCTGTGCAATATATGTCTGAATTTGGCACAGTGGTTTTGAAGAAGAAGACAAGTTTCCAAAGTTTATGGACGACGCACGCTGGATGCCAAGTGATGACAATAACTACCACTGACATGCAGTCAGGTGAGCTAAATGAAAGTGTCAATGACACTGTAGCTTAACTTGTGTGTTGTGTTTGATGAAAAGGATAATGTTCCATGTTTATGAAAGGATTATGAAATAAGACAAGAATTGTGATAATTGGGAATATGTTCATTTCTGTTCCCTGTATGCTCTGTTTATGATAAAAATAATATGAGGTGTACACTGTACTAAAGAGCTGAGGGGTGGGTTAATATGACCTCACAGTTAATGGATGTGGCCCTCACGGTTAACATATATCAACAAAAGTTACCAAGTTACAGTGAAATTATTCCAAAACGAGTCATCATATCAAGTTACATTAAAATCCCTTCATAAATATGGCCTGTAGACTGTGCTAAAGGTTTTCGGGCTTCAGGCCCCTGTAGCCGTCAGTTTCCCAATTGCGTCCAAAGGGGACATTCACATCTAGACATTATATCAACCTACCAAGTTACAATGAAATCCCTTAATAAATATGGCCTGTAGACTGAGCTAAAGGTTTTTGGGCTTTGGGCTCTGGCAGCCATCATGGTTGAATGATTGCAACCAAAAAGGGACATTCTCATCTGGGCATCATCTGGAGTGATCCTACAAAGTTACAATGAAATCCCTTCATAAATATGACCTGTAGACTGTGCTCTTGGTTTTTGGGCTTCGGCCCCCTGAAGCCATCACAGTTGACCAATCACGACCAAAAGGGGATGTCATCATCTAGGCATTATATGGAGTCAAACTTACGGGTTACAATGAAGTCCTTCCATAAATATGACCAATAGACTATGCTAAAGGTTTTGGGGTTTTGGGTTCGGGCAGCCATCAAGGCTGAATGATCGCGACCAAAAGGGGACGTTCTCATCTAGACATTAGTTAGAGTCATCCTACCAAGGTACAATGAAATCCCTTCATAAATATCACCTGTAGACTGTGCTAAAGATTTTTGGGCTTTGGGCCCCGGAAGCCAACACAGTTGCCAAAAGTGTCCAAAAGGGGACGTTCTCATCTAGACATTATATGAAGTCAACCTACCAAGTTACAATGAAATTCCTTCATAAATATGACCTGTAGACTGTGCTAAAGGTTTTTGGGCTTCGGGCTCGGGCAGCCATCGTGGTTGAATGATTGCAACCAAAGGGGACTATCTCATCTGGAGTGATCCAGCAAAGTTACAATGAAATCCCTTCATAAATATGATCTTTAGACTGTGCTAAAGGTTTTCAGGCTTCGGGCACCTGTAGCCATCACAGTTGACCAATCACGACCAAAAGGGGATGTCATCATCTAGGCATTATATGGAGTCAGCCTAACAGGTTACAATGAAATCCTTCTATAAATATTACCTTTTGCCCATGCTAAAGGTTTTTGGGCTCAGGCACCCATCAAGGCTGAATGATCACGGCCAAAATGAGACGTTCTCATCTAGACATTATTTGGAGTCATCCTACCAAGTTACAATGAAATCCCTTCATAAATATGACCTGTAGACAGTGCTAAAGGTTGTCAGGCTTCGGGCACCTTTAGCCATCAAAGTTGCCCAATCATGTCCAAAAGGGGACGTTCTCACCTAGACATTATATGAAGTCAACCTACCAAGTTACAATGAAATCCCTTCATAAATATGACCTGTGGACTATGCTTAAGGTTTTTAGGCTTCGGGCAGCCATCATGGTTGAATGATTGCAACCAAAGGGGACAATCTCATCTGGGCATCATCTGGAGTGATCCTACGAAGTTACAATGAAATCCCTTCATAAATATGACCTGTAGACTGTGCTCAAGGTTTTTGGGCTTCGGGCACTTGTAGCCATCACAGTTGACCAATCACGACCAAAAGGGGATGTCATCATCTAGGCATTATATGGAGTCAACCTAATAGGTTACAATGAAATCCTTCCATAAATATGACCTTTTACCTATGCTAAAGGTTTTTGGGCTCGGGCACCCATCAAGGCTGAATGATCGGGATCAAAATGGGATGTTCTCATCTAGACATTATTTGGAGTCATCCTACCAAGCTACAATGAAATCCCCTCATAAATATGACCTGTAGACTGTGCTAAAGGTTTTCGGGCTTCGGGCACCTTTAGCCATCACAGTTGCCCAGTCATGTCCAAAAGGGGACGTTCTTATCTAGACATTATATGAAGTTAACCTACCAAGTTACAATGAAATCCCTTCATAAATATGACCTGTAGACTGTGCTAAAGGTTTTCGGGCTTCGGGCTCGGGCAGGCATCATGGCTAAATGATCGCAACCATATGGGACAATCTCATCTGGGCATCATCTGGAGTGATCCTATGAAGTTACAATGAAATCCCTTCATAAATATGACGTGTAGACTGTGCTCAAGGTTTTTGGGCTTCGGGCACTTGTAGCCATCACAGTTGACCAATCATGACCAAAAGGGGATGTCATCATCTAGGCATTATATGGAGTCAACCTAACAGGTTACAATGAAATCCTTCCATAAATATGACCTTTTGCCTATGCTAAAGGTTTTTGGGCTTGGGCACCCATCAAGGCTGCATGATCGCGATCAAAATGGGACGTTCTCATCTAGACATTATTTGGAGTCATCCTACCAAGTTACAATGAAATCCCTTCATAAATATGACCTCTAGACTGTGCTAAAGGTTTTCAGGCTTCAGGCCCCTGTAGCCGTCACAGTTGCCCAATCACGTCCAAAAGGGGACTTTCTCATCTAGACATTGTATGAAGTCAACCCACCAAGTTACAATGAAATTCCTCAATAAATATGACCTGTAGACTGTGCTAAAGGTTTTCTGGTTTTGGGCTCGGGCAGTCGTCACGATTGGTAGATCATGCCCAAATGGGGAAATTCTCATCTAGACATCATAAGGAGTCATCCTACTAAGTTACAATGAAATCCTTCCACATTAAACATGACCTGCAGACTGTGCTAAAAGTTTTTGGGTTTCGGGCTTGGGCAGCCATCATGGTTGATAGATCATGCCCAAAAGGGGACGTTCTCATCTAGGCATTATACAGAGGCATCCTACCAAGTTACAATGAAATCCCTTCATAAATACGACCTGTAGACTGTGCTAATGGTTTTCGTGTTTTGGGCTCGGGCAGCCATACCGGTTGCCCGATCGCGACCAAAAGGGGACGTTCTTATCTAGACATGACCCCAAACCTGCATATGAAATTTCGTGACGATCAGACAAGAACTGCGGGGTGTAGCCCGTGCTAAAGGAAAATGTGAACAGACATCACAGACTAACAGACTCACAGACTTCCGCATGCATGATGGCAATAGCTTATCTTGACTATGTCAAGTTAAGCTGAAACAGCCGCTTGAATGATTTCTATTTTTTTGCTAGCAAGGGCTCCCGGAGGGAAACACAGTAACTGTTTTGCATACATTAAGTTCATGAGACCAACCTGGGATGGGTGGTTCCAAATCTCATTTAAAGCAGCTCAGGGGTTCAGTAATTCAAAAATTTGTGTGGGGCCAAAAAATGTTGCCCATCCAGAACTGAAAATATTGCTGCTGAAACGTCCTGTCAACAAGACAAACTTTCATGAACACCCCAAAAAGAAGCTGAATACCAAATATCAAGTAATTCCACCCACCGGATCAATTTTTTTAAATTTGGGTGGATTCCCCTCCACTTCCTCCTTATTGGGAGCACCTGGTTAATTTGAACCAAATCAAAATGCAATGTCAAAAGAAACTATTCCCTCAAACTGAAATCAGTCCAGAGGTTGTGAAGAAGTCGTGAACACCATATTTACAGATGATGGATAAAATACAACTGTGCCAGCACACCCCAACTTTCTCGCAGTTAAAAAAAAATGAAAATAAGAAGAAAAGGTGGGTGAGAGCAGACATGAGGGTGAGGGTCGTCATACATACACATATGCACATCAGAGATGATAATTTTACCAACTATAAATGCCAATATTGGATGACTGAGGCCAAAACTGTCTATTAATGTGGAGAATTCCGTGAATTTTGGAGTAATTCTTTCACAGATTGTAGGATTTTTTTTATCCAATTAACAGGAGTTAACTCTATAACCTATATGCAATTAACAGGTCAAATTTGCACAGATGGTATGGTAAATGGTTTGGTGTTTGTAATTTTTCTACAATTAACAGGGTTATTCAATTAAAAGATGTACAATTTAGTGGGCTTCACTGCAGCTTATAATCAGAAACTGTACAATTTGCTCAAAGCAAATTTGTCAAAAAATTGGACAGTATGGCCATAAAATAATTTTTTTGGGGTGCGTTACTTGTTAAGAGCAAGCTACATCAAAAAATTATTTCATGGCCTTACAGCCCAAGTTTATACTAGGGTAAATGCCAAATAGCGGATACCAATGCTGGCTATTCAATAAAGCCTGGCTTCTCTAAAAGGCAGTTTCCACGTGTTGATAGTATGATTCTCCAACTACTGAAACTTTTGAATGTTTGAGTGTTCCATTTAAAATGCAGAATTCCATGACACTTTGAATTAACTGCATTCATCAGCAGAAACCCAAAATGGTATCACTTGAATGCACACAGCATTTAGTTGGTGATACAAAAATAATGCTTGATTTGTATTCCATCAAAGTTGAGATTGTTTGTAAGTTTGAAGACAATCAGTTGTTTAAAACATATTTTATCTAACTGAAAAACATACACTTTACCATTTTTTTTTCTAATTCAGGGGGTAAATTTCTTAAATTGTAATCGGAACAAGTGCAAAAATCAAAACTTGATCTGTATTTCATCAGTCAAGGAGTTTGTAAAGTTTGAAAACAATCTTGTTTCAAACATATTTTATATTACAGAGCTAAAGAAAAACACAAATTTTACTATCTTTCTTTTAATTTATGGGGATTAACTCCTGAACAACAACTGAAGCAACCTGGAAAAGCAAATTTAATCTGTATTTTAAGTTAAGGTGTTCCAGGACTTTGAAAACAAATGTTTCCTTAAAACAAACTTTATGGGATGGAAACTGAAAATTGCAAATTTTGCATGCAATAACTCTAAATGCCAATGAACAATCAAGATAAAAAAAATCTTGTGAGGTCGAAAAGCTTTGTCAGCAATTTGTGTTTCTGCAAAAATTTGCTGAGATTCTTCTGATAATTCTTGAGATGTGACTCTAAAGAGAGGCATTACTGAAAGCTGAATGCTAAGTCTGTTCCTTTCGCAAAAGGTGATGGACCAATGAAATCTGTACTAACAAGTGTTTGACCACCGAGGTGGTATTAGTCCCCTACGGCACTTTTGTGACATTTTTTGTGTTTTTGTCACATAAGACACTAGAGTATATAAGCATCTCTGCATTTCAGGTTAGTAGTTTAAGAAGTACAAAGACCGCCAGTAATGGTCCGGTCCAGTGAAAAGAAGATCGAGACCAGCTCTCGGTGGTGCAGTATTTTTGCCTGGACCGGTCCAATCATTATAATAACCCTAAATGAAGGGAAAGGTGATGAAAAATTACTTTTGGTAATACCAAAAAAGGAAGAAATTAAAACATTTTCCTTCATTTAAGGTATTTTATAATGATTGAATTGGTATACGCATTTGTGTTACAGAAAGCATCAAATTACTGACGTCTGCTGGGGAAGCTTGGTAACTTGGGGAATGTTATATAATACTTGGAGGGAGGGGTGGTAACATAAAAATAGAGAAAGAAAGCTTAAAAAACACAGCAAAACATGGCCGCCATTCCGCCATCTTGGATTTGAAAAAAAAATATTGAGCGTGCATCATCCCCTCAGAACCATTTATCCACGTACCAAATATGAAAGGTGTAGCTCAAAGCATGTTGGAGGGAGAGGTGGTAACATAAGACGGACAGACAGATATTAGATTTTGAAAAAAAAATATTGAGCGTGCATAATCCACTCAGAACCCTTTATCATGTACCATATATGAAAGGTGTAGCTTGAACCAATGTTGGAAGGAGGGGTGGTAAAATAAAATAGAGAAAAAAGCTTAAAAAACACAACAAAAATGGCTACCATCTTGAATTTTGAAAAAAATATTGAACGTGCATCATCCCCTCCCAACCCTCTATCCATGTGCCAAATATGCAAAGTGTAACTTGAACCATGTTGGAGGGAGGGGTGGTAACATGAAAATAGAGAAAAAAAAAGCTTAAAAAACACAAAAATGGCTGCCATTCCACCATCTTGGATTTTGAAAAAAAATATTGAACGTGCATCATCCCCTCCCAACCCTCTATCCATGTGCCAAATATGCAAAGTGTAGCTTGAACCATGTTGGAGGGAGGGGTGGTAACATGAAAATAGAGAAAAAAAAGCTTAAAAAACACAAAAATGGCTGCCATTCCACCATCTTGGATTTTGAAAAAAAAATTTTGAGCGTGCATCATCCCGTCAGAACCATTTATCCATGTACCAAATATGAAAGGTGTAGCTTAAAGCATGTTGGAAGGAGAGGTGGTAATATAAAAACAGACAGGCAGACGGACAGCAATCCTATAGTCCCCTTACGGTTCCCGTAGGGGTCTAAAAAAGAACTGATATGGTGGCTACCATAATTTTATTACACACCTGTTCTAAGAAATCCCCAACTACAGCAACACTAAACAATGCAGAAAATGAATATCTGTTCCACACACGTGTGTGGAACGGAAATCGTTGACAGACTATTTTTATGAAGAAGCAAAATTTGATAGGAATTTTCTACAAATCGTGCACCGCAATTACAATTTAAATCGCTAGAGATGGCTAAAAATCTTCTCCTGAGTTCCTATGTGTTCAATAGAACACGCTGAAATTCAGGGGTCAAAATAGTAAGACGGGTCCCCCTTGCAAATTTGGTTGGCAATAAAATGTGTTCTTTTTGTTGATAGTTGTCAAATGAATTGCTGAGTGTCATTCTAATAATTGTTTTTATAGACGATAAGGCATGTAATATACACAGAATGACATGCGTGTGTGAATGGGTTAATCAATATGGCACTTGTGCCATCACAGAAGGGTAAAACTCGGGTTGTGCGGTCTCTCGTTCTATCCTTTTGCATTGGCACTCATGCCATATCGATTAACCCATTCACACATGCGTGTCGTTCGGTGTATTTATGAGATCATGTTTCATACCAAGTAGAGCTGGGTGGTTTTTCAGTTTTCCAGTTTGATTGTGGCTTTTGTAGCAAACCAGAAAAACCAAACCGCAAGACTCAGGGGAAAATGGCTCAACGGTTTTACCGTGTTTGTGCAAAAAGTGATCAAACTACCTTACTGGGAGGGAACTGGACTATTGGCTCCTATGATCCTTTGTGACTTTGTCTATCCATCAAATGGGCGAATACATAATGTCCTCATAACATTTTCTCCACCAGATGAGTCACCGAGGGAGAAAAGGTGACAATGAGAACACAACATTGATTAGGTGAACTTTATTCATTGGTGATCTTAATTTATTTATTTTTTGGGGATTCAATAGGCTTAGCAACATATCCCTAAGATCTCCTAAGACTGATCAAAGGGAAGTTAGGCTGAACCCAATTGGAGATACTTAGTCAGGGCTTGTGGAGTGAGTGGTGTTGTGTACAATCTATTGGGTATTTTTTCCAATTAAGGAACCTGAAATTTTCTTTACTATATTTTCTTAACACACTGAAAAAATGAACTGAAACCAGTTTTTTTTCCCTGAAACTGAATTGAAAGAAACACTAAAAAAAATAGGAACCTCCCAGCTCTATCTTTTAGTTAATTTTCACAAAAATTTTTATCATAAATATACCCTCTAAAGCAGATCATGAAAATTACAAGGGAGATATCAGAAGCATCATCTTAAACAGTGGGTGGCGTGTACATCAATGACTCAAACTGTTGAATCATAAAACGTCATGCAAAGATTGATCTCAAATCAAATCTATGGCCTGTTGTAACTCACACAACAGTCATTTACAGCAATAATCAAAACAAGAGACCCCAAGGGGCCATAATCACTCACCTGTTAAAATTAGCTTAAAGAAAGATTTAAGATCACATTCAGCATCTTCCTGTTAATATCATTATATAATTTGGCTATGGGAGTGGGGGTGGGGTGGGGGTTTGGAAGGGTATGTTGAGGTTTTTTGGGGCGGAAAATCAATCAAAATCCTTCAAAAACACATTTTGAAACAAAGAGAGAGAAAAAAATAATCCAATGGACCCCTTCCAACTCTTCACCCCTCAAAAGGGCGAAAGTTCTTTTTTTTTGAATAAAAACACTCAAGATCTTCTAAACCTTCCTTTCAAGCAAAAAATCTTCTAGTGAGCGAACGTTAATCTTATGTACACACATTTATATCTAACTAAAATTTACCACAATCAGATCTGTCACACATGGGCACAATTCATTTCAACAAATAGTAAATTGTCCATTGGGTTCACTGTTAAATTTAATCCCCTCTGGTGCCCATCAAAATCATTTAATCACAATAGTTTGAGCAAACTTTAATCTAGGAGTCACAGTGATGTTATATACCAAATATCAACAGATTCTGCCTGTCTGTCTGGGTCTGCAGAAGAAAATCTTTGAGGAATATTCCTCATACTGCACTACGTTAAATTTTGGGGTCACAAAGGGAGCGAAAATATGAGCCAAGGGATCTGATTTGAACCAACTTGAATCTATCCACACTAAGAAAGTCAGTGCTATGTAACAAAAGAATCAAAGAATAGTCCTTTTATTGTACAAAGTTAAAATTTGGGACCCCACACGGAGCCCAAATATGAATCAAGGACCATGATTTGAACAAACTGGAATCTGAACCTCCTAAGGTTGCTGCGTATCAAATAATTAAAGATTTTGACTGGTGGATCTGAAGAAGAAGATTTTTACAGAATTTACCATATTGAACTGAGTTAAAATTTAGGCTGATAAAGAGAGCCCAAATATGATCCCAGGGACTTGATTTGAACAAACTGGAATCTGACCACACTAAGGATACTGCAAACCAAATAGCAAAATATTCTGACCGATAGACATGAAGCAGAGGATTTTTAAGGAATATTCCTCTTATTAAAATAAGTTCAAAGTTTGGCTCCCATAGGGGGCCCTAATATGACCCTTGGGACTTGAAATGAACAAACTCAAATCTAAACCTCCTAAGGATGCTGCATATCAATACATTCTGACAGGTAGATCTGAAGGAAGATTTTTAAAGAATATTAACCTTACAACCAAAGCTTGAGTTCCAAATACAGTTTTGTAATTATAGAAAGGGACATAACTCTGGTATGTATGTGTGGATGAAACCCACAATGTGTGGATATCCTTTCCCCCATGCTTGACTCACACCCATGGTTTCTGCAGATTCTTCAAACTGAAATGCCAGGACATTCAAGGGTTTCCAAGGACAATTTGGAGCAAAATTCCAGGACTCACATTTGAAACCCTCAAGAATTAAATTCAAGGATTTTCAAGGGTAGTGGACTGAAAATGAAAAGGATTTTTAAGGACTCTAGTGATATTTACTTTTGAGTGCAGTTCTCTACTATTTTATTATATACAATGCACAAGCCTGTTTTCAAGCGCAATAAAGTAATTTTCAAGGATTTTCAAAGATCCTACAGCCATTTGTGGCAAACTCCAGGATTTTCAAGGCCTTTAATTTTGTTTTTAAAATTCAAGGACTTTAAAGGACTTTCAAGGACCACAGGGACCCTGACACCGTAACAAATGACTCCTTAAAATCTGATATCCAATGCTTGAAATACAAGATATAGTTTCTGTGGCGTTTAAACCTTTACCTAACAAGAAAGGCAGATGCCACTTGTAAATAAAATATTTGCATAACTATTTTTTTTTTATTCTTTGTCTTGAAAACATAGCTTATGTCCGCTCATTGGAACAGGCTCATTCCAATAACATGTCAATAAAATAAACTATGTTTTTGAGACAAAAAAATGAAAATTGAATGGTATTTTTTGTGAATATGGCTGGCCGGTTTTGGTCGTTATGTTGGGTAAAGGGTTAAATGTTTTTGCATGAACATTTCCCCACCCCATCACAACAATGCATTCAAAATAGCCCCTGAAAAATACAAAATGTCCTATTTAAACTTTTAGAGGTTGCAAATGATGTTCAACAACACACATCATAACATCAGTTATGTAATCATGCAATTGTTGAAATGTCTATGAACACATATAAAAAAAAAAAGTTTGTGAAAAATGCTGGTACTTTTAGCTGAGAATGCCAAAAATTGCATTTCAGCCAATGGCAAATTTTCTTTGAATCACTCCTCCAGCAACCTCCCCCCTTGGAGTTTGGGCTCTTGCAAAGTTGTTCCTCTCTAAAATTCTAAATCTACACCATCTTCACCCTCTTCAAATGTTAAAAGACTGGTCATTCAAGGGTGATTACTGCTTTTTTCCTGAACAGAGAAGTAAAGAAGAAAGGATTGTTCTATTTATACTAGGCTACAGCACTTGGCGGGTTAAAATATGAGTATATATAGCAAAAGGAATTGACTGTTCTTTTGTTAATTTTTAATTTTCAAATATTACCAACACTCTTTTTGACATATGTACACTTTTTCAGTTCATTCCAACTCAGCCAACCTTTTGAACACTTCATGTTGCATCTGACATTCTTGATTTCACACCTTCAAAAGATTTGCCTGTGGTCTGTTTCATATTTATATTATTATCATCTGCATTTTCACAAATTATACCATTATTTTTTCTCTTAATTAAAACTGTCTGTGATACTTTCAAGTCAATGTATATTCAACTCTTTGTGACTTAACTCTTTACCCAACTAATCGGCCACATCCGCCCGCATAATATGCAAATTCAGCAGCTGAAAAAATATTATTTTTAAAAAAATTTCAAGAAAACCATATCATGTGACCCCTCTTTGGAACGAGCTCGTTGAGCTCATTCCAATGAGGGGTCACATGATATGGTTTGGTTGGAATTTTTTGAAAAATTAAAAAAAAATGATATTTAAAATAATAAATTTTGATATTGTCTGCATTGGGTAAAGGGTTAAATTATTATTATTACCATTTAATTTTTAAAATTGGTAGAGGTGGTCACTATTAGATCCCCCCCCCCCCCCAACACACACACACAGCAGATCTAATGCAAGTGTGTGATGTAGCAGTTCTTCCATTAGTCCCAATCCACAAAGTTAGGGATGCGTGGTTCAATGAACGTGAGATCAACAAATTGCATGAGTATTCCCATTCAAACATATTTGCTTTGTTCACTTAACTGAAAAAAATCTAGGCAACAAATGTGGCAAAATATATTTAGCTGGAAGTTGGGGGAATACCACTCCACTAGAAGAGAAAATAGAGAGAATTAGATACTTGACTCTCATTCTGGAATGACCAACCCCAAAATGGAGAAACAGATGGTTTATGCTAATGCAAATTATCATTTGGTACATATCGAGTGAAAGTGGGGATATTTATGAAAAAAAAAAATTCAATCAACTTTGAATATAACCAACAGAATCTTGTCTGATGGAGTTCATTCAAACAAGATTGAATTGGCTAAATGCCTAGTCGCATTATGGGAAAAATATGCTGTTTGAAATATTTCGATTTTTGACATCAGTGTACAGAGGGTTAAGGCTTTTGAAAAAAAAGAGTCTGACAAGTTTTCCTGACGTGGGAAGGTTTTTTTTTTTTTTGCAGGATCTGAATACCAAGGCAAGTGCTGGGCTGCACAGTATTTGAAACTGAATACCAGTATCGGTATTACAAAAAATACCACAGTATACCAATATATCGAAAGACTGTTACCTGAACATATGTACCATAATTGGGACTTGAGCTATCATGGTCAGAATGAATCAGAAGGCCTTGAGGATGCAGTTCCAATAATCTTTACTCAATGGAGACGATATAAAAATACGCCGATGAAATCGTCAGATGTGTACCCATATGTGCAACTAGTAGAAAGCTGTATGACGGAGGGCCACCACAGATGCCAACATTATGTATGCCATACATGGTATGGGTACATATAGAAATGGTTTGGAGCAGTGTCTAATTTGATGGATAAAGGGTTAATATCTCCGGATCAAATTATCAGATTTACATAAAAAAAAATATACAGCACAGCACATCAGTAACCTAAATAAATATATAAAGTAACATGACAATTGGATTGATATTTTTTGAGTTATCTCATGCCAAAGGGATTGGAGGAATTTTCAATTTGAAGGATAAAGGGTTAATATCTCAGGATCAAATTATCAGATTTACACCAAAAACTATACAGCTCGGCACATCAGTAACCTGAACACAAATATAAAGAAATTTGACAATCCAAGCAATATTTTTCAAGTTATCGAATGCCAAAGGGATTGGAGGAATTTTCAATTTGAAGGATAAAGGGTTAATATCTCAAAATCGAAAAAACAGATTTACACCAAAAACTATACAGCTCGGTACATCAGTAACCTGAACACAAATATAAAGTAACTTGACAATCCAAGCAATATTTTTCAAGTTATCGTATGACAAAGAAATGGATATGGATGCCGGATGGACAGATGGACGGACAGACAGACAGACGGATGGACAAAGGATGGACGAACGACGGATGGCCACCCCGGATGCCGGCATTATGTGTACCATACATAATATGGGTACACATAAAAATTCAATATTTTAAATACTAGTTTATTGAATTTTTAAAAAATTTCAACAAAACAATTTCATTTGACCCCAGCTTGGAATGACCTCAATGAGCTCATTCCAATGATGGGTCACATGATATTGTTTTGTTGAAAATTTTCGAGAAATAATATTTTTTCAACTGCTCAATTTGTATATGACGTGGGCGGATGTTGTCGATTCATTTGGTAAAGGAATAATAGTATTCATTCGGGACTACAGTTAAAAAAAATTCAAAATATCTTGAAAATTAAATTATGGGTAAATAAATAATCATGATGAACCATTATTTTTGTAATTACACCAGTATTCAATCAATACTGATTTAAATTCCATTAAATAAATCATTTCTGTGTTTGTTATGTTTTCTAATGTATAAAATCTGAAACAGACTATATCATAATTGAGAATTAACACCTACTGCTCTCTTCCACAACAAACTGTACTGAACCAATTTTTCAAATCATACCTGATGATGAGAAAAATTGTTTTAAGAGGTTGGCTAGGTGGGAAGTCACCTCTTTCTCCTCTCCAATAGCAAAAATCACCACTGCACTAATTGCTTCACCATATTTGTTCACTTCAGTCCAACATTATATTTCCACATTCTCTCATTTCACATAAAAGGTAACAATAATCAAGTGTTTAAAATAATTTTCAGATTTATTTGTTGTACAGAAAAAACAAAGACTGCCATCATATAATACTGACTGAGGTATCAAATGACAAGTTTCCATAGAGAAAAAAGTTTAATTTGTCATTAAAGGTACTGGTGCAACTGATGAATAGAGTCAAAATTCTATATGCACACAAAACTAAAAAAAAAAATCATTCTACTCAAACAATACCTAGTTTAAACTCTGTAAAAAAATGTCATTTAGCATTTATAACAGAGTGGTGATAATATTACTGATCAAATACTGCAAATGCACTTTTCAAGACAGCCAAAACCTCTCCTGTTCAGTATAGGGTAGTGCTGGGCAATATTAGCCAAAATAATAATCACATTTTTGGGGGGAAAGAAGATCGTGATACAATATAATCACAATATTGTTCTCTTTTGAAAGTTGTGTTTATTTTGGTAATTAATAATAATAAATAATAATAAATCTTTATTTCAGACACAGTGGTCCAAAGAACACACAAAAAAAAAGATAAAAAAAAAAAAATAAAATAATATATAAAATTAATACAGTTTAGGATATGAATACAAAAGACTTTGCTGTGGTCTACACATAGATATGTACGGGATGTATCAGAATGTAATGTTCATTTTTCAACTTTTTACATCCCTTAATGTGTTTCTCTGATGTTTACTGGAATGCAGTCAATATTGCAGACACATCAAGGGGAGATAACTGAATTGAACAATGAACTTTACATACTGAAACATGGTTGTGACAACCATGTGACATACATGTTATGTAACAATTATCCCAAATTCAACTTCAGCCACCACCCCCCCCCCCCCCCCCCCCCCCCCAATTTCCATCACATACTGCACTGCCTAGCTACTCATGACTGAGCTCATACTCTAGCATAAGCCCATCCCTAACTTTACAAATGTGAGTTACAAAGTGGCCCCTCTGAGTCTAAGCACACCCTTCTACTTTTCGGTTTTAGAATAAAAACAATTTTAGTCACAGGCACTGGTAATTACGACAAAAATATGTAAGTAGTCATCTGATGATCATCACGACAACTAACCATACAAAAATACATAACAATCTAGAGTACCCTGGTCGTGTGGGTTGGCAATAAAAAATAAATACATCAGTGATTGAGACATGCTCTTGCAGTTCATGATTCGACTTCCACTTGGCAATTTTCAAAGCGATCCACCTGAATGAAAAAAGCCGTGGAAGATGATTACAAAGAATGACTGGAGCACATCAAGGGAGCTAATTTATAGGCACCAACATCGTAGAAAACATCAGTGGAGTTTTGTCAACTGATTTGAAAACACTTGTAAAATGGTGGTTAAATTTATCATTTCGCATGACCAATGGACATTACAAATAAATTTGTGTATTGTTAAACTGTTTATCTGTAGTTTTATCATTTTTGAATTGGAATGTTGGATGAGTTCATAAAATATTGAATCGCACCATGCAAATCAAATTTCGGTGAATGGATCGCACCTGGGAGTTCTTGCTTTGCAAACAGCAGTGCGAACCCGAACAAAAAATACCCTGAACTGCTTTCTCTGAGCTGTTACATTTTTGTTAATCCAGCAGGAGCATGGGGAATGATTTCTCCACATGACGATATTTAAATTCTTTTTATTTCCAATGATATTACTAACGGTATTTTTTTTATAACTGGCTATACCTGATTAATCAGGAAACTGCCCAGCACTAGTATAGGGAAGTAGTTTCATGCTGTATTGAAGAGTTAGCCTAATTCTGAGTTCAAGAAAATGCGAAAAATATGTCTTCATGAACTGCTTGCATGCTAAGGGCAGATATTTCTGTCCAGGACAGGATTTCTCTTGTCTCCAAAATAAGTATAATTTTGGCATATTTAATCCAATTTTGGCCCTGTAAATGGAAGGAATTTTTTTACAGATGATGTCTGGAGTTAAATTTAGATGAATATTTCATCAAAGATTTGATGAAAAATGTCTTGATATTTCTGTGGGTTACGAGTTATAACTACCAAGCAAAGGACAGTCTTTGTGTAGTTTCTTGCAAAGTAATTTCTGTTACCATACATAGGAGAAAACAGTACTAAACCACAAGGGTGATATGGTATACAGTTTGTCAAACTTAACTGGATTTGGGTTGGCAGAAAAATTCTCTTAATTGCATATAATTTACCAGTATGTACAATTGGCCTGTTAAGTGCATAAGGGTTACCATACCTTTAGTACACATTTTACTCGTTATTTATAAATTGTGCAAGTGTCAAAGTACCTTGGGGGTTCAGGAGGAATGATCTATGTTAACCCATTATGTATGATGAATAGCAGACAACATTTAAAAAAGAATTCTCAAATGTAACTTATGACCCTTCATTCAAATGAGCTCATTCCAATGAGATATCATATGGTATGCTTTTGAAGAAAAAATTGAAAAAATTAAAACTATGAATGGTGATTTTTATGAATACCATTGGATGGTTATGGATATTATGATAGATAAAGTGTGATCTGAATAAAAAATATTGCAATCCAGAGCTCCAGATAAGAAGCACATATTCATTTTTGGCAAATACACTTTCTATTAAAAAAAAACAAAACATACTAATAAACTATCATATGAATGAAAATGCTACAGTTTCCTGAATGAATGCACTCAATTCCAGAAAAAAATGTTTTTGACACATGGCAAGAAGTGGAAATGAAAGAGTCAATGACACTGTAATTTAACTAGACTGTGTGTAATGTTTGATGAAGGGTGCGTGGTGGCTCAGTGGTAGCCTGTTGGACTTCCATGCTAGAGGTCCCGAGTTTGATCCCTGTCTGGGATGACCTATGTTGTGTCCTTGAGTAAGGCACTTTATCCCAGTTGCCTACATGGGGGCACGATGATGCTGTGTACTAAGGCATACTGTATGTCGATGGTGCACATGTCTTCAACAGCTGTAAACCTGCATGAGCGGAGCTTGAATAGAGTTAGAATGTTGAGGAGCCGACAGAACTTTACTCATCGATGCTCAGTGGTTCTCTCTGGGTACTCCGGCTTCCTCCACCCCTAAATCTGTCATGGTCACGATTAGCCATTATGCATAATATGTGACCTTAAAACACCAATAAATAAATAAATTAATAATGTTTGGTTGAAAGGATTATGAAATAAGACAAGAATTGTGATAATTGAGAATATGTTAATTTCTGTTCCCTGTATGCTATGTTTTCAATAAGAATGATTTGAGGTGAAGACTGTACTAAAAAATTAAGACTTGAGTTGATGTGGCCCTAATAATTAACGTATGTCAACCAAAGTTACCAAGTTACAGTAAAATCATTCCAAAATGAGTCATCCATCCAAGTTACAATGAAATCTCTTCATAAATATAACTTGAAGACTTTGCTAAAGGAATCTAGGTCACATGATGGTTTGGTGGTCCCAGTTAAGCGATCATGACCAAAATAGGAGAGTCTCATCTAGAGATCATATCAAGTTATCCTACCACGTTACAATGAAATTCCTTCATAAAAACAACCCATAAGCAGTGCTAAAGGAATCTAGGTCAAATGACCAGGCAGTGGTAACAGCTGACCGATCGTGATCAAAATACGACACTCTCATCTAGACATCCAGTTACCCTTCCAAGTTACAATGAAATTGCTTCATAAATACGACCTGTAGACTGTGCTAAAGGTTTTTGGGCTTTGAGCCCACGTAGCCATAATGGTTGACCAAACGCGACCAAAAGGGGATGTTCCCATCTTGACATTATACAGAGTCATCCTACCAAGTTACAATGAAATCCCTTCATAAATACGACCTGTAGACTGTGCTAAAGGTTTTCTGGCTCTCGCAGCCATCGTGGTTGACCGAACATAACCAAAAGGGGATTTTCTCATCTAGACATTATACCGAGTTATCCAACCAAGTTACAATGAAATCCCTTCATAAATATGCCCTGTAGACTGCACTAAAGGTTTTCTGGTTTTGGGCTCTTGAAGCCGTCCTTGTTAATCGATCGCGACAAAAAGGGGATGTTCTCATCTGGACATTATATGAAGTCATCCTACTGAGTTACAATGTAATACCTTCATAAATATGACATGTAGAGTGTGCCAAAGGTTTTCGGGTTTCAGGCTCATGCAGCCATCACGGTTGACTGATTGCGACCAAAAGGGGACATTCTCATCAGACATTATACGGAGTCATCCTACCAAGTTACAATGAAAATTCCCTTCATAAATAAGATTGCGGACTGTACTAAAGGTTTTTGGGTTTCGGGCTCTCACAGCCATCACAGTTGACCGATCGTGACCAAAAGGGGACGTTCTAGACATGACCTTGAACCTGCATATGTAATTTCATGATGATCAGACAAGAACTATGGTCTGTAGCCTGTGCCAAAGAAAATGTGAACAGACTGACAGACTTCCGCACGAGTGATGGCAACAGCTTATCTTGACTTTGTCAAGTGAAGCTAAAAATGATATTTAATACAATTTTTTGAATGATTTTGGACAGAATCGATGACTGATGCTATCACATTATCATTTTTTCACTTCTCAACATGTGTCAAGAACTTCTGTTAAAATCAGTGGACCTGACACCACATAACTGCACTTCAACAGGTAACTTTCTCTCTGAAATTTTTAAACTATAAAGCTTCCACAAATACACATCTCAAAAAATCTTGAGGGGTAAATACCTTTTATTCCAACATTTTATCTAGGGCTTAATCCTGGGAATGAGAATTCACAATTTTTCAGTTCCAAAAGCCAGTCCGGATACCCCAGGAAATCTATAGCATGGAACCAGGATTCTAGCGTGGCACTGTTTGTGTTAAACTGAAGTTTTCTGAATTGAAAAACTGCCACAACATAATTTTGAAGGATTTTGACAGCCCTTCCATGCCTGAAATTTTTACAGTTCTGATTCCTGACAAACCTTTTCACCAAATCACTGTCACTATCAACCAGTTCTGGAGGACTCCTCTTCCCCCTTCAACAGCAAGAAGCAAGATCTTCACCCGCTTCAAAGTTCAAACTCATCTTCATTTTCAGAAGTAGAGAAGACTGGTGATGGCAGTGAAGACTGTGTTGATGTTAGAGGAGGTAGAGGTGATAATACTAGTGAAAATGATGACAAGATTGAAGTGGGTTTGGGTTTTCACACTTCTCTTAGGAAAAGAAGTTTTCCATTTCGAGAAGGCAGATTGCCAATGAAATATGTTCATTTTCATTAAAATAAATGCATCTTGTTACTTTCGTAAATTTGCTTGATATTACCCTGGAAATTTCCCGGTTCTCGGTTCTGAGGATAATTTCATTCCCATTCCCAGTCCCGACAAAACCAGGGAATATATTAAACCCTAATCTTATCAGAAGCTCAAGTAATCTTTTGAAAATTTGCATGGACAACCATAAACATTCTCAATGCACATCTTTCTTCTCAAAAACATTCATTACAGATATCTTAACAATTATATCTTGTTTGCAGAGCTTTTAGAGCTCTGGCGAACAAGATTTAATAAATTAATTACTAATTTTTCATCCGAGTGTACAGGGGTAAAAATCCATGCCAGAATCAGAATCAATTCAATTAATAATTCTCACAAGAAAAATGATGAGGTTCAACCTTCATTCTCAAAAATTTTGTGCCCTCATGATAAGGTAATACTTGGCACTTATCATTAGTGTCTAATGAAGTCTTGGCTGCCTATACAGGCAGCCAAGACCTCACTAGACATGACTGCCAAAGTATTGCAACTTCCATCAGCAAGACCACTAAAAGGCTTACGTTGGCATATGTGTTCCACATGTACATGTAAGACAAGAGGGTGAAGAAACTCACCAGAATTGGAACAGGCCCCACAAGGGTTAAACTCAAGTAAATATATATATATATATGAGGTTTGATTTATACTTTGGAATATGGAATGTGCGCTGGTTACACTAACAGTACTCTCAAATTTTAAGAACTGAAAATTGATTCTTGTAGCTGGAGTTCATGAGAATCAAAACTGATTTTTGCGAATTGGGATGGGTTTTAAGGCCTGGTACAAATGATTGACAAAATTTGGTCAACTGAATAGTCCTGTTAATTGAATCTTTTCCTTGGCCAAAGTGGTAATTCAGTTAACAGGGTTCTTCTTCCTTCAAAACTCCAGTTGGCATATTCTGCAGTTTAGTGAACACACAAAGATATTATCACACACTGACTAAACAGATTTCATATAAAATGTTCTAAACAATTCATCAGGAAGATGTTTGAGAAGATTCTGTATTCATTTCAGCAGATGTACCATGAGAAACTGATGATGCACTTTCAGGTGTGTCCCCAGTTCGAGATGTCCATCTCCACCATGATACTCTTAGTCTATCCCAGAATGCACCGAAAGAATCCAAAGCTGGTCGTACATCTAGCAAAGTAAACTGATATGTCTGTTTGTTTACTGCTCCACCATCATAGTAGTCTATTATGTATCGTACTTCTTTACCACATCTATCTACAATCCAGTCATGGCGATCAAATGGAAGTTCATACCTGAAAAAATATATTAAGACATTTTATATATTCAGTTAAAAGTTTACATGATTCCAGTACATGTTGTAAAAGTGTGTATGAATGTTTTTTTCTGAAAATAATAGCTTATCACACCTGTCCACAATTTTTTATTTTTCTTCTTCTTTTTATTATTGTTCAAGGTCACAGTCATCATCCAAGGCTATATAATGATTGAAACATAGGTAGGAAGTGAAGTTTAGCCAATCATTTACACCTAAGCAGCCCAGTTTGGAGGACTTCCACCCCAAGCATTGGTTACCAGGGCCTATTTTCCAGTAAAGCAGAATTTGTTTACCACAGTCAACATGCACTGCTCCACTTCCCATTGTTATTATAGAAAAGTATTCAAATAATAACAAAGCAATATAAAACTGTCCAAATGTTTCTGAGCAAGAGTGAAGGTGGAATTACAACATTTTTAATTCCCAAAATACAATACTACAAAAAACCTGGAGGTTGTTTGGCTGAAACTTTGCAAGTGCACATTTTTTATTTACAGAAGAGTTATTGCCTAGGTGGAAACTCAGCTCCATGAGTGTTTTTGTGATAATCCACTCATCATATAGTGCATATGCAAAATGGTTCGAGCATCTGTGCCTCCCAAATGCAGGCATGAGACATTAGTCTAATAAAAAAAACAAGAGGCCCCAAGGAGCCTTAATCGCTCACTGGCCAAAGTGGTTCAAAGAAGTATTTGGGGGTCACATTCAGTTAGACATGGTTTATCAACACTACAAAGGAATGAAGTCATGAGAGACAAATTTTGTGGAACTAGGGCCATGGCTTGAACAAACTTGAATCTTACCCCCCTAAGGATGCTGCATGCCAAATATCAATAGCATTCATCTGCTGGATCTGAAGAAGATTTTTAAAGAAAATTCCTCATTTTGAACTAAGTTATCATTCGGGCTCCCGCAGTGACCCCAAATATGAACCCAGGGACTTGGCTTGAACAAACTTGAATCTCACCCCCAAGGATGCTGCATGCCAAATATCAAAACATTCTGACTGCTGAATCTGAAGAAGAAGATTTTTAAAGAAAAATTCCTCATATTGACTATGTTATAATTCGGGCTCCCACAGGGAGCCCAAATATGGACCCAGGGACTTGGCTTTAACAAACTTGAATCTCACCCCCTTAAGGATGCTACACACCACATATCAAAACATTCCGACTGCTGGATCTGAAGGAGAAGATTTTTTTGGAAAATTCCTTATTTCAAACTAAGTTACAATTCAAGCTCCCACAGTGAGCCCAAATATGGACCTAGGGACATGGCTTGAACAAACTTGAATCTCACCGCCCCTAAGGATGCTGCATACCAAATATCAAAACATTCCGACTGCTGGATCTGAAGAAGAAGATTTTTAAAGAAAATTCCTCATTTTGAACTAAGTTATAATTCGGGCTACCACAGTGAACCCAAATATGAACCCAGGGACTTGGCTTGAACAAACTTGAATCTCACCCCCTTAAGCATGCTGCATACCCAATATCAAAAGATTCTGCTTGCTGGATCTTGAGAAGAAGATTTTTAAAGAAATTTGCCTGAAATGCACTAAGTTCAAATTGGGCTCCTATACTGAGCCCAAATATGAACACAGAGGGCCGATTTGAACAAACTTGAATCAGATCCACCCCACAATGTTGCATACCAAATATCAAAAGATTCTGCCTGCTGGATCTGGAGAAGAAGATTTTTTAAGAAATTTGCTTGAAATGCACTAAGTTCGAATTCGAGCTTTTATAGTGAGCCCAAATATGAATCAGGGGGGGGGGGGGGGGAGGGGCCGATTTGAACAAACTTGAATCACACCCATACCAAGTATCAAAAGATTCTGCCCACTGGTTCTGGAGAAGAAGATTTTTTAATAATTTTTCTTTAATTCATACGGTGCTATCAGAGTCATGCCCCCCCCCCCCCCCACCCCATACAGAGCCACCAAGGGATGTGGCCATTTCATTTGAGCAAATCTGAATTGCCATATAGTAATGAACATTCACATGAAGTTTTGTGAAAATTGGACCAGTGGTTTCAGAGAAGTCGTTTGAAAAATGTTCACGACAACGGACGACGACAGACGACGGACGTCAAGTGATAAGTTGAGCTCCCTTCGGTGAGCTAAATCGGATTGAAAAACAACATAAACTGTTTATACACGAAGGGAAATGTATCAAAATCAACCATTGTCTTCCCAAACCAGTTGAAATAAAGCTGCTAGAGGCCTTTTATTTCTTAGAATTTACATGATTATGGTTTGAAAAAATAACAAGAGGGATGTTACATCCCAACGCTCACCTACATTCACGCTTGATAATGTCGTTCCAATGTAACATGCCTAATATTTAGTTAATATAAATCATTAACTAAGCATCAAATGATTAATGTGGTTTATGTGATGGCTTTGGAAAGTCTATATTTCTGCATTTATTATATATCAATTCAACATAGAATCATTGGATATAAAAGCATTTTTTTCTTTTAGAAATGTTTATGATTAAGAATATGAATCGTGAGGCCAGATATTAAATCATAAAAAAGAATTAGGAAAGGCTTTCATAAATCACTGAAATTGTAATTGAAGTACATTCATTGGTTAAAGAGGAGTTGCGGAAAAACATTCGTTCAAGAAAGTGACTATAAGTCCCAACAAAAATACATCACATCAACAACTAAAATAAGCCTTAATGTTACTAGTAACAAGTATGAGAAAGTATTAAATAAAAAAAAAAAAGTTAAAAAAAATTTTTTTTAAAGAAAGTGAATATAAGTCCCCAAAATCCCCCTCAAATTCCTCAAATATGCATGTAATAAGGGCGCAACGTTACCGCAATGTAGTTCAGTAACCCATGCGTACAATATCAATTGCCTGGAAAGACACATAGAAACAGAACTCACCTTAACACCTCATCTTAACACAAACTTTTAGAACTTAAAATTGAGTAAGTCAGAGAAAAACGTGAACATTGTGACTGAAAAAAAGAAAATAAATCAGTTAAATTTCTGCATACAGTAGGGTTAATACCTACATTTGTTATTGAAATTAGAAAATAAACAGTAATGAGAGGTGAAGGCACCACAATCTGCACAAAAGCTGACTTTAACGCAAATTCTTACAACACCTAAACGCAAATTCTTACAACAACTTTTGGCAGAAAATTTTAGGTGAAATTTGGAAAAAAGTCATAGTTCAGGGTTAAATACTGTTCTGATAGTCCCCTACAACCTACATATGCAATATCAAAGGCCTGAGCCAATTGATCTTTGAGAACTCACTTTAACACTTTACCTTAACACAAACTTTTAGAACTTAAAATTTACTAAGTCCGAGAAAAACATGAAAATTTTGACTGAAAAAAAAGAAAATTTCCATTAAATTTCTGCATACAGTCGGGTTAATACCTACAGTTGTTATTGAAATATGAAAATCAACAGTAATGAGAGGTTAAAGCACCACAATCTGCACAAAAGCTGACTTTAACGCAAATTCTTACAACACCTAAACGCTAATTCTTACAACAAGTTTCGGCAGAAAATCAGCCTCAAATTCCTCAAATATGCATGTAATGAGGGTTAAATATTACTGCAATGGATTTCAGTAACCCAAGTGTAGAATATTAATCGCCTGGAAAGACACATAGAAACACAACTCACCTAAACAGAAAGTTTACAAAGTTTTACAACTTAAAATTTACTAAGTCCGAGAAAAACATGAAAATTTTGACTGAAAAAAAAGAAAATTTCCGTTAAATTTCTGCATACAGTAGGGTTAATACCTACAGTTGTTATTGAAATATGAAAATCAACAGTAATGAGAAGTTAAAGCACCACAATCTGCACAAAAGCTGACTTTAACGCAAATTCTTACAACACCTAAACGCTAATTTTTACAACAAGTTTTGGCAGAAAATCAGCCTCAAATTCCTCAAATATGCATGTAATGAGGGTTAAATATTACTGCAATGCAGTTCAGTACTGGTAACTCAAGTGTAGAATATTAATCGCCTGGAAAGACACATAGAAACACAACTCACTTAAACACAAAGTTTACAAAGTTTTACAACTTAAAATTTACTAAGTCCGAGAAAAACATGAAAATTTTGACTGAAAAAAAAGAAAATTTCCGTTAAATTTCTGCATACAGTTGGGTTAATACCTACAGTTGTTATTGAAATATGAAAATCAACAGTAATGAGAAGTTAAAGCAGCACATTCTGCACAAAAGCTGACTTTAACGCAAATTCTTACAACACCTAAACGCAAATTCTTACAACAACTTTTGGCAGAAAATTTTAGGTGAAATTTGGAAAAAAGTCATAGTTCAGGGTTAAATACTGTTCTGATAGTCCCCTACAACCTACATATGCAATATCAAAGGCCTGAGCCAATTGATCTTTGAGAACTCACTTTAACACTTTACCTTAACACAAACTTTTAGAACTTAAAATTTACTAAGTCCGAGAAAAACATGAAAATTTTGACTGAAAAAAAAGAAAATTTCCATTAAATTTCTGCATACAGTCGGGTTAATACCTACAGTTGTTATTGAAATATGAAAATCAACAGTAATGAGAAGTTAAAGCACCACAATCTGCACAAAAGCTGACTTTAACGCAAATTCTTACAACACCTAAACGCTAATTCTTACAAGTTTTGGCAGAAAATCAGCCTCAAATTCCTCAAATATGCATGTAATGAGGGTTAAATATTACTGCAATGGAGTTCAGTAACCCAAGTGTAGAATATTAATCGCTTGGAAAGACACATAGAAACACAACTCACCTAAACACAAAGTTTACAAAGTTTTACAACTTAAAATTTACTAAGTCCGAGAAAAACATGAAAATTTTGAGTGAAAAAAAAGAAAATTTTCATTAAATTTCTGCATACAGTAGGGTTAATACCTACAGTTGTTATTGAAATATGAAAATCAACAGTAATGAGAAGTTAAAGCAGCACAATCTGCACAAAAACTGACTTTAACACAAATTCTTACAACACCTAAATGCAAATTCTTACAACTTTTGGCAGAAAATTTTAAGTGAAATTTGGAAAAAAGTGTTAGTATCAGGGTTAAATACTGTTCTGATAGTCCCCTACAACCTACATATGCAATATCAAAGGCCTGAGCCCACTGATGTTTGAGAAATTAACCTTAACATTAAATCTTACAATATTGGACATGCCGGACACCGATGCCGACGCCCGAGGTTATGACAATAGCTCAACACATCTTACAGATGTAGGTGAGCTAAAAATTGGTAAACAAACTTAGAAAAACGACTTGAAATCCAATAAAAAACTGAAAAATCTCATCCCTGCAAACAAGAAATAAAACAATCATGTTATTTTGTACGTTTTGAGACAAAACATTAATCTAAGGAAATGGAGAAATTTGTTTTATGGATGTAGCGGCATGGAGAAATAATTTATATTATTTATATCAACAGGGAACAAGTGGGATGTCTTATCTCATCTGCTCACCTATAATTTTGCTTCATACAGTCCTAGCAATGTGAAATGGGTAATTAGAAGATGAGCTGCCAAAATCTACATAGTACTTGATTTAAAGAAAAACTCTTATTCTGTGATATTAGATAGAAGTAAAATATATAAATGCTGTAGAAGGGTTAATGACTTCCAGCAAAAAGGGAAATCTTTTTCTGCATACTAAAGTGCAGCCTGATCAAATAATTCTGACCCAAGTTATGAAATGTTTTACAGGCAGATGGATGGATGTGCAAACAGATGGACTGACAGATAAAAAGCAATATGTAATTGCCACTAAAGGTAACGCTTTGACACTAAGGACAATGCTTACATCACTGGACTGTGAAATTTTCAAAGTCAGAAGACATTAAAATTGGTGATAGAAAAATATAAAATAATTCTTAAATTTTGTAGTAATGAGGTGTTAGTTGACTCTGAAGGTCATAAGAAGACAAATATACACTAAATAGCTTTGTTAAAGTAACGTTAACATGCATACCAACTGACCTAAACACAAACTTTTACAACTTCAAAAAAAATGAAGTTTTACTGAAAAATTTGATTCAAACTGAGAAAAAACAAACCTTAATATGAGGATTAATCACCATGGTGGTGCATCCCAAACACTCACCCATTAAATATTAAAACCTTGAGAGGTACTTGACTTTGGGACAGCTTCCTTAACACTAACTCTTACAAAACTGGACTGTGAAACTTCAAAGTCAAAAAAATATTAAAATTTGTAATGATAAAAAAAAAAAAAATTCTTAAATTTGTAGTAAAGAGGTTAGGTGTATCTGAAAATCACAAGGGTTTGTTAAAGCAACATAATATGCATACAACATGACCCAAAAGCAAATTCTTACAATTTCAAAAAAGGTTTTACCCCCAAATTTTATTAAATTTGAAAAAAATCCTGGCTTGGGGGTTGAATACTGTTGAGAAAAACCCTTGTTAACCACATATTAAATATCAAAGCCCTAGGGTCACAAGACTTTGATAAAATGACCTGAACACAAACTCTTACAAAATTGAATACATACAAGTTGATACAACCAATGCCGATGCATCCATAATATCTCACCACTCCGTTGAAGAAGGTGAGATAAAAACTATAAAAAAAACATTTGCAGGAATTTAGCACCAATACAGCTAAAGTAAACAAAACTTCCAAAAAATCATATCCTAAACAGTACATAGATTGATGCAACATGAAAAATAAATTATTTGCTGGGATACGAGTAAATGATGGGGAAATTTCACATTAGGATTGTTTCAGAATTACAAAATGTAGACTGCTTCAAAATGACAACACTTACTTGCTAATATTTGTTGATTATGACCAAGGGTGACAGGGAGCCACAGTTGGTGTTCCAGCCTTGTTGTCAGGGTCAGTATTATCTGATAAAGGTAAATCAGTGAATTTGTATTATAGCCTGACAAATAACCAGTTGTGGAATTCTGCAAACTAATATCTGTAAGCTAAATCTTCTCTTGTGCTTCTTATATTTTTTCAAAGAATATGAGTTAAAATTAGATAGAAACTTGTATTTATTAATATTTTAAGATCGCTTCCAGCATCTATGGCTATATCATGACCACAACCTAGATATTACATCAAGTATAGCCAACCACTGTATACCTATGCTGTCCATTTTTGAGGACTTCTACTCCAGGCATTGGTTCCATCTCCTACTTTACTAGTAAAGCAGAACTTGCTTACCACATTATACAACCATTGCCCCACTTCCTAGAGTTCCCACGAGGAACCACAATGTGCATATGAAGTCAAGTTATGCTGCCCCCTTTAGAGGATTTCTATCCCAATCATTGGTTACCAGGTCCTATTTTAACCCTTTACCTAACATGAAAAGCAGACGACACTTACAAACAAAATTTTTAAATAACTAACTTTTTGTCTCTTTGATGAACTCGTTCCAAAGAGGGGTCATAACCTATGTTTTGAGACAAAAAATGAAAATATGAAAATTAATTGGCGATTTTTGTGAATAGCGCTGGTCGGATTTGGCCGTTACCTTGTTAACGGGTTAAGAGACAAGCCAAACTTGTTTACCACAGTAAACAAGTATTGCTCCACCTGTCAGGGTTCCCAGCAAAGAATACCATCAACTTAACATTGAGTTATATTCGCAGAAATATTAACAGATTTAAGTCCTTTTGAATGAAAACTTCAAGTGACTTTGTATTTCAAAACTGTTGACATCAAACAAGCAATTGCTAAACACTCACGAAGAAATATCGAATGAGGGTTAGAAGTATAATGATACTCTGTTTTCTGACTAGATTTGAATCAGGTTGGGTGGTGAAGGTTAGGAGTGGCATGTTGTTCACTTTGGGAATGTTATGCTGAAACTTCAATCAAATCAAAACATGGTTTTCATATTTTGTTTCTAAAAGGCTTAACCCTTTACCTAACATGAAAAGCAGACGACACTTGCAAAAAAAATTCTTGAATAACTAATTTTTTTCATTTTTTGTCTCAAAAACATAGGTTATGACCCCTCGTTGGAACGAGCTCGACGAGCTCGTTCCAACGAGGGGTCATAACCTATGTTTTTGAGACAAAAAATGAAAATATTTTGAAAATTAATTAGCGATTTTTGAGAATAGCGCTGGCCGGTTTTGGCCGTTACGTTGGGTAAAGGGTTAACCATAACAAAACAAGTGATAAAGTGTTGTTACCACCATCCCTCCCCATCTAGTTGTCACTTTTTGACATTTGCTGTGAGTAGTTTCACATTGGGCCAATTCAACTCAGTATGTTTATGTGCTTTTTTGCCCAATTATTATCCATCAAGATGTGAGGAATTTTGAAATAATGGGGATGGGCAGTCACATAGATGCTAAATAGAATGCAAATATATTTGACTTTATG
Organism: Pictodentalium vernedei; assembly: GCA_031216915.1. Lineage (NCBI taxonomy): Eukaryota > Metazoa > Mollusca > Scaphopoda > Dentaliida > Dentaliidae > Pictodentalium > Pictodentalium vernedei. Next base: position 397,791,206 of record CM062293.1, read on the forward strand.
CATAAAGGGTGAAAATTTTGCTTGTTCAAAAAAGCATCAATCTTCTGACAACTCAGGGCAATGACTTTTTAAGCATGTAAAATCCACATGGCCAAAAGACCCACACTACATTCGAAGAGACTTATGTCTTGCATGTTGCCAAATTTGAAATTCACAAATATATTGCACACTGTTGTCTGATTTCCAACTTGAGAAATCCTACAGCAATTTTTTATTTTAAAAAGTTGATAAAATTGAAATGAATATCTAACAGGTACAATGATCATCCCTTCAGTACAACAAGGCACCATCTGTAATGCTAAAACATTGCAAATGATGCACTCAAACAACAACATGCTGGAGTTAAATGTGCATGTTCCTATTAACACCCCCCCCCCCCCTCACCACCCAAATTTTAGAAAATCAGTTTAATACAATGACAGACACAACTTTTCAGTATACATTATCTAACCAGTAGTATTGTTTATTGCTTTTTGGGGGTTTAAGAACACTTTAGCAGCAGAGTCACCTCATGGTGGATAGTTTTATGGGTGGAGGAAGGTGGAGTACCCAGAGAGAATCACCAAGCAGAGGCGAGCAACTGTTAGACTCCCCAAAGTACTAACACTGCACAAGTGGCCTTAGCATTGGTTGAAGATAAGAGCACCATTGACGTGTAGTATGCCTTAGTACGTAGCCCCCACGTGGACAATTGGAATTAAGTGTCTTGTCCAAGAAACAAGACAGTTACCCCTGATGGGGATCGAACCATGGACCTTTTGGTTTGAAGTTCAAAGCGTAACCACAGAACCACAGGGCTCCCTAACTGGTAGCAAGAACTATTAGTCTCTAACCTACAGCTATAATGAACATTTCATATTAGTTATAGGGTTAATGCCTTTATCAACAGCAGGTATGAATCGTTTCCGTTTTGTCATTCATTCTGAATCATTCACAACAAACAGATGTACTGTTTTTGTCCTCAGAAAAGCCGAGCCAGGCAACCCGGAGAGAACTGCTGACAACTTTTTGGGTGAGTAAAAGCTTTGAAAAAAAATAACTCTGAAATAAGCTGTCAGAAATTATGTATAATCTTTTACCATTTTATTTCACCAATATTGAGTGAAAGAAAGAAATTCTGCATCAGTTTCAAGTATAAATAACTCACAGGTTTAAGGCAAAGGGGGGGGGGGCCTTTTAACCAAGAAGGTGTGTCTGTACTTCTGTAAGGCTTTAGGACTTTATAACAAGTAAATCTTTTGTCTTTTTGTGCTGACCTTGAGTGCACTAAGGCGCCGTCTACAATGCTGTACAGATTTTATATACTTATAACATACGAAAAGAGGAAAAAGAGGAATCCTCAATTTCGAAAATCACATGTTCAACGAAGATGTCTCCATAAAATGCCCAGGGACCATTTGATCAATTTTGTTTGGAGGTTGTTTTGAGCAGCACCCCTTTGTAACTTTGTAAGTAACTGCTTGTGTCTGGTCCATCATTGTTTGCTTTTATGGATGATGTGTTTGTTGGTAAAAATTATGATGGAAAACAACATTGTGTGTGAACAAATTCTAAATGATATGGAGGCGAAGAAAACCTGTCAGTATTCAATTTTCTGAATCCATATAAGAACTCTGCCCGGAGAAGATACTACCATGACATCTGGTGTAATTAAAACCATTTGAGGGCATTTTCAGTTACAGCAAATGTCACTTGAAGTCTCTTCAACAATATATGACGATATATCATATCAAAAGCAGCAGATAGATCTAACAGAGATAGCAAAGTGATAGAAAAGTGACTGGACCTTCATCAGCACGATTCATTAAGGAATTTGTTATGTGTAAAAGTGTGGATTCAGTGCTAAGATTTTCGAGATATACTGATAAAATATTAAAAAAGTGGGCAAACTGTATATGAAATACAGGAAAATAAATGCAAGATACACTATATGTCACACTCTCTATTTCAGAGGTTGTGTATTAATTTATTACAGGCCATTCTCTCCTTACTTAATATAAAAAAGTTCATTAACTATGAGAATAGCCAATCTTTAATCTGTATTGTGATTCATGTAACATCAAAGTAAAATCCAACATACTGATTCCTAGCACTTCTTCCAAAAATGCAGACACCTTCAGGCTGGAGAAAAGATTGTTAACAAACATGAAATATAAGGTAAGGCCTTTAGCCTTCTTTTGTACAGATCAATAGAACAAACAAATACTTTTAACGATATAGAATCTATCTTGAGCAATTTTGTTTCAATATCATTAATTGTGTGATATATAATCGTATGCAGTTATTACACATGATCATCAATAACATCACAGATAACATTGCAGACAAAATAATACATACCCTAACCAGGATCGTAGTCTAGCTCTTGGAGAGTAGTCTGTAGCTTTACCACCAAATTTTTTCAACTTTGGATTTCCACACTCTCTGGTTAAATGGAAAGAAAATATACTTGAGATAAAACAAACTGTTATCAGATATTAACTTATTATTAAGTGTTTCAGATTTATAAAAAAAAACCTATGGTTCAAAATGATAGAAATAACCTAAAACAGTAAAAAGGAAAAAACTAATTTTCTTCAATCCCATTTTGTCTATTAATCCTTCATCTAAAAAACAAATTAACTGGAGAGTTTTGGAAACTCACATTCTTAAATTTAACAAATACCTGCCTGCTTGCAGATCCAAAGCCTATGCCACAGAATTTCCTATGCCACAGAATTTCCTATCTATGTACAGACCCAAACATACACAAAAGTTTAAAGGTTGTTTGTTTAACTCTTTACCTAATGAATTGGCCGCATTTGCCTGTGTAATTTACAAAATGTGCCAGTTGAAAACAATTATTTTTCAAAACAATTTCAACAAAACCATATCCTGTGACCTCTCATTGGAACGAGCTTGTTCTAATGAGGGCTCACATATGGTTTTGTTGGAATGTTTTGAAAAAATTATATTTAAAATAATGAATTTCGATACCGTCTGAGTTGGGTACAGGGCTAAACAAAGTAAAAGAGGACAAGAGTAGTAAAATCTTACCGTCCTCCCCAGCCCCAGTGAAAAGCCAAATGTTCTATTCAAATGTCAATTATTTATAGCATCCTAATGTAGTTTAGCAGAAATACACATGCATCTCAATTTTTCTGTGGAATACGTGACACTTTCAAGGAAGTTTTGAGGGTAGAATTAAAGGACTTTTCTTAGGATCTTTGCTAGAAATACCAAGAAAATGAATAATGTTTTAAATTTAGAAACTCACAGGTTTTCCAACTGTTTAATGAACAGATTCCATCCTTATTTAGATTTCATGTTGCTGCAGTTGCTCATTCTTCTGGATGGGAGTTTGGTTTGAATGTAAAGACCAGAAGATCTTGGTTTAAAATAACTTAACCCTTAACAAACAAATTCCGACTTTGATTATTCCCACTGCAACAGAACATGTATCCCCACATGCAGACTCAAGGAAAACTCAAAACTTACATTTTAGGTCCCTTGGCTGTTGTTTCTAGGCAAGTCTTGGCTGCCTATATAGGCAGCCAACAATTGCCTAGAAATAACCACAAAGACACAGGATTTAGAATGTAATGGTGTAGCAAAACATCTCCAGACCTTTAAGGATTATTTTAAACAGTATTTATTAAAAAAACATGCAAAACATGTCAATAGAAAGATATACAGCTAACAGTAAGAACATAGGTATAAGTATAATTTAATAGAGAACTGTGTAAAAATTACAGGGATTCAGCATCAAGCAATTATATTTTGCTTATTTAAACCATCTCCTTCAATTTATAGAATATGCTTTCAAAAATGGGTGTCGCGATGTTGTATACAATGATCTGTTTAAGTTACATTTGATTTTTTATTGGGAGAGAGGGAGAACAAGAAAAAAAGGAAGAATAGGATGATAATGAGAGAGAGAGAGAGAGAGAGAGAGAAAAGAGAGAGAGAGAGAGAAACAGTTCGAGAGAAACAGTTCGACTGAAATTATCTGATGCAGATAAATAATATAAAAGACATTCTGCACAATTCAAGTATCATAAACTGCTACAAATTTCATGTGTTGGTCCCTTGGAAGAAGGGGGGGGGGGGGGGGCATTAGGAGGGGGCATGGGGAGGATGTGTGTGGATCTAGCCTGGCCGATTAAGGATTAATCAACACCAGAAGAGTTTGCCACAGAACTTCATTATTGGAAGTTCCTTAAAAATCTTCAGCACAGTGACCAGCCTAGAGAAAAAACTGAAGGAGAATTCACTTCAGGGAGAAGTCAAGTGAAAATGGTGAGAAGCGAGCTGTAAGATGAGACAAGAAAGAGCTTTTGCATAACTGCTCCATTATATATTTTTCTCACATGTAAAGTATTCATTAAAGCTGAGAAAAAAATGTTTATATGTGTAATTAATTAAAAAAAAAAAAAAAAAATAAAATTCCGCAAAAAAATCTAGTATTTAATTTTTTAAAGTACAGATCACCCACCTTTCATGGTAAAAAACACTGAAGGTTTATTTACCTCCTTGTAACTTATTCATTGTCTTCTGGAGCTAGTACACTTGGGAACTAATCAAATGCACCCCTTTTATCTGTAACAATGCAAATGTTTTTGATTACTTGTTTCTTACTTCAGATGAAACGTACATGTAAAGTTTTCACCCAAAAATTTGTTCTCCAGAAAATTGCCCCCAATAAATATTCTGGTACAAAAAATAGTTGGTTTGAAAGTACAATCGAATATAAAATCAGCATGTCACTTGCTGGTTATCACCTAATTTAACTGTAAGCAAAAAGAAATTGGGTGTGCATTAGCCAAGTTCTATTCACTCTACATTTTTTATATGTTGATTTGATTTTTAGATACTGTGAAAATGAACTCCAACAAAATTAAATATTTTCAATAAAATGCCTATTACCTTGTTATTGTTTAAATTTTGAGTGTAGTCACCTAAATTCATGGTAATCTGAAAATAGTCACAAAGTGAATTCAGATTCTCTTTTTATTGAATGCAGAACAAATTTTGTCAATTTCAAGGCCACTTCTTTGCACTAGTCGCCTAATATACTACCCAAAGTTTGCTAAGTACCAAGTACATCCAACTACCTGTTTTACGTTTTGGTTGAAATATTGTTATGAAAAGTGTATAGATTTTTTTTAATTATATCTTTAATGATTTAAGGACAGAAATTAAGATTTTATTTGTGTTTGACATTATTTTTTAGCTTTTCAATACGATAACCATGGAAAATGGATGCTATTGGTAAAAGAGGAATTTTTTTCAATATGCCAAAAAGTTGACGGAGCGAACTGGTGTGGCTTCAATATCGAGTATGAAACCCATTACTGTTAATTACAGCTTGACAACGCCTTCTCATGCTCCCAGTCAGGTTCCTGGTGGTCCTTTGTGGGATACTGTTCCATTCTTGGACCAGCATGGCACCAAGCTCCTGGACACTTCTTGGCTGGATTGGACGGGCAGAAATTGCAAGCTGCAATTCATTCCAGACATGTTCGATTGGATTGATGTCAGGGGATCTTGCTGGCCAGTCCATACGCTCAATCCCCTCCCTCTGTCGGTATGCCCTGACAGCATGGGCAACATGAGAATGGGCATTATCGTCCTTCAGAATGAATCTATCACCCACTGCATCTGCATACAATCTGATGAGGACATCCAGGATCTCATCAATATACCATTGTGCAGTCAATGTACCACGTTCAAGGACACAGAGCTCTGTATGTCCATCCCAGCTGATGCCACCATAGCGGTCATGCTCAGCAATACTGGCTGCATGGAATTGCTCTCCTGGTCTTCTCCATACCCTAGAACGCCTATCTGTGTGGTCTAGGCAGTACCCTGACTCATCTGTTAAAAGGACAGGTCGCCAATCTTTTCTGGTCCATCCAACATGGTCCATGGCCCATTCATATCGTACCTGGCGGTGGTTCTGGGACAGCGGAATGCGAATACATGGTCTTCTCGATCGGAGACCACCTTCGGGCAACCTTGCCCGGATAGTCTGCACCGAAACATTTAACCTGTATGCATTCTGAAGGTCACTGCGAAGATGGGTTGCTGTGGCAAAGCGGTTCCTACGGGCCTGAATGATCAAAAACCAGTCTTCAGCTGCAGATGTTGCTCTGTCTCTGCCACCACCATGGCATCTTACTGGTGTGCCATACTGCTGAAATCTTGCCTAGGCTCTGGTGATCACTGTATGGTGCACACCAAGGGCTTCACCAACCTGACGATGGATAGCCCCTTGCTCCACCGTCCCTACAGCCCACCACATTTCTGCTTCAGACAAATGTCTTCTTACATTTGCATTTGCCCTATTCAATCATTAAATCACAAGGGTTTGTGTTGAAATGAAGACTGAATACCCTACACATGTCATGTACATGTAGACAATACACGAAAACATCATGAAAATCAAGGGGTACTTGCTTTCCATGACTGTCATGAAAAGTCTGCCTGTCAAGAGAGCTAATGTAAACACTGGGGACCATTTCAATACATTCCTCAATCATATCCACCAAAAATATCGCAAATATGTCACAAGCAAATTTCACAATGATGTGTCAAATATTGGGTGCTTAGCAAACTTTGAGTAGTATATCTGCTCCTGCACTTTTTCAGTAATACAAGTGATACTAAATAGTGCCTCACCAAGAGTACAAATCATCTGCCACTTTTTCAAGCACTTTCATGATCTTGGTGGTTTAAAAGCAATATTCAATGTACAGTAAAACTTGGTTACGGTTTGCCCACCTGCCTGGAAGCCTGTCTTCGTCAAGCTATTAGGGACATTTGAAATCATATATTTCTGCACAATGGATAATCATGACCACAACATGGCGATAGAGTCAAGTTAAGTCAATCGTTTGTACCCATGCCACCCATTTTAGAGAACTCCCATCCCAAGCATTGGTGACTAGGTCCTATTTACCAGTAAAACGAAGCCAGTTTACCACAGTGAACAAGCACTGCTTTACTTCCAGTAGGGCCCATATGGAAGGGAGGGGAGGGGGGAGGTAAAATTGTTTAAAGAGGGATTAATTAGCATCTATGGCTAGTTAACAATACAGAGGAATGAAGTCATGTAATTATTTATAACTCTGTTGTCTGTGTCCAATGATTTTTTCAAGTACTGAGATGCTACCACAGAAACAAAGCCCAGACATCCAGTAATACAAAACTAGGGAGGCCAAATATCAACCTAGGGACTTATCTTGAACAAACTAAAATCTGACTCTCTTCAAGGATACTGTATACCAATATTGATAGATTCTGAGAGGTGGATCTGAAAGAAGGTTTGAAAGAATATTCATCATATTACACAAAGTTTAAATTTGGGTCCAAATATGAATCCAGGGACCTGATTTGAACAAACTTGAATCTTTCCTCCCACCCACATGGTGTGTTGTATACCGAATATTAAAAGAATCTAAGATTCTAAATAGTGGTTCTGGAGAAGAAGAGTTTAAAGAATACTGCTCTTAGGTTCCCACGTGAAAGTGGGATAAATTATTTTGCTTGAATCGAGTCCTAAAAACTCAAAATATCACAGACCAAATTTGATTCAAATTGGATCATTAGTTCAGAAAAAGAAATTCCAGGTGGGACTAAAAATCATTCCCCTTCAATAACAAGGCAAATATTGCCCTACAAACTTTGTTCAAACAAACTTTATTCTATGTTTCAAAAGGAAGCTCTTTACCAAATATCATATCACTGCACCAATCGGTTTATGAGAAGATTTTAAAAAAATTTGGGAGCATTTTCTGCCACCCCATCCCTATGAGGAGGGTAAGCAAGTTGATTTGACCAAAATCAAAATGTGATGTCCCAACAACAATCACCTCAAATTTCACTGAAAACAGTTCAGTTGTTTTGGAGGATAAGTCGTGAATACCATGTTCATGGACGGAAAGTGATCACAATAGCTCACCCCAATTTTCAGTCAGGTAAACTAATTTGTAATACGGAATAGACAAAGATCAATAAGAGATTCAATTTTTGAAAAATCATCATGGTTTTAGGACTTGTCCAAAACAATATCAATACAAGTGCAATGCAAATCATGTGCCATTTTGTTGAGTGTTGCGGTGGAAATTTTAATAACAAGAAATCTTGCTATATTTCAAAGCCCAAACAGAGACATAAAAATGAGTAAAAATCAGCAATAAATACACACCCCATGTTGGTAGCTTTTCCTCAATGCTGGTGTTTCATCATATTAAAGAACATTTAAATCGGGCTACTGATGCTTGAGATATAATTAAGGTACAAAATGTTTCTGGGAATCAAAATCTTCATGTATCTCAATGTCCAACAAGGGCCATAACTCTGCAAAAATTAAATCTACCCTATCCTGATAGCCTTTGTCTGTTCTACCATTATACCAAAGGACATTAAATTAAGTTATTGATGATTGAGTTACGACACAAAAGAGCTATACAGACGAGAAATCTCAGTGTATTTCTAAGTGTGATAGTCTTTCTACCAACCCAGCTATCAACATACCAAAGAACATTCCACAAGGACTATTGAAGCTTGAGTTATGCCACAGGCGACTGGGTGGATGTAAATAAATACAAACGGACTCTTGACATTGTCCCCTAAGACATCCAAGTGGGAGGGCGATCATAATACAGCAGCATATGAAAATTTACTGAAATAAGATTACTGTTCAAGTTAGTATATAAATAAAAAATTGCAAACAAAATTCAACAAAAGTAAATAACTCTTCTTAATGTTCATCAAATAGTAGTTGTTATCAAATGTGTCCAAGACATTGTTTTATAATAAAAACATGCCAAAATTCATTGAAATCTGATAACTATTAGGCCTTAAAATTTGTCATGATATACAGCAATTGGTTTTGATTCTCACAAACTCCAATTTAGAATTTGAGAGTAGTGTTTACTACTATGTGAGTGCAACTAGTACATATTCCATAGTTAACCCTTTACCTAACATGAAAAGCAGACGACACTTGCAAACAAAATTCTTGAATAACTAATTTTTTCATTTTTTGTCTCAAAAACATAGGTTATGACCCCTCATTGGAACGGGCTCATTCCAAAGAGGGGTCAAAAGGTATGTTTTTGAGACAAAAAAAGAAAAAATATAATTGGCGATTTTTGTGAATAGCTCTTGCTGGTTTTCGCCTTTACGTTGGGTAAAGGGTTAAAACAAACCTCATATTTATACATTTACTAGAGTTTAACCATCAAGGGCCTATTTCCAATTTTGGTGAGTTTCTTATCTAATATAATGTAGAACACATGTTCCAACATACAGGTTTTTGCCGCTCTGGATATGGAAGCTACAGAATCTTGAGGGTGTTATCTGTATAGGCATCCAAGACTTCACTAGACACCACTGCCAAGTCAAAGCAGTACTTTCTTATGAGGCAGCAAAAAATAAGTAGAATTTTTCAGGTCTTCAACGACACATTCAGAATCTATGATAAGAATCAAATGAATAGTTTACGACATATTTGATTCTTATTGTTTTCCTTGCGTGAATCATTTGTGATGATCGATTTTGACTCTGGCATGAATTTTAAGCCCTGATTATTGACAAAGTTATCACATAAACAAGTGTTCCATTTGCAAGGATGAAAGGATGGAAGACTGAATGGACAGACAGAGGTCTTAACAATATCCCTTCAAAGCAGGTGGATACCAAGGCGCCTAATTTTTGTTGAGTTCTCTCAGCTCTCCTTGACTCATTATTCTTCCAGTGTGTATCTATTTGTATTATATTTCATAAATTTATCGAGCATAAACTGTCCTTCTCCATCTATCTTAACAATCCTTTCCAAAAGTTTAGAAAATTGAATAAACTAATCTAATTGAGCAGAAATAGCACAAGTGGACAATGGCTCTCCTGTGTTTCATTGAGGAGTGCAGCACTGGCTCTCCTCCATTTTTATAATGTCCAGGATGAACAATAAACCATGTTTTATGGTACATAAATGAAAGTGTCAATGATACTGTAACTCAATTTGACAAATTTGAACTTGGTAAGTTATAAGTGAAATGGCAAAATTGAATATCATTGGTTTCAATGTTATTTGGTGAAAATTCAACATAACAGCATTGTGTGTGCACAATGTCAGAGCAATCCATGCATTTTAAATGTAAACCGTAAGGCTTGCCAAGGAGAATGCTGATACACAAATGCAGTAAGTTTAAAGGTCATTGTAAATGGCAACTTTTTTTACAGAAATTAATGCTAATTGATAGCTTTTATCTAGAGGTCTCCTCGCATAATGAACACACCAAGCTAAAAAACAATCCTATGATAAATGTGCACTGCAGCGTGTGTCAAAGGGAAATATTGATGCCTGACTAAACTAAGTTCAAAGGTCGTTGCCAGAGGCAACATTTTTGATGAAAATAGAAGAAAATTGATAGCTCCCCCCTAGAGGTCACCCCAAAGAAGCATTCCAAGTTTCAAAGCGATCCAATCATAAATGCAACCTGTGCAGTGTGCCAAAAGAAATTGTGGACGTTTGTAAGTACTTACATATACATACGTTGACGGACGAGAAGCGACAGCAATAGCTCAGCTGGACTTCGTAAAGTTGAGCTGAAAATGACTTCTACATATGCTTTTACTCTTAAAGGTCTTGAGATTTTTACACATTTTAACTACACTTTTGACAGTCTATGGCTTTGCAGCTGTCTTGCAACTGGCAAGTTTTAGCTGCCTATATAGGCAGTCTAGAATTGCCTAGAAATAACTGCCAAAGTTCTTGGAATATAAGATGTGACTTTACCGAGAGATTGCATGCTGGGGCACCTGTTCTGTTGCTTTAAAAGTGATCAGTGTTGTAATAGGCTGTTAAGGGTTAAACAAAAAGAAGCAGATTCTCTCACCTTGCATGTAAAGCCTCCCATTTCAAAACCTCTTGCCAAGCTTGTTCATTGTTTGCATTGTGTATGTTTATAATATGGGACATATCACCTTGCTTTATATCTTCCTCCTTCCATCTCCAACCTGAAACATGTAATCAATACCAAATTTACGCTCAGCTCATTTAACCCTTTACCTAACATGAAAAGAAGACGACACTTGCAAAAAAAATTCTTGAATAATTAATTTTTTTCATTTTTTGTCTCAAAAACATAGGTTATGACCCCTCATTGGAACGAGCTCGATGAGCTCGTTCCAACGAGGGGTCATAACCTATGTTTTTGAGACAAAAAATGAAAATATTTTGAAAATTAATTGGCGATTTTTGAGAATAGCGCTGGCCGGTTTTGGCCGTTACGTTGGGTAAAGGGTTAAATAAATCTTTGTTGCCTCAGCAATGACATTCGGCAATGTGGTCACAGAGAAGTCACAAACTGAAGAATAATTTTTGATTTGTTTCAAACATTTCTTTCCAACAAAACCTATCATCCAACCTCACATAAAATATTTTTTAGAATGTTAAAGTTTCTCAATTTTCCACATGTTTATCTTCACTCAAATCTTGTTGATCCTGACTGTGTTTTATCTAGGGCTGGGCGGTTTATCGGTTTTTCGGTTTTTTTTTTTAAACCGAAACCGAACCGCCGCCTTAACAAAAAACCGAGACTTTCGGTTTGAACAAATTTCCCAGAATTGGTTAAGTTTATGACCACTCAATCACTTGCTTTCCGCACGCCAAAGGCTTAAATGTCAGGCAAAGGTAAATGCTGTGCCATTTGTGCTTACTTCGAGAGGACTGACAACAAATCCCCCCCCCACCCTCCCCCCACAAATAGTGGTAGCAAATTTCTTGTATCTTAAACAATATCTACAGAACCACCAGCAGATGGAATATGAAAAATTAAAAAGTCGTACGTAAAAATCCACACATGCAATTCAAGAATTGTTAAGTAAATTTACTGAATCGGGCATATTCGACCAAAGAGGTATTGCAAGTTACCTGACAATACGTGGTGTAAAAGTATTATAAATTACCTTTGACCTAAAATCATCTGCGTACAGCACGTTGTAAATTAGATTGGTGGTAAACATAAAATTTATTGAGTTTTAAAACCTCAAAGTTCACATGGGAAAAATGACGAGTAAATTATGTTAATTAACCGACCACTGCCCTGGCACGTTCTCTGAAGTCACATGCTCAGAGATAACGCTGCGCATTGGCAGTTATGTTTTTTGTCAACAATAAAATGGTTAAATTAAAATAGAACACATCCAATTAAATGGATGGCAGGTAACTATTGAAAGTTTTTTTAAAACTTATTGGGAATTGTTTGTATACTATTTGAACTTACTTTAAGGAATCGCGCAGTACTGCAGGTCTGTCAGGTACACACGCTGCATTCCCAATACGATGTTATAATCAGCACGTGTCATGACCATGTGTATTTTGTAAACACAATAAATCCCAAGATGCAATATTGCAAACTTTCTTTCAACCCCCATTATGCAGCAGTCTCCCCTCCCTTCAAAATCATCAACCGCCTGTCTTGAATAAGATGAAATCAACGCAGGGATAAGCCAAGAGGGCAAAGTAAAGTTGGTAATATCTTTGCCTTGGCACCGCCCATTTCGCCCAATTTCTATGTTTGGGCAGAATCAATGTAAAAAACGAACATCTACAGTCGAAATTAAGAGAGATATTGTGAAAGCATTGGAGTGAGTTACCAATAAAGGTGATTCGTATATCACGACTTACTTCAACAACAGTTATCAAAATCAGAAAAAATATGATTTGTGTTCCTCTTATTCCACTGTCATTTGAAGCAGGAACCATCAAGAAACACGGGGCACGTCTATTTTCAAGCGATGTGATAATTACCGAAATAAGCACAACAATTGCACATTATCCACCAAAACCAGGATGAGAGCATTGCGACTCCATAAAAAATAAGGAAATGTTGATTTTTGCTAAAATGTAGCTTTTCTTGTGAATTTCTGCATCTTGTCTTGACAAGGTCCCAAATCTCACTGACAGAACAAGGCAGCTCCCACCAGTGGTGGAGCCATGGTTTGAAATCCTGTGGACCATGCTAGTGGAGATTTTTTTTTTTTTGGGGGGGGGGGGGGGGGATCTCAGGACTGAGGGTACTGTACTTGTACTGAGGGCAGGAAATCAAAAATAATTTTTTCAAATTTGGGGATGGGAGAAGCAAGTGGGATTTTGAGTGGAGGGTAGGGGGGGGGGGGGGGGCTGGTCTCCCTAGATACCTCATGGCTCCACCGCTCCACCACTGTTGCCCACTACAGCAGCCCAACACATTATGTCCATTTGCTGAGAAGAGTGGTGAACACTGATTAACCCGAATGACTCAACTCGCTATATCAGCCTCATGACTTGGATGCAGGGCTTGATTTAATCTGAAAATTTTGAATAGCAATTTACTATTCACCCTGGAAAATTGATTAGCAGTGGATCCAAAAGCACTTGAAACTAATAAATCTTGAATAGCAAAATTCAGAAATTGGAGAGCAAAGTGCTATGCTAATCCAGTTAAATCGAGCCCTGCTTGGATGACAAATACAGACAGATTTTATGTGTACATTACCCTCTAAAATGTGGATTTCTACAATATATTATGAAAAAACGAAAACCGAACCGAAAACCGAGTTTTTGTACAAAACCGAAACCGAAACCGAACCGAAATGCAAATTTCAAAACCGCCCAGCCCTAGTTTTATCATTTTGACATCACAAAGCTCATAAATGGAGATTGAAGATCTCTCTGTGGTACAACGGAGTACAAAGATTCAAACATTGTTAAGAGTCAGAGGGCGTATAACCACAAAGTTTTCCAAAATACACACGAATCACCCCCATGGCATTACAACAAATTGTTGAGAGTGATAGGCCTATGATTTGGTTGCCAACACAAAGGTATAACATTGAAAAAATACTCGTGCCAAACTCAAATTTTCACTGCAACACATCTCTATTAATAAAATTTGATAAATTTACAAGAAGAATGCCATTGTGTGTTTGTTTATCAGGGTGTAATGCCACTGTAGGAAAAACACATGAGCTACCATGTTTCTCACTGGAATTATATTTGAATTTACTCTTGGATGTTGTTAAAGAGTTAGAAGCACTTTAAGTTCAAAACGAAATCAGCCATTGTTGGTCTCTTCTATGAATCATGACTTCATTTGCTGTAAAGATTTAAAAAGCATCTCGTCATTAGTGTGCCCATATCTTCCAAGTTTCATTTCTAAGCTGAATGGATCATTAATGGCTGTTGAGTCCTTTGTTGACAAATTATGCTCAGTGCGTGCTTTATCAACACTGATCAACTCATGCCGGGAAAATTAATTTTCTGTTTTAAATAACTGAGAATATGAGAATACTCTTATACTTTTGTGTGATTGTAGCCAGTACATTTTCTATAGTTAAAATCAAACATCATATTTATATATTTGGCAGAGTCTAAACCCTTAATGGCAGAGTCCCATTTTTGGTGAGTTTCTAGTCTAAAATGTCTATGTGAAACAATGTTTCCCAGATACAGGAGTTTGGTGGCCTTGCTGTTGGTTGTTACTAGTTACAGTACATTAGCAGCGGTATCTTGTTAAGTGTTGGCTGCCTATCTGGGCAGCCAAGTCTTCACTAGACACCACTGCAGAGGAAGACACTGTGTTACCTCTTTATGATTGATCAAAAGGAGGATTCTCCAGTCCTTTGAGGACTATTTCAGAATCTATGACAAGAATAAAATGAACATTTTGTGAGAATCAAAGTTGATTCTCATTGTTTTCTGGGCCCGCTGTGTATTTTCAAAATAGTTTTCAGCAAATCTAGTCATGGGTGGTTTTAAGCAGCCATGACTAGATTTGCTAAAAAATCAAACTAAATTTAACTTAAGAACTCATTGGTGAAGAAGTCCATTTAATTTACAGGTGGAACTTTGATTAAATGTCCCCAAATTATAATGATTTCAGTGACAAGAGAAATCCTGTCTGGACAGGAATACCTGCCAGCAGCATGCAAGGAGTGACTACTATTATGGTGCCTGTAAAAAATATAACTGTCTTAACTATCATAAATAAGGCCTTATAAAGTAGATTTTCTGTTTCTCAGGCCATTTTTTGTAAAATTGCATGCAGGCGGGCAGTTTTTTATTTTGTTTTTTATTTTTTGTAACTATTTCTTTGCCATCATAAGTTCATGTTCTTGGTTGTTTTATGCCTTCGGCCTCATAATCTACAGTCCAGAACAGCATGGGTGGTGGTGTATTTCGTCCCATAAACCATTAAATTTTTATTTTTTGAAGTTTGCATTGGTTATAAAATGAAAGCATACAGTAGCCAAAAGGACCATGTGTGAAGGCCTGAGAAACAGATTTTTAACTTTTTTAAGCCTAATCAGACTATTATGGATAAACAGCAAATTGCAACTATTTTTGCATTCTGTCAGTCTCAGTTCCAACTGTTTTGAGAAAAATGAAGTTCAGATTTTGGTAAACCACACAGATCTATATAAAAAAGGGTTCTATTCTGCATCTTTCAATCATTATACTTGACATTCAACTTTTGAATTAAACTTTCTGAACGTTTGATGAAGTATTCTCTCTGAAGTAATGTTATAAGTTTTACAGAACTTCAACTATGATCGTAAAAGAAATCTATTTCTCAACCAAATAGAAACACACTTGCACCACCAAGAAATCATACATAAAATTTTTTTTAATGAGGACAAAATACGTTTGATTCTTGAGCATTCAATTTTTCAACTCAATGAGGGAGGGAAGCTTTTATTTTTTTATTTTGTTTGTTTGTTATATTTATGCAGCTTTTTCGAAAAAAGAAAATATTGTCCCAATATTTGAGTTATTTTCTGCAGAACAGAGAAAACTGGGATATTTATAAAATATATATAACTAGAAACTGTTTTAGCACACTAAAACATATGTCTCCCCTTCCCATCTATTTAATGCACTGCAAATTATATATACATGAATAATATTGACAATCATACCAAATATCTATGGTCTAGGTCAAAAGACAAAAAAGTTCTGGTCAGGACGAAGTTGAAGTTTTCCTTAAAAAAGCACATAAATCTGACCTTCAGGTCAAAGGTCAAGGTCACACGAAGGTCACTATGGTATGTGACACACCGGCTCATGGTGATACATCCACATGCCAAATATCTACGGTCTAGGTCAAAAGACAAAAAAGTTATGCCCCGGACAAAGTTTGTATGAGAAGAAGAAGAAGAAGAAGAAGAAGAAGAAGACAAGTATGTCCCAACTTCCCCTTTGGGAAGTGGGGTTATAAATATCTATGATCTAGCTCAACATCCACATGTCAAAAAAAAAACAAATTCTGGTCTGGACAATTACTCCCTATTTAAAGTACATAAATTTGAAATTGAGGTCAAGGTCACATGAAGGTCATGATGACATGTGGTCACATTGTGATACATCCACATGTCAATCATCTAAGTCCTAGGTCAAAAAACCAAAAAAGTTCTGATCTGGACAATTATTCCCTATTTTGAAGTACATAAATTTGACCTTGAGGTCAGAGGTCAAGGTCACATGCAGTTAATCAAGGTAGTGGGCATGCGGTTTCATGGTGACACATCCACATGTCAAAAAAAAAAATTCTGATCTGGACAATTACTCCCTATTTAAAGTACATAAATTTGACCTTGAGGTTAAGGTCACATGAAGGTCATGATGACATGTGGTCTCATTGTGATACATCCACATGTCAATCATCTAAGTCCTAGGTCAAAAAACAAAAAAAGTTCTGATCTGGACAATTATTCCCTATTTTGAAGTACATAAATTTGACCTTGAGGTCAGAGGTCAAGGTCACATGCAGTTCATCAAGGTAGTGGGCATGCGGTTTCATGGTGACACATCCACATGTCAAAAAAAAAAATTCTGATCTGGACAATTACTCCCTATTTAAAGTACATAAATTTGACCTTGAGGTTAAGGTCACATGAAGGTCATGATGACATGTGGTCTCATTGTGATACATCCACATGTCAATCATCTAAGTCCTAGGTCAAAAAACAAAAAAAGTTCTGATCTGGATAATTATTCCCTATTTGAAGTACATAAATTTGACCTTGAGATCAGAGGTCAAGGTCACATGCAGTTCATCAAGGTAGCGGGCATGCAGTTTCATGGTGACACATCCACATGTCAAAAAAAAAAAAATTCTGGTCTGGACAATTACTCCCTATTTAAAGTACGTAAATATGACCTTAAGGTCAAGGTCACATGAAGGTCATGATTACATGTGGTCTCATTGTGATACATCCACATTTCAATCATCTAAGTCCTAGGTCAAAAAACAAAAAAGTTCTGATCTGGAAAATTTTTCCCGATTTGAAGTACACAAATTTGACCTTGAGGTCAGAGGTCAAGGTTACATGCAGTTCATCAAGGTAGCGGACATGTGGTTTCATGGTGACACATCCACATGTCGAAAAAAAAAAAATCTGGTCTGGACAATTACTCCCTATTTAAAGTACATAAATTTGACCTTGAGGTCAAGGTCACATGAAGGTCATGATTACATGTGACATGCGGTCTAATTGCGATACATCCACATGTCAAATATCTAAGTCCTAGGTCAAAAAACAAAAAAGTTGTGATCTGGAAAATTTTTCCCGATTTGAAGTACATAAATTTGACCTTGAGGTCAGAGGTCAAGGTTACATGCAGTTCATCAAGGTAGCGGACATGCGGTTTCATGGTGACACATCCACATGTCGAAAAAAAAAAAAATCTGGTCTGGACAATTACTCCCTATTTAAAGTACATAAATTTGACCTTGAGGTCAAGGTCACATGAAGGTCATGATTACATGTGACATGCGGTCTAATTGCGATACATCCACATGTCAAATATCTAAGTCCTAGGTCAAAAAACAAAAAAAGTCTGATCTGGACAATTATTCCCTATTTGAAGTACATAAATTTGACTTTGAGGTCAGAGGTCAAGGTTACATGCAGTTCATCAAGGTAGCGGACATGCGGTTTCATGGTGACACATCCACATGTCCAAAAAAAAAAATTTGGTCTGGACAATTACTCCCTATTTAAAGTACATAAATTTGACCTTGAGGTCAAGGTCACATGAAGGTCATGATTACATGTGACATGCGGTCTAATTGCGATACATCCACATGTCAAATATCTAAGTCCTAGGTCAAAAAACAAAAAAAGGTCTGATCTGGACAATTATTCCCTATTTGAAGTACATAAATTTGACCTTGAGGTCAGAGGTCAAGGTTACATGCAGTTCATCAAGGTAGCGGACATGCAGTTTCATGGTGACACATCCACATGTCCAAAAAAAAAAAAAATCCGGTCTGGTCAATTACTCCCTATTTAAAGTACATAAATTTGACCTTGAGGTCAAGGTCACATGAAGGTCATGATTACATGTGACATGAGGTCTAATTGCGGTACATCCACATGTCAAATATCTAAGTCCTAGGTCAAAAAACAAAAAAAGTTCTGGTCTGGATAATTATTCCCTATTTGAAGTACATAAATTTGACCTTAAGGTCAGAGGTCAAGGTCACATGAAGGTCATCGAGGTAGACGACCTGCGGTCTCATGGTGACACATCCACATGTCAATTAACCAAGTCCTAGGTCAAAAAACAAAAAAATTCTGGTCTGAACAATTACTCCCTATTTGAAGTACATAAATTTGACCTTGAGGTCAAGGTCACATGAAGGTCACAATGGTATGCATCACACCGGCTCATGGTGATACATCCACGTGCCAAATATCTAAGGCCTGGCTCAAAAGACAAACAAGTTTTGGTCCGGACAAAGTTTCCTTGAAAAAAGCACAAATCTGACCTTCAGATCGAAAGTCAAGGTCACAAGAAGGTCTCAATGATACATCCACATGCCAAATATCTAAAGCCTGACTCGAAATACAAAAAAGTTCTGGTCCAGACAGTTTCCCTTAAAAAAGTGCATAAATCTGACCTTCAGGTCAAAGGTCAAGGTCACATGAAGGTCACTATGGTACACTGCACACCGGTTCATGGTGATACATCCACATGCCAAGTATTTAAGGTGTAGGTCAAAAGACAAAAAAGTTATCGCCCGGACAAAGTTTTGTGATGTCTCCCTTAAAAAAACACATAAATCTGACCTTCAGGTCAAAGGTCAAGGTCACATGAAGGTCACTATGGTACACTGCACACCAGCTCATGGTGATACATCCACATGCCAAGTATCTAAGGTGTAGGTCAAAAGACAAAAAAGTTATGGCCTGGACAAAGTTTGTATGAGAAGAAGGAGAAGAAGAGTTTGTATGAGAAGAAGAAGAATATGCGCTCAAACAATATGTCTCCCATCTGGGAAGGGGAGACATAATACATAGACACTATTTTAATCATCCTTTTTTTGCAACGTGAAAATAAACATACATCAATCAATAAACAAAATTTTTTAAAGTTTCATACTAATTTTGGAAGACACTGCAAGAGAAAACTATAGGCTCAAGTGAGCCTAAAATGCTCACCTGGCGCAAGTTGTCAAAAGAGATGAGTGTGTCAGTAAGTGATGGACAGTAAGAGAAATTTTTTTTTTTGCGATGACACTAACCAAAAGCAATTTTTTTCGCCATTCGCTTCTGCTGGTTCAAGGAAAACTTCTCAGGCAAAAACAAAGTTCTGTTCTGTGAAGTCTCCAAAAAAATGTCCATATGAAATTTTGTTTTGTTTTTAACTTCTTTGGTTCTCTCTCACTACTCCCCACCCCCCTAAAAAAAAAAAAAAATTGGGCAAACATCAAGTACTTATGACCCAGTTATACTACATGACACATTTGGTTCAAATCAGCCCATTGGCCCTGGAAATAAAACAATTGGATGGAGCCCAGAATGGGCATCCTCCAACAGGGTGCCCCAATTTTGACCTACTGAGTTCCTTTGAAAAAACTTGAATTTGCATCACTAAAGTAAGTTGTATACCAGAAATCTAAGCATTATTGTGGCTTATGAGATGATTTTTAAAGCATTTTAGGCTTATGGGGCATTAACCCCACCCCAAGGGGCATAGTAACGTTTTAGGAGAAAAAAAATCAGAAGAGTAAACTCCACCAAGATGCTGTGTATCAAATTAGTTAAGACTTGGTCTAAAGGTTCCGAAGAAGAATACTTACTTGATGTAGCCCAAGAAAGATAATGACTCAGCATTTTCCCATTGCCAACAGTGTTAAACTGAGCATCCCCATACGGCATCCCATGACAAGCTCGATATATTTTGGAAGGTCCATCAGATTCCACTGGTCCTAAGGAAGCCTCATACCAAAAATCAATATTCTGGTCCATGCAGTTTTTGAAATATGGGCTTTCAATTTTTTCAATTTTTAGCTACGGGGTTCCCATGGGGCAGCAACAATTTTTTTTAATTAAAAATAAATCAAGTAGTTATGACTCAATTATACTACATGCCAAATTTGGTTCAAATCAACACATCAGTTCATGAAACAGAAATTTTGGGTGAAGCCCAAAATGGGCATGCTACCACAGAAAGCCGCCCAAATATTGACCTACCAACTTGCTTTGAAATTTTAATCTCCACCATCACAGGAAGTTTCCTACAATATATCAAAGCACTCTCTGTGGTAGTTCATGAAAAGAAGATTTTTAAAGATATTAAGGCTTTCTGGGGATTAACCCCAGGCCCAAGAGGATTAGCAAATTTTTGGGGAAAAAACTCAGAAGAGTATACTCCACCAAGATGCTTTGTGGCAAACTCCAAAAACATCACCAAAATGAACATATATGAGATACCAAAAAAGCAGGGTATTTGAAAACGTGCGCAAATCGGTACAGCGAATTAAAAACACAAATACAGGCTAATAATTTGAGAGAGTAAAAATAAAACACAGCCTTGTTATGTCTGCATGTGAAGCAGCAGCTGGATCGCACAATACAGAACAGAACATTCACATCTATAAACGAGTCAAGGTACCACTGATGAGAGCAATTCACAAATGCACCTTGTCAAGTTGGCAGAAGAAAAATGAAATGACTTTCTGTTATACGTCTGCGCACTGGTTATGGAAGATATGATATTGATTCAGAGAAGAGTGTTCCCTACTGGGTGTGCGTTCGTCACACTTGGCCCAGTTTTTGGGGTTATTTTTTCATCGTGCTTTTGCACCACTTTTCTTTCTTAATTAGAGTCTTCCAATGTTGTGCAAGTCTGTTGTAAACAATTGCGAGTAGGGTGATAAGAAAGGGTATACTCCAAAGATGGTCTGTGCCATATATGTTTGAATTTGGACCAGTGGTTTTAAAGAAAAAGACAAGTTTCAAAAGTTAGTGGATGCCAAGTGACGGCAATAGCTGCCACTGACTTTCAGTCAGGTGAGCTAAACAAGAGGCCTTAATCGCTTGTCTGACAAAGTGGTTCAAAAGGTATTTTGGGTCACATTTAGTTAGTCTTGGTTCATCAACACCACAGAGGAATGAAGTCATGAAATTATTTAAAACTCTAGTGTCCATGTCAGATGATTATTATCATAGTTCTTCCTGACTGCTTCCAATTCTATCAGCTGTAGAAAAGCACTGCCAAATTTCCAAGGGTTATGTCACTGCAACCCCCCCCCCCCCCCAATAAGGAGCCCAAATATTAACCAGGGACTCAATTTGAACAAACTTTAATCTGTCTCCCCTAGAGATGTTGTACACCAAATTTGAAAGCATTCTGACTGGTGAATCTGAAGAAGATTTTTAAAGACATTCCCTTATATTCCACTAAGTTAAAATTTGGGCTCCCATAGGTAGCCTAAATAATAACCCTGGGACTCAATTTGAACATACTTGAATCTGACCCCCCTGGTGATGGTGTATACCAAATATGAAAGCATTCTGACGGGTGGATATCAAGAATAAGATTTTTAAAGTAATTTCCACATATTGTACTATGTTGAACTTTGGGCTCCAACAGAGAGCCCAAATATTAACCCAGGGACCCGATTTGAACAAACTTGAATCTGAGCCCCCTAGAGATGGTGTATATCAAATATGAAAGGATTCTGACTGGAGGAGCTGAAGAAGAGAAGATTTTTAAAGAAATTTCTCATATTGCACTAATCCTAAATATAAATCCAGGGACTGGATTTGAACAATTTGGAATCGGACACCCGTTGAGATGTTATATACCAAATATCAAGATTCTAATTGATGGTTCTGGAGAAGAATATTTTTTTTAATTTTGGAAAACAATTTATGTGTGCTATCAGAGTAATGCCCCTTGTGGTGCCCCCAGTGGGCGTGGCAGTTTCATTTGAACAAACTTGGATTGACATATGATAAGGAACGTGCACATCAAATTTGGTTCAATTCGGCCCAGTGGTTTATGAGGAGAAGTCAATAATGTAAAGTTCACGCCTGACAGATGGACGGACACAAAGTGATCACTTAACTCCCCCTCACTTTCAGTCAGGTGAGCTAAAAACAATTTTTTTTGTTCGTTTTTTTTAACAGGTGTGATTTTACAATGTTGTGGTGAGAAAAGCAGACCCAAGAATTTTGACCTGATTATGACTGAGTCAAAGGTCTCTATGCACTTTGTGAACATAGTATTTTCTCCCTTGACACTATTAACCCCCTGCACACTGATGTCAAAATATCTAAAGTTCAGGGTGCAAATTTTTCCCATAATGCAACTAGAAATTTAACCAATTCAATTTTGTTTGACAGAGCTCATTGAGCTCTGTCAAACAAGATTGAATTGGTTAAATTCCCAGTTGCATTATGGGAAAAATGGCTACTTGAAATTTGGATATTTTGACATCAGAGTGACAGGAGTTAATGCATTGTGTGCCTTCTGGATGTTAGGAGATAAGCACTAATAAGCTCTAGCTTGCTGTTGTATTTTTTGCTTCTAGACTAACTTATACTTGATATTAGCAAAAAGAAATAACCAGGAAATGCAGTTCAAGATTATATAATTCACCTTTCCTGAGCATAGCATTCCAAAACATTTGTTGGGAAGGGTATTGCCAATTTTCCTCACTTTCTGCCTTTGGAATAGTAGATATCTGTCTCTCAGTGGGCAATGGAAAAGGTTGGTCAGGCGCTGGCCTTTGGTTTGCTGGAGGCATCTGAAAATATAAATTCAAATAATGAGATAATCTAAAATGAAGATGAATAGGGCCCTGTGATGCTTGGAGGAATCACAAAGATTGGATTGGATTTGACCCTCAGGGATTCTAATTTTTTAAATCCTAGGAAGCCTTGAAGTGTTACAAAATTTCTACCTGTCACATGTGATAGGTGAAATTTTTTTCTTACCTGTCCCCTCCGAATTTCCTCCTGAACACTGGATACTCAAGTGAATAATGTGACAATTTTTTTCAAATATACTGTGTATAATTGTATTTAAAATCTATACTTTGCAGAGGTATACCCTTCATTGATGAACAAATGCTGTTGGCCTACTTATGATAAAATTATTTTTGGAACCCCACTCCAAGTGCAAACTAGTTATTTTACATTTTATTTTCATATTACAGCAACAAATTTAAGACTCCCATGGCACTTTTAAAATGGGAGCTGGTGAAAACATCCCCTAACTCTGGTCAAAACAACCCATGTGTTGGTCAAAATGTCCCCTCACAATTTTCAAAACATCCCCGAAGGAATGAAATATTAGTGTTTTTAGTACATCATCAAAGATGCCTCAAATGAAAAAGACATCAGTTTTTCATATTCTTTGACTATGGTAAAAATGTCCCCCAAATAAAAAAAAATGGAAATATTTGGGGGTTTAAAACTGTTCTTATCATGCAATAGGCCTAGAAGTTGTTTTCCATTGCTCCGCAACATCCCTGCATGATCAATGTGCCTTGCCAGTTGACAGTTTTACAAACACACTTTTGGGGACCAAGATGTGAACGACAGAGGGAGTTTTGACTAATTTTGTTTGAAGGACATTTTTACTTTGGGATGCATTGACCAGCACCCTGCAAGTGTAAACAGATGGTCAACAAAACAAGCAACAGACCTACTGAATGACCGCCTGACTAATCTGTTGTTCCATTAAATCACAGATGGATATTTCATATTCGTGTTTCCACCAGTCAAATTTTTCACAAAAAAATAACGCGACCTGATGATGAGCTGGAAATTGTGGGCTCAAAACCAATAAAGCAAGTAACGTTTCTGATGTATTTTTTAGGAAGAATAATAAATAAAATATTGACGGATTTGAATACTTTTAAACATTTCTACAATCATGATACTTTGATTTTAGAAGCAAATCATTCACTGACAATTAAGTGGCCAGTTGAATGCAACAGGTATGTTTTATTGCCACCTGTCGCTGCTTAATTTCTGACACTTGGAGACAGGTGGACAGGCAATAGCTCATACTTGATGTTGTCAAGTTGAGCTAATCAAAACTCACCTTATTTTACCCATTTACATATAACCAGGGCTTCCATTAGGTTAAAATTATTGGGTCCATTTTTAGATATTGTGGAAATTAGTATCATCGCACCAGATGCTGAAGGCATGTGCAATTGTGAGGGAGGGGGGGGGGGGGGGGGAAGGGGGGGGGGGTTGTTGGTGCCTTCTCTGGCCATGAAAATTTTGAATTTTAGATGCTCTGAGGTGGCCTCTGGAGGCATTATGACTGCAAAAATACTGAAAAACAAGAAAAATGTTACTAAGGTAACGCATGCCCCTCCCACCCCCTTGACCTTATAGACCTGGCTGTGGTGTGTGACACATCCACCTGTTGTCCTTTATAACTGAGCGAAGTTAGATGGCTGTAGCCCTAATAGTTTTGGAGTTAGGCTTGAGACACGATTTGTGACCCTGAACATATGAAGGTCAATTGTGACCTTCACCTCGCATATGCGGCGGAAACTATTATACGCAACACACCTTCTGACTGTCCTTAACATTTGTAAAAAGTTTAACAATTGTACTATGATTCGTTTCTGAGTTATGGTTGAGACATGAATATTGACCGATTTTTAGTGTGACCTTGACCTTGAAGGTACGAACCCGGCTATGGTGTGTGACACATCCTCCCATGGTCCTTTATAATTGTGTGAAGTTTGATGACTGTAGCCCTAATAGTTTTGGAGTTATGCTTGAGACACGATTTGTGACCCTGAACATATGAAGGTCAATTGTAACCTTCACATTGCAGATGCGGCGAAAACTATTATACGCGACACACCTTCTGACTGTCCTTAACATTTGTAAAAAGTTTAACAATTCTACTATGATTCGTTTCTGAGTTATGGCTGAGACACGAATATTGACCGATTTTTAGTGTGACCTTGAAATGTGACCTTGACCTTGAAGGTACGAACCCGGCTGTGGTGTGTGACAC
This sequence comes from Pictodentalium vernedei, assembly GCA_031216915.1. Taxonomy (NCBI): domain Eukaryota; kingdom Metazoa; phylum Mollusca; class Scaphopoda; order Dentaliida; family Dentaliidae; genus Pictodentalium; species Pictodentalium vernedei. Next base: position 397,816,521 of record CM062293.1, read on the forward strand.
ATCCTCCCATGGTCCTTTATAATTGTGTGAAGTTTGATGACTGTGGCTCTTACAGTTTTCGAGTTATTGGCTCGGACACACACACACACACACATGTGGACATACATACACACAGACGGATGGACACACGCACACTTCAATCACTGTATGCCACCCGACTTAAGTTGGGGGCCATAAAAATCCTTCTTGTTCAGGCCGAGTGGATGTAGTGTTTTGAGCGTGAATATCCACTGTATTTCATGATGGCGCCATAGATCAGTGGTGTTAGGTCCATCTGGGTCTGTGCAAAGCACTTCTATAATACGGTAGGAGAGGTCTCGTATTGAATGATCATGTTGATTGAAATGGAAGGCGATAGGCATTTCACGTTTGTGTCTAATGTCGCTGATGTGTTCTTTAAGGCATATATTGAAGTGACGTTTAGTTTCTCCAACATTCTGTTTCTTGCAAGTTTTGCAGTTAAGTAAATAGATACAGTTCCTGGTCAAACAATTGACATGTCGTGGACCTTTGTATCGTTTTTTCGTTATCGAGCTTGCAAACCAGATTCCTTTCTGGAGTTGTGGACAGATTTCACAGTTATCGGTAGTGCAGTTGTGGCATGGATTCCCAATAACTTGTTCACTCTCTTGTCTGGGTCTAGGTAATTTGGCTTTCGTAAGCAGGTCTTTGAGGGAGGGGTTCTGGCGATATGCTAGGAGAGGAGGGTCTTGGAATAAGCAGCGACACAGTTCCATGCTTTGAAGTATGGGCCACAGGTTTCTTACGTACTGGTAAATGGTTGTACTCTCTGGGTGGTAATTTAATACAAACGGAATCCTGTCTTTTTCTTGTCGGAGGGAGGCTTGGTTGTTTTGAATAATTTGGTTTCTGTCAAGTTTAGACACACTGTCGTATGCTTTTAAAAGCATTGTTTCGGGATATCCTCGATTCTGGAAGTGCTGGAGCATTGCTTCAGCGTGTTTCTTAAAATCAGCTTCTGAACTACAGATTCGTTTGACTCTCAGAAGTGTCACGAGTTGGCACGGAGGTATGCATGTGTACGTGCGTGTCTGTTGGTTTGGTATAGAGGTCTGTTTTTAATTGTCTTCCCTGTTTAGAGATTTTGACGTCAAGAAAGTTAACAGACACCTCTGAATATTCTACAGTAAATTTGATGGTAGGGTGGGCAGAGTTCCAACGGTCAATAAATTCAATGAGTGATTGTTCCCCATGTGTACATATAAGAACAAGAGCGCTTGTATCGCTGAAGCAATACAATGTCCCCTACCGGACTAATGAGCATTAATAATTATACAAATGTTATAACCTAGATGTGATCAGCATGAATTCTGTTGAAGCATTTCCAAAAAAAGTCCAGAAAACTGATATTTTGGCGCTTTTCCATATTTCCAAGGTCTATAACTCACACAAGAATAATGCAATCAGCGTGAAACTCAAACTTGATCTGTAAGTCATCGTTCTATAGTAGGTTACCAAGAATGAAATCATTCGGTTGAAGCATTTCCAAAAAAAGTCCGGAAAACTAAAGTGTGACTGACAGACGGACAGATGGACAGACTGACAGACTGACGGAGTGTAAACCTATAGTCCCCTCCGGCGATGCCGGTAGGGGACTAAAAATATCATCGATGAATCGGAGATAAAGGTCCAGTTCGAGTACAGATTCTGCTAAAAGTCTGTTTTCCAATTCAGCCATAAATGTGTTAGCTAGGCTAGGGGCGACTTTAGTGCCCATAGCTGTCCCTCCTGTCTATAAATAATTTTGACTGTTAAACTGGAAATTGTTGCAATGTAAAATTAGTTTGAGAAGACCAAGTAAACCGCTGCGGGTTATCTGCCATGTGGGTTTGTGATTACGAATACATTTGGCCACTGCCACCAAACCCTCCTGGTTGGGGATGCTGGTGTAGAGTGATACCATGTCCATCGTGCATAATAAGTTTCCTGGGAGGTTATCAAGCTGTGAGAGTTTTGTGAGGAGATCATTGGTGTGTCTCAGGTTGCTGGGGTATGTCGGTACAAATACTTTTATGTGTTCATCAACATAGCTGCTGATAAGTTCAGTCGGTTCCCCAGTCCTACTGACAATTGGTCTGCCCAGTACTTTTTCCCTGGTTTTGTTCTTTGTATATTTTTGGGAGCAGGTATAGTTTGGGGGTGCGTGTGTTGCCATGAATGAGCTCCCGACTCATTTTTTCACTGATCTCACCCTTGGTGATGAGTTGATTCAAAGTGTGTTGGATGATCTCATTGTAGTGTTCAGTAAGATTATTACTAGTTTTAGTGAACCAGAGGCTCTACAGAGCCTGTAATCGCCCACCTGGAACTACATATAAAAATGTGATTTCCCATAGGCTTTCCATGGTAACTATGAGCTGCAATTGTGGCCATGTTCGCAACATTACATCATCATTACATGAGGATCACTGGTAGAAAGTGTCCCAGTCTTTAATCACGTGAAGTTTCAAAACATTTGAATCCATCAAACAGAATCATAGAATGTCTCTGTGGCCATATTTCTCTGGTAGCCATATTTTCCAACCAACGGAAACAAAAAGAGGATCGTTTATAGAGGGCTTCCTATAGACCATTCTTGCCAAGTTTTGGTTCACGTCAGCTCAGTAGTTCCAGAGAGATGAAAATGTGATTTCCCATAGGTTTTTTCTATAGTAACTATAAACTGCAATTGTGGCCATGTTTGCAATATGATCAACATTAAAATGAGGAACGTTGGTGGAGGGTGTCCCAGTTATCAACCATGCACAGTTTCAAAACATTTGGCTCTGAGGTTTCAGAGGAGAAGAGTTTTCAAAATGGACCAATCAGAATCAAAGAATGCTTCTTTTCAACAGGAAAAAAATGAGTAACAGTTGTAGAGAACCTCTCATAGACAATGCCTGCCAAATCTGGTTCACATTGGCTCAGTACTTTCAGTGAAGATGATAAAAATGTGATTTCCTACAGGTTTCTTTAGTAACTATAAGCCACAATTGCAGCCATAATTGCAGCCCGATGAAGATTGAAATGAGGATCATTGGTAGAGGGGGTTACAGTCATCAGTCACACTAAGTTTTCAAACCATTTGGCATTGTAGTTTCAAAGAAAATTTTCTTGAAAATGCACACATTTATAAATTCTGTTTCAACAAAAAAAAATCAGTAAAAGAAGGTTAAATACTTTGAAAATTACAATTTTTTCAGACAGTATTCTCTTTCAAAACAGCTTTGGATAGGTAAAGGGTTACAGGAAAACACACTTTACTTCAATTTTGTCAAATCTTAAAAGATATACAATAATTACTGTCATCTAAGCTGACATGATGGGAAGAGAATATAAACAAAAACCTTTCATGGTTTTCCAAACACCTGTCATCAATCAGTATTTTTCTGATAAGTAACTTGAGAAGAATAATACATATTTCAACATACAGTTGCACTTGTTTACAGTACAAGTCAAAATAAGTTGTGTAGGATAATCCTATAAACTATGTATCTTTCTCTTCCTACACTGATAAGACCAGAAGCTGACACCATTTTCTGGAAAGATCTCACTGATAGCTTTCCAGAAAATGTCAGATTCTGTTCTTGTCAGTGCAGGAGCAGCAGTCTATTTAGTTTATTGCAGTTATGCTCCAGCTTATTTTGCCCTGTACTGTACACACAATATGTTGCTGACAGCACCGATCTTCGTGCAGACAGGAGAGGCATTGGGTTAAGCATTAGAATATAGCTTCTGGTGGCCACATATTTCCATCCTCTCATAGACCATTCCTGCGAAATTTGGTTCACATTGGCTCAGTAGTTGCAGAGAAGATGAAAATATGATTTCCCATAGGGTTTCTATAGTAACTATAAGCTGCAATTGTGGCCATGTTTACAACCCGATCAACATTAAATGAGGATCGTTGGTAGAGGGGGTCCCAGTCATCACTTATGTTGTGAAGTATCAAAACATTTGGCCTGGCAGTTTTAGAGGAGAAGATTTTTGAAAATCCACCAATCAGAATCAAAGAATGCCTCTGGCGGCCATGTTTTTCAACCCACGGGAACAAAATGAGGATCGTTTGTAGGGGACCTCTCATAGACTATCCCTGTCATGTTTGTTTTCAGGTCGCCTCGGTTTTTCCAGAGAAGAAGAGGGAAATGTGATTTCCCATAGGGTTTCTACAGTAACTACAAACCGCAATTCCGGCCATGTTTGTGACCCAATCAACATTAAATGAGGATCGTTGGTAGAGGGGGTCCCAGTCATCATTTATGTGAAGTTTCAAAACATTTGGCCTGGCAGTTTCAGAGAAGATTTTTGAAAATCCACCAACCACGACGACGAACACCAAGTGATGAGAAAAGCTCACATGGCCTTTTAGGCCAGGTGAGCTAAAAAATGGGTGTCATTAAGTTGACGTAATCCCTCAATGATATAGTCCTGACGGTCCCATATGGCTATACCCGACCCCTTATCGAATCTCTTTACGACTAAATTGTGGTTTCTTGTAAGATTTTTAAGGGCTTGGCATTCCCCTGGTTAGAGGTTTGGGGGGGGGGGGGGGGGGGGGGTTATCGTCAGAATCATGGAAAAATAACTTGAGGCGTATTCGACTAAAGAATGATTTGGTGTCTTTAGACAACATTGCTCGGTCACTGTTTTGTGTTTTCGGGCAAAAGTTTAGGCTTTTGCTGCAAAATGAAAATTTGTCTTGGGTGAGTATATGATCAGATAAATTAATATATGATCATAAATTAATAAGAGTCTGAGTGTGTTTCGGCATTATTATTAATGTTAGCGGGCAAGTGGGTATCACATAGATTTTTAAGTACAGTTACAAAGCTAGAAAGTCCAGTATTATTGTTTATGGACTCTCTGTTGTGTGGTCGTTGTTGGTAGCTATGATACTGGTTATTACTGGATCGGTATTGTCTTCTACCTTGGTGTGGTTGATTTCTGTTGTGACGGGGTCTGCAGTTCGTTGTTGGTGACAAGTTCTCGGTGCACTTGTGTTTGGTGTATCCGTGGCATACTAATATATACTATATATACTCGCTGATAGAAAAGGTTGAAAGAAAGAAGTCTTCCAGCTTTTTGGAATAGCACTAGATCATTCAACATATGTCCTGATAGATCCAACTCAGCATAAGACAGATCTATTGTATGACTGACGAGAGAGAAGCAAACAAGAAATAATGAAAGTCATAAGCATGCAAGGAAATTAATGCAAAAATGACAAGTAATAAATGATTAAGCATTTCCCAAGAACATATATACCAATAACAATATATGATCAGAAGGTTGCTAATAGCCTAATAACAATAACTCCAAGATGAGTAAGATAGAGCTCACACAAACAAAACAATCTGAACAAATTAGCCTATAAATATTAAATGTTCATTCCATACTGAAAGAGAAAGAACAAATAAAATAAAAGGCATAAAATCTACTGCTAATGCATGATGACAGGGATTTCAAATCAAAAACAGTAAAAACTAGAAACTGTTTTAGCACACTAAAACATATGTCTCCCCTTCCTTTCTATTTAATGCACTGTACATTATATATACATGAATAATATTGACAATCATACCAAATACCTAAGGTCTAGCTCAAACGAGAAAAAAAACAAAAAAAAAAACACATAAATCTGACCTTCAGGTCAAAGGTCAAGGTCACATGAAGATCACTTTGGTATGCGACACACCGACTCATGGTGATACATTCACATGCCAAATATCTAAGGTATAGGTCAAAAGATAAAAAACGTTCTGGACCGGACAAAGTTTCCCTTAAAAAAACACATAAATTTGACCTTCAGGTCAAAGGTCAAGGTCACATGAAGGTCACAATGGTATGTGGCACACCGGCTCATGGTGATACATCCACATGCCAAATGTCTAAGGTCTAGGTCAAAAGACAAAAAAGTTATGCCCCGGACAAAGTTTCCCATAAAAAGCACATAAAACTGACCTTCAGGTCAAAGATCAAGGTCACATGAAGGTCACTATGGTACGCAACACACCAGCTCATGGTGATACATCCACATGTCAATTATCTAAGTCCTGGGTCAAAAAACAAAAAAGTTCTGATCTGGACAATTATTCCCTATTTGAAGTACATAAATTTGACCTTGAGATCAGAGGTCAAGGTCACATGCAGTTCATCAAGGTAGCGGACATGCGGTCTCATGGTGACACATCCACATGTCAAAAAAAAAAAATTCTGGTCTGGACAATTACTCCCTTTTTAAAGTACATAAATTTGACCTTGAGGTCAAGGTCACATGAAGGTCATGATGACATGTGGTCTCATTGTGATACATCAACATGTCAATCATCTAAGTCCTAGGTGAAAAAACAAAAAAGTTCTGATCTGGACAATTATTCCCGATTTGAAGTACATAACTTTGACCTTAAGATCAGAGGTCAAGGTCACATGAAGGTCATCGAGGTAGACAAGAAGCGGTCTCATGGTGACACATCCACATGTCAAATAACCAAGCCCTAGGTCAAAAAACAAAAAAAATTCTGGTCTGACAATTACTCCCTATTTGAAGTACATAAATGTGACCTTGAGGTCAAAGTCACATGAAGGTCACAATAGTATGCGACACACCAGCTCATGGTGATACATCCACGTGCCAAATATCTAAGGCCTGGCTCAAAAGACAAACAAGTTTTGGTCCGGACAAAGTTTCCTTGAAAAAAGCACAAATCTGACCTTCAGATCAAAGGTCAAGGTCACAAGAAGATCACAATGGTACGCTACACACCGGCTCATGGTGATACATCCACATCTCAAATATCTAAAGCCTGACTCGAAATACAAAAAAGTTCTGGCCACAACAGTTTCCCTTAAAAAGCACATAAATCTGACCTTCAGGTCAAAGGTCAAGGTCACATGAAGGTCACTATGGCACACTGCACACCGGTTCATGGTGATACATCCACATGCCAAGTATCTAAGGTGTAGGTCAAAAGACAAAAAAAGTTATGGCTCGGACAAAGTTTGTGTGATGTTTCCCTTAAAAAAACACATAAATCTGACCTTCAGGTCAAAGGTCAAGGTCACATGAAGGTCACTATGGTACACTGCACACTGGCTCATGGTGATACATCCACATGCCAAGTATCTAAGGTGTAGGTCAAAAGACAAAAATGTTATGGCCCGGACAAAGTTTGTATGAGAAGAAGAAGAAGAAGAAGAAGAAGAAGAAGAAGAAGAATATGCATTAAAACACTATGTCTCCCTTCTGGGAAGGGGAGACATAATGATAGAATTCCTGTCCAGCAAGTGAGCTTTCAATAGGAAATTCTTGTTAAAGGAGAATGACAGCGTAGAATTTCTAAACTTGGCAGAAGGATAATGTGCATGAAAAAAGGTACCCAAATTTATACATGTCGTGTGCCCCCCTTCCCCCACCCCTCCTCGTATCTTCCAAAAATACAACAGTGAAAAGAAGATAAAGAATAAAACAGTCTAAATAACTTCTGAATAACTGTTTATAGATCCTAATAATTCAGAGGGGCAAAAAAAGGGTGGCGAGGGGGGAGTTAAATCTTACTTTAGTACCTCGAAAAAGCTGTCATGCAAAAATAGTAGGTCACACGCTCCCAAAGAAAAAAACCTAGATGAATGACAGTCGCAAATAATGATGAAAACTCGACAAAATTAATGAGAATCATTAGATAAAAAAGGTAAGTGCAATAATAAAAGCATAGTTACCTGAAAAGAGCCAGTACAGCCAAAAAGGAAGTGAAAATAAATCCAAATGCAATAAGCAACTAACTGGCCACAGAAAAATATAGCTCAGTTCATCTTCAGAAAATAGAGGATAAAAACTGTGTATGGAGGACCTTCTGACTGTCCTTAACATTTGTGAAAAGTTTAACAATTGTACTGTGATTCGTTTCTGAGTTATGGCTGAGACACGAATATTGACCGATTTTAGTGTGACCTTGATATGTGACCTTGACCATGACACATCCTCCCATGGACCTTTATAATTGTGTGAAGTTTGATGACTGTGGCCCTAACAGTTTTCGAGTTATTGGCTCGGACACACACACACACACACACACAGACACAC